>KZ308246.1:954880-1027032 GCA_000376725.2 Ladona fulva
TATAGGGTAAGTCCGGGTTAGATGGCCATACGGGAGAGATGGCCAGTCGATCTAGTTCCGCCTACGCCCACTAGGAGACACGCTCCTTCAGTCAGTGTTGAGCTCTTGTTGTGCTAAGAGGAGGTGATTTTTCAAGTTGCGGAAACTCCTTTCAGCTTCATCTTCAATAGTCGAAGAAATGGTTCGCTCACTCCGAAATCTGTGGGTTTGTGTCTGTGGGTTTTCTGAACAATATTGTCACCAGAACCTATACTTAAAAGATGTTTTCTCATTTACTTTTTTAATTAACTATACATTTTGTTTTGCTTTTCCTTTTAACGCCTCCAAAATTAGTGTTTCAATTATTGCTCCATAAACCAACAACTATTATAGATAAATAATTCGTCAATATTTCTGATTTGCACTTGTAACTGATCGTATGCCTAATGGATTACGTTTATTCTTTCTCTGGCTAAAAATATCGTTCAACTCTAGACATAACTTTGATTTCTTTTCTGATAGAACCATCAACTGCAATTAATCAATAGCAATCACTACTTGCAAAATTATACTGCTTAAATCTACGCAAAATGCATCGATTGCTTTTGATATTACAACGTTAACCCAGCACTTGGTTCTCGCTAGGCAAATATTTGTTTGCAACGACTTAGAAACTAACTTCAATGAGCAGTCAGATGTTTAGAAGCTTAAATTGTGAACAGCAGCATGAAATTCGAGAGTTGCTTTTTTGAAAGTTATTAATAATTCTTGAATCATTGATCCAGTTCTTTTAAGGAAGGACACTAGGGATGAAGAAAACTAGATGCAGCCAAACTAGCTTTACGTTTACCATATTGAAGATGTCCTCTAATGACAAAAGGCCCACCATGAGAAACTGAGGATTCTGCTAAACATTGTGTACACTTAACCTTATTTTTTGCAGGTTTTTCGCACCACCCCCTTCTTGCTGTAAACATTTTTTCCTATGCTCTTCACTTAGGTGTTTGTGGTGCCCGCAATTTTTTTTAGAAACAGATATTCTCTGTTTTATATACGATTTATATTTGCCAAAATACATATTATCAAATTTTATCACTTTATTCATATACATACTTTCACNCATTACTTTGAGACATGTTAATAATAAGAGGGAAATTCCATAATGATTCATGTTCTTATTGTTGATTGTAGATTTCGGCCTCGAACTTTGATTAGAAAATTTTTGTTTTCAATGACCTGTTCCATTAGACTAAACTATGAGGTGAGATGTGATTTTCTCTTATGTACAAATAGGTATACTGTATTTAATCCGGCAGCTATTTTCCCGTTGAGAATCAACGGGCACTTCGCCTAGTACAATATATTCCCTGAGATCAAAGAAGCAGCATATTCAAAATATTCAGATATTTTACAATTCATAACATTGTATTAATCCCCAAAGAAAACCCAAGATTATACCCAGGTGGTAACGATTCCATATTCTCTCCCTTTTCTATACTCTGTATAAACCAAGTCCAACTTACGTGACTTAACTTTCCGAGAAGGTATGGCCGTATATCGCATTCTTACGAGGACCAAACTTTACAGATCTACAGACTGGCAGATTCACTCTGGTTTCAAAGCGTAATAAATAAGTTATTGGATCATTAAGTAACACTTATGCTAAGCTAAAGACAGAAATTTGATAATATTTTACATTTTACCTCATGAAATCACTTTTCCTCTCACGTATGTCAAATGCATTGAGGCACACAACTCACAAAGCGGTCTTATGAGGATAACCCCCCAAAGAAATCACAAAGATTAAGGAAAGGTGTAATACTTTACACCATGGGTCGGCAACCTACGGCACGCGTGTCACACTTGGCACGCAAAAGCTCCATGTTTTACATATCAATTTTTAAAATATGTTGTAGAACAAGTATATTGGCCTTGATTTGTGTAAAAACGTGTATGCTGTTGGCAGTCTGAATGATTTGAAATCTTAAGTCAGCACACAGTTAGCAAAAGGTTGCCTACCCATGCTTTACACGATAAAGTCGTGCGGCAGATCCCAAAGGAATAACAAATGTGGAAAACAGCGCCAAGACAAGGACTCGAGCCCAGTTTAAGGTAAGGAAATAAAGCTTTTACTGGTGAGGTGCAAGAAAAAGCTCCAAGATGGCAAATGAAATAAATTTGTGACAATCTGATGTAACACATTCCTTTGGCAAACTAATTCTTCGAAGCTTCTCTTGATTTAGAACATTTATCATAGAAATATTAAACATTTATTAGGTTCTTAAGTCATACGATAATTCCTCGTACTCATATTTTAGGGTGATAAATGTAGTAAATTTAGGGTTGAATTATTGTTCTTTCTATTCCCACCCTTGGAAGCAAAACCTGACTTCATACTCCGCGCATTTGTGCATTCATCACCCAATCGTAAGTTATCCAACCAATTAAGTTTAATTCAGATAAACAATATCCTTTAACAATATCGCTGAAGATATCTTGTAGCAGTGAGACGAAAATCACAACAACGCTCAAATCACGTTCTCTTGATATAGTGCACACATGAACGTAAGTCTACGCGATTTTTCATTTTGAAAGTCACTTCGAACGATTTATTACTTCACACTGCAAACATTGCACGGTGAAAACAAACCATTAATCAAAATCTGCGGAGGCACACGAAAAGACAAGACTCCGAAACTCGTTCCGTCCGGGCTTACAACAAACAAGGGCGATTTTCATAAGTTTGGAAAATGGAAACCACGGAATCAAATTGGTCAGCGTGATGGAAAGGAGAGGATGTTAATTGAATGGAACGGAAGAGAACGACAAGACTAGATTAGATTCATTAAGAGAAGCGAAAAGCAATAGTATCAAAGTACAGATAAAGAGAAAGTCCTAAGAAAGGGAATAGAAAATTTAGGTTGGGAAATGGAGAAATTAGAGGGAATATGGACACCGTGTACTGAGTGTAAAGTTTGCCACGAAAAACTCGGAGATTTCCGCCATATGAGAGAAAATAAATGAGAGGAAGGTGATGATTCTCCAACTAGTATGGAAACTATAGTCTTCAGATCAAGCATGTTCTAAGTGACCATACCGTTTTACTTTTCATACTTTTGAAAGCACTAAGTCTTTTGTATTGCTTACATTATTGCTTACTTATCGACATACCGAGATTCCTCAAAAGAATCAATTTTAATACGATTATATAAGAGAAAATTGAAGCTCGCATAAAAAGTGCGAAAATGGCCCACGTATGATATAATCGCTATGAAATAGTACACTACAAGCAATACATATCATAGAGTAAACATTAAGTTCATTAATGTTAAGATGATACATAAATGTAATGATACACTCACTGAAAGAATTAAGCTAAGTGGCTGTAATTGCGGCACTAGTTAATGAAAATACAGAAAAAGTATTCAAACGACCTTTCTGACCATTACTTAAAATTATGCCAGGTATTAATAATACTGTGCAATATACAGTATAACGTTACAAAATCGATTACGCTCAGATTTGTCTACATCTTAACTGACAAGGAATTTAAGAAATCTGGATTCATCCTATTCTGTAAAGTAAGTTAGGGTATTTTTTCCCAGGTGCTTTCCGATAAAATTGGTTCTTTACCACATGTATGAGGGAATCGATGGGCTATAAATGTTAGTAATGTCAGTAAAGGAAAAATAAGGTTCCGGAAAGTAAATGACGAGCAGGAGATAAAGAAACTGTAAGTACGAAAAGAGGTTTACCAAAGGAAGCATGAATACAGGAGGAGAGAGATAGCAAAAGATGAAATTCATGAGGGGATAGAGAGCTACGTTGTGGAACTCCATCCCCTGAGTGTAGCGCACCAAGATATACCAAATGAAAACAACCAACCCCGTACGTGTATTTTTATTTATTGATTCCGTAAGGCTCGTAATATAAAAGAACAACTTTCTCTCTCAGTTTGCGAAAGGGACCGGAAACATTTTGCGCGTCCATTTCATTTCTGAGCGTTGTATCTTCTCCTCCCACTCCGGAGGATGAAAATAAATATCGACGAGGGAAAATACGTTTCGAGTCCGCGAGAGAGAAACTGTAGTTCCATTAGAAGCACACGAGACATCCGTTGTATAGACAGCAATTTTATCACCACCAGCCATTAGATGCTGAGCGTTCTATTTACAATACTTTCGCGTTGGGAATTATCGTCGAAAAAATCTGGTCGCTTGCAAATTCAGCTACTAGTTTTCCAGCGGAGGCGCATATATCGGAGTATATCTCTCACAAGAAAGCATTTTTAGCTGACGGAAATTCTTTGAAAGGCGTTCGAATTAGCAATTTCATTTCCAAGCCGATGCGGTTCGTTCCGTTTTTCATATCTTCATTTCCGATTGAGTGAGTCGGCAAATACCTGGCGTAATCATGACAGATATTTAAATGTTGCAAATGGAAGGCTGAACATTTTAGCTACATTTTTAAACCCGCGGGAATATTTCCAAGGAAATGGTAGGTTTACAAGAATGGTAACTGGTGTGTATTAAAAAATACAATATTCCAATATTGAAATTTCCAGAATGATTATTTACTTTTCACAGAATAACCAGGTTAGACTGAAATAAGATATTCTACATTAAATAAGATATTCTACATTAACTCAATTATATTGTCCCCAAATATAAACTCACATCTGCCGTTTAATTAGTCGTCATCCTGTTTATCGAATGAGATGGTCGCCACGTAGATTATTTACAGCAACGCCTACAATTTCATTTTTTTTATTTAGTAGAGGCGATCCTTGTTGAGACAAATTCGGTGTAAACTGCGTAATTTTGAAGAGATCTTAATTTCAGGTTTCAATCAATCCTTTTTGACCATTGGATTGAAACATTATTTTAACTGATATCACAAATCTACTGATTCTTTTCACAAGAAAATTACTTGGAGCACAATCACTGTAATGCTCTTAAGTGTAGACCACTTATGGGTAACCATTACTATGAAGAATAGGGCTCAACTTCATACTTTTGTTGACAAGGTAAACATACCAAAAATGTCTAATAAATTAACATTTCGCGTAGAAAAACGCAGGAATTTTATGTTAAAAAGAATATCAAAATGCATACAAGTTTACCGTAAATACTACTATGATATTTTACAAGGCAGGGCTCCAGACAGCCAAGTGGGCAACGCGTTCGACTGCAGTGAAAGCGGTCCCAGGTTCGATTCCCGGTTGGGGTCTACGTGCGAAATTACCTAAGCTGTCGAAGCACTTTTAACAATACTACTACTACTACTTTACAAGGCAGAGGCATTTATGCAAAAAGTGTACTTATTTGTTCATGTATATTTTTTCCGTTTCGAGCTAGATGAAATAATTCATCATATCACCCACCGACGTTTCATCTCGAAACCTGAGGTTGGCGACTGAGTCAGGAAATATAACGTCGGATAACTATTACATGGTAGGACGCTTGATTTGGCTTTGTAAAAAAAAAATTCAATACTTTATAAAGATATATGGGTAGAATTAAAAACAGAATCTCATCGAATAGGGTATTGTTGTTGAATTCAAGAAGAAATTTTAATTAATTGCCACAGGTCTTCAGCCATGAAGGCTAGCATAGGCATTGCTGCAAACCTATGAAGCACTACTTGTAACACCACTTGTATCTACACTAGTTTTCCTCTAAAATCTATTACGATACCCTTCTTTGTTCTCTCTGCACCTTTTAATTTATTTTTCCTCCTCAAAAATCCCCTCTTCCTTCCCTGCAGTCATCCCAAACTCTTTCCTTTATACCCTTTTCCCCGTTGTTTGTGTTTTATCTCCATTCCCTCCGAGGACGCTTTTTAATGCTTCCAGCGGATGGCCCACATCTGCTATTTCCATAATTTTCCAGATGTCCTTTTCTTTCCTCTCTCATGCACCTTCTCACACTCAGCGTTTTATGCCAAAACTTCTCCCCTTGTCTTTCCACTCTTTTCACCCTTTTCTGGTTTTCCTCTCCACTTTGCTTCTGAACTGAGTTTTCCTTCTGCCTTCTTTATCAGCCTATTTTCATCTCTAATCTTTTTACACCTCTTACACTCACTCATAATCGTTTCATAGCCGAGAGAAGAACTTTGTATCTCTTTCTTCCTTGAAAGTAGCCTTAAAATGTTCCAGTGCGACATTAATATATTCAATAAATTCACAAATAACGATGCCAGCATTTTCGAGTGAATACAAAGCAACAAAAATATATACAATTTCACTGGATATAGATGAACTAAATACAAATCGACGATAATTAAATCAAACTTTAATTAAACGAATAAAAAATTGCTCGCATGAAGGATTATTTATATGAATACTGAAGTGAGCATCCTTTTATGAATGATTCACGAGATAATTTGATAGGACCTTTGGAAAGCAGGGAGGGAGTTCAGAAGCTTAGGAAGTCGGTAGAGTAGGGAATGAATATATTTATGCGGTAAATGTCTCAAACTCCGGTCTATTTGCATCTAATAACGTTAATAAAATATCTAATATACTATGCGTGGCCGTTTTATTAAAAGAAAAACAAAGGAGGTGCATCAGAGATTTTAGAATATATACGAGTATTCAACCTCAGAAATGTTAGAGAAAACGTCGTGTTTACTATAATTATTAAAATTAAAATGAAGGCAAGAATACTGTGAACTATGAGTACTTAGTTAACATAACTATGACCGGAAATGGTGAATGTCGTCGAAAGCCTTTGGTGCTGAATAGTGTATTCGCATAAGATAGTACTTTTAATCATTTGGAGTAAATATTTCAAATATTTACCATGGTAAAGGATAGTTAACGTTGCAATTCATTGTTGCATAAAGAATGAAGTATGAATCGATAAAACATGAAGGTTGTAATAAATAGGATAGTCACGAAAAGAAACACACTTTGTAATTTCTACCATACTTGCATTCAGGCGTCCGGTTTCGCTTTCGAGTTAGCATGATCAGGTAAACTGTTCCAAGGGTATATATACCTGATGACCCTTCCTCGGAAATGAAACCGGTCGCGTGAATAAAAGTATTGCGGAAATTGTTAAGTGTGCTTCTTTTTGTATCATGGCTTTCCACGAAATTACGCCTTCCAACATCGATTTTAATAGGCTAATAACCATTGAGATTGGCCACAGAGGTTGGCCGAAACATCGAAATTTTCCAACGTCTCGACACGGTTGGAATTCCGTGAAGAATTCAAGAGCGTAATATCCCCAAAATTATGAGATTCTTATAAATTTACAATTAATTCATAAGGAAACAACATCTTATTCTACTTGCTTAAGAAAATGGTTCAAGGAACAAAGGCATTCCTTCCTCAGCTCCATTCATTCCTTCATCGGTCTTAAATCGAGTTCTCCCATAATTACATTACAAAAATAATGTCGTATATATGAAGGATTGTTGTCTAAATGGATCATTTTTAGTTGATCTTTGTAAATTAACGAACTGGAGCAACCATGTTCTAGACAGAATTTTAATGCTTAACCACTCAAAACATGATGAATTGTAGTAGCCGTCACTACGTGGAATTTCATAATGGTAGGAAATAAAATCACTTTGTAAAAAGTCCACAAAAGTATATTTCAGAAACATCGATGTATTACTCGAAACCGGTTGATGTTCGTGAAATACACATTTATGGAATGTTTACAAAGTGATTTCCTACCATAACCACTCAATCCCTACACCAACTAACACCAATCACCTACACGCCACCAACATATCTCTTATAAATTAATACACATCGAAATACACGACAATATCGACTTATTTAAGGGTTATTTGGATGTTCATAAAAGAGATTTTAGTTTAATTGAGATAAAAATACACAAGAGTAAACTAGTGAGGACTCTCTAAACTTTAAAAATAGAATACCGCTGAGATTTGTGTTAAAATTAAGTGGTTTTTACATTTCAAAATTACCTAGTTCATCTGCATTAGTTAGCTTTCCGTTAGTGATAAAAACCAACCAAGCGTCAACTTACAGTTTACACAGTGGGTTCTCTTGAGACGGAATCATCTTTCTTTGGTTGAGGAAGTTCAGCTGCCGCAAACGTGCTACCTGTGAATGACATATTTACTTGAAATAGAAAGAGGAAAATAAACTCAGGGGTTTCCGGTAACACAATGACAGTATAAAAAACTTTTCCATTGCATTTAATTAGGAAAGACCATTTCAATAAAGCAGCATCACCCACATCTGAGTAGATTTCATTTCATCACACCCATGAGCAAGACTTAGATAAAAGTAACGATTAAAAATATTTTCTTATACATCCTGCTTTGAAAAAGATTAATGAAAAATATTTCAGCCATCAATAGCGAGAAATTGATTAATGAGAAAAACATTATCTACACCATTTTCGTTTATATATTTTCGAAAGACATGGTGAATATTGTAAGGAAAACATGGAATACGGCTGTTAATGAATAAGATGCTTATAAACACCCCAAGAGCCGTTAAGCCAGCTGTCCGCGTCTTTCTCTGTGACCGAAACAGGAAAAATGGAAAGGAAACGTACTTCCCGGCCTTTCAGTAATCACCTGAATGTGAATCTAGAATTTTTATAATGCCGCTCTGTATGGACGATGTGTCTGAGAACAAAAACATCACAGAGGTACTTGCTACCTTTTTGGAAACAGCAGCGATGGAGTTTTTTGTCCTGCCAAGCACGCAATTCCTACGGAAGGGTACCGAGATATGCCAGCATCCAATGTGGTTAACAAACAACAGAACCAATATCCGTAGCAGCCTTAACACCATCTGACTTATCCACAGAGTCAAACAAAATCCACAAAGAAGGGGAAAAAACCAGGCAAGCAGACTGAGTTTCGCGAATCCAATAGGGAAAATCCGAGAAAGAAACAGATCGGGGGGGGAATCCTCCATCGATAAGATCTTCAAGAATAACTAAAAATATCTTATGGTATTCCCCCAGTCAATTCTCCAAGACCCAGGAATAGATTTTGAAATGACGTAGAATGATAAGGTAGACATATCCTTCAGGACATTTCCATGAATAGTACAGTAAGACCCCGCTTTACGCTGCTCCGCTTAACGCTGTTTCAGTATTGAGCGCTTTTATTGGGATTCCCCGAAATTGTGCATGATTTCGTTAACCCAAATTAATTAGAATTTCCAAAGATGAGGAACAAAAGGAACTTTCAACGGATTTTCTAAAAAAAGGTTTAGCCACTACAACGGAACTTACGGATATGTTTATAGAAAATTATTTAATTTTTAATCGAAGTTCAAAGGCAGGACAAAGTGCAATTGATGCGATGTCTCGCTATAAATAACTGTATGCTGAACGACATGAAAATGCAAACGACGTTATATGACTTCTCTACAAACTTAATCTTCTCTAGCGAGATTTGGTGGAATTCCATTATAAATGAAATAATAAATATAACTTATACTTTTCCACAAATGTATTTCTGGATTTGCAACCAATGGTTTCGAACATTCAGTTCATTGCCAGCCTTACTATGCAAAAGAGTAAATGAAACACAGGAATACTCAAAATTGGTTTCCTTGAAGATGTACGGAAATATTTTAGATATAATCTTTATGCAGCCTGCTTCTTCGTTTGTCATTTACTGCGAATTTATTTCATATTCCGGCTGAATGTTGCTCACAGAAAAGGCCTATGATCGTTGATTCCTCATTAGTTTATTTTCAGAACGTCTTGAAGCGCTATACAACCTCTAAACGCCAACAAATCATCTTTCGTTTTCTATACACGCGCTCTTCTCAGTGCTGCCATCTCTACCATACTATCTGTCCCTAAATGGCAAAACTAAAATGGGACTTTATGTCCTCAATCTCGGGCGTCCTATTCCAGCAGATCGTCCTTTCTATTCAACGCTTTCCACTTTTTATCCTCTATCACCTATTATACGGGATGCGTTTTACCATCTATTTCTACTCTAGATATTTGGGTCAGTGTATGCTATGGCCGCATTTGTCCTGTTGCGGAAATTTAATGATCTAAACTGCTTTTTATATTTCAGACACAAAACGCCAGCGTCAGAGATAAGATTTAACGAATGGATAAGTGGCGCTAAGTTCCAGAGTATTATAATTTATTCAGTTTGAACTTAAAATCCGAATGGCATCTTCGTACGTTTCCATAAATGTCCTAACTTTTCCTAAAAAATCAGATAAGCTGAAAAGTCATTTTTTTCCGAACTCTCCGCCGTCCTATAAACGACTTACTTGCTATGCAAAACCATTCATGACAGTAGGACTGCTGGCGATAATAGTAACAATGTTAAAAAAACTCCTAAAACCATCTGGTTCGATATAAAAAAACTCCTCTAACAATTAACAACATTAAAAAACTCCTAAAAAAATTAACAACATTAAAAAAACTAAAACCAAATGGTTTTAGGAGTTTTTTTTTTTATCCTGTTACAATGCAGAATCATGGCGAAGGGCGATTGCCCTTGGAGCCGCAATTGCCTCTGACAAGTCTAATCCTGGTGGAGTATATTTACTTATAATTTCATTTTGATGTAATCTCTATAATTCGTTACAATTTCTGTACCGTGGAAAAATTCTGTAATCAGTTATACAAATTCATCTCTATGAAGATATAATCCGTATTATTTAGTATTTATTAGTATAAATGCATTTCTTCGTTGTTCGGAAGTTCCAATGTTAACTATGCCCCCCATTGGCTTTAACTCCCGCGAACTAATTTCGCACTCCTCAATTATTTTCGATAGGAAAGCATGCTCTATCTACCAATACACTAAGCGTACTGATTACACATCCGAAAAATATTGTTCAAATACGTGATAAACACATACCGATATAGTTTTTCAATTGTATTGTGAAGATAAAATTACTATCGCCGTTTGTACAGATTTTTATCCATAAATAGTGATATAATATTTAACTCTTTAATAAGATATAAATGAGGTAACTATTGCTTTTTTACTTTAATTGTAGAACTTTGTATCATGATATAGTATTTACTACAAATATGTGAAATTCTTCTGATGAACACTCTTTGTAATTTTCGAAAGTTAAGAAAAAGGTAAAATTCTAATTATTTTCTCCTCCGCGACTTTTCTCATAATTACATCTTGAACATGACTTCTTTGAAACTGAATTCAAAATAAGATAGAAGATAGCTAGTGAATATTACATTTTCTTCCAGTGTTATCCGTAACTAGTTGTGCAAGCTCAGTAGCTCTATCTTTGTATCTCTACTTCTATTAATCATTGGTTTGGAGATTTCTCTCATTTGATGCTTTTTAAACTGATTCCCACAATATTTCTGGATGTAATTATATTCTCACGAAAATTCATTTAGAACATTTAATTTTTTAGCCGTCACGATAAATGGTACGGACGCATTCCTGTGGTATATATTAACAGCGACACGTCTAAAGCAAATACTCTTCCATCAGTAAAGTCGACTCCGCATATAAAATTATTACCCATATTTTTCCTTAAATCGACATGAGATTAACATTTAAGTTCCAAATCTCCGTTTATGAATGTTTAGAATTCGCATTCATGGTTTAATTTTAAGCGAAAAATAATATGCTACTCATCCCCTTTAGATATTCAGTATTTTTGAGCCTCTATTCCATTTTTAATTGTTTTATTTGCTCCTAAACGTTTTCCATATGAATCGTTTGTGACTTAAGATTGGATAATACTGAAGCAGAAATTATTTGCCCAAATAATTGGTATCTGCCAAACCTAAAATGAACGAATGTTGGCATACTTTGAAAATGAAAAGGTAACATTTTCGTTAATTTTATTGATATCTCATTCAAAGTCTTCCTTTATTTTGCATAAATATTTGAAACTAAATGAATGAAAACTAAACAGGATCTACATTTAAGCGATCCATTTGCGACCACTATTTTCAATCCAAAACTGATATTAGAAAATATCAGACCCAAAAGGCGTAAGGGCATACGGATAATAGCCAAAATACATATAAAGAATTATTAAATAGTCGAATTTAATTTTATAAAACGATCTTTAAACTTTTAAATTCCTTCTTTTTAATTTCCGAAAACATTTAAGAAAACATTGTCAGTTTACACATCTTTCTTATCTTAAATATTAATTTAATTCATTTTCCATCTTTAACTATCATGAAAATGTCATAAAATACACTTCATATTAATATAAACAAACTTAATATATATTACTTGGAACGCCTCCGAAAGTGGATAAGAAAGAATTCTTTATTAAAAGCATACTTCACTTATCCTTTTAATTTAATCAATGTTTGAAGATCTATTGGGGGAACCACTGCTAGAAGACAAAATTCTATGAATATCAAACTTAATTTTGCTAAAGGCACTCATAAATATTTCAATGGAATGAAAGGAATAATGACCTACATTAGTTGGCGGCGATTTGAAAAACCATTAGCATTCTGTACGCACCCCAAAAGTTCTAAAAGTTAACTCAAGGAGAACGCTCGGTTCTACGTAAAAGTGCTGATTTTTCTAAACAATTTAAAGTTTGTGATATTTATTTTCTCGCATCATGTCTATTCATTGCGAGAGCTCATCGTTTACGGAATTAACTCGCCCAATTTAGTTCCAGGAATCCTTGGCCTCGAAAGTCCTGGTGCCATTCAACTACTAGGCCGTCGTAAGAGGGACCTAATTGATTCTTAAATAGAAGCGGCGGAATTCGGGTTATTTCACCGACGAACTCATGAGGGTAAATTTTTTGCATGCTCTTCAAATGTTTGACAAGTTTCATTTGCTCTGGCGTCGGCATATCTCACATCCGCCATGCTTCTTTTCGTTCCCCTTTCTATTATCGGGATGCTCCTCCGTATTTTACGCGTTTCGAGCATAAAAGATCAGTGTGAGAGAACGCCGTCCTTTCCGGCACAAGAATTCGCAAAGTCCTTCGAGTTCAAAAGATCCGTCGTCTCGCAGCTCTCAAATATTGACTCAGCCGTCGACGCTTACTCGCGTGTATGACTTACCGACGATCAAAAGTGCTAATTAGTCAATGTGCCATGCTAATAAGAGAGGCCGCCGTTTCGGAATTTTCAAAAAAAAGACTGACGAAATTGCGATTGATTTACGCTTAAGCGACTGTATTACGTGTCGTGACAAAGTCATTAGCGACACAATCGCTCTTTGCTAGCAAAGCTTTGCGATTTGAAGACGCTTATGAGTTTGACTGCTACGTTCCCAAACTTTTTCGCGTCTAAAGAAATTTGGTGGCAAAACACTTGGATGCCCACCAATGCACCAAACGAAACTATTTGTTCCTAAAGTTTATGCGTAAGTCTTATGCAATATTGCGAAAGGTGTATTTGAAAGAAAATGTTCTATTTTGTTCTCTCCGTTTTAAGAGACTAAAATTTTGGTATATTTCTCTTCGAAATAGGTACAGTACACGATTAGCTGAGGCATTTAGTACCGCGTGTTAATGGGGTTTAGGCTTGCTTGATGGACATAAAAATTAACCTGAAATTATTTATTTAGGCTTTTGATTGCATACTGGGAAAATACTCCCTAAAATCGACCAAATTATTTTCAAGGTATGAAGGTCATCAGTTCAAGGGTTTGATTATAGCAACAAAATTCTACATGTGCACAAAATCCCTGCAAGCCGCCTTTCGGAGTGAGGCAAAAGATTTAGACACTAAGCGTTCGAGCTACCTTTTTAGACATTTTCGCACCTCTTTCTCTTATTTTAGACTCATTGTCTGATCTAATAGCAGTGGGCATCATGTTTCCGTTTACATATTTGAAAAATGTAATTCTTCTGAACTTTTTGAGCAATCGCGACCTAGCTTATAATCTCCTTTCTTTGAAAGATTCAGAACCAGCGTCTGAGAGCATTTTCGTATCGCTTGCTTTTTTATCGCAACAGTTTTAAAAAATCGTATCTCCTTGCGGAGCGCTTTCACTAGTTCGCGGGTACACGTTTCATCCACTAGATATCACCAGGGTACATCTGGAATATGCGGCGAGCATATTGACCCTGACCAAGGTGAAATAACATCGCTCTCTGACCTTTTTAACTATCTGCCTACAATTGATACTAGCAAGTACGATTCAGCCTTTAAACAGAGCAAGTAATAAGAAAAGTAGGGTCAAATCTTGTTTGGCTGTATTGTGCAACTTATATGTACTTTCAATGAAAATTTTAAATGCATCAAACGAAATCACACCTGTCTTCCTGTAATTCCCAGATTTCAATTTAAAGTCCTAAGAAGTTTCACTATCTTGGAAAGAACTTAATATATTAGCATTCTTAAATACGATACCTGTAGCAAAATAGCTAGAAAAATTATAATAGCAAAATCATTCCCATAAGGGTAGATTCTTACTCATTTTAGTGTTTCTGGCACAAGATTGCAAAGAGAATCAAGTGGGAGAAAAATTGTATCTGAAAATACCTTCGTAGATACTAGGAAAACCTTATATCTAGCCATTTTTTTATAATTTATGCATACGGAACCTACCAAACGTAGCTCGAATGTCATCCACCTTAAAAATACTCATGCTTAGTTTATTTTTGGGCAGAATATTTCTTGACTTGAGACTAGCAAAAGCCAGTATTCTTGTCCCTTAACTCAGATACGACCTCCGTAAGCCTGGGTGACTACTGAGAAGGTCTCAAGAGTTGATCCTGCGTAATGTCCCTCCTTACCAAGGCGTATCGCGAAATGCATAAGAAAACTTCTCTACTATAGTACTGCGTATTCTTTGGAAATTATGACCCAAATCTGTCACTGTACAGCGTTATAATGCGAATGAGTGATCATATTTATCTCTTAAAACACTAAATCAGTAAACATTAACTACAAAATATTCTGATTCAATTTAAAGAGAATGTGTGCAAAATAATACAAATAACAATGATGGTAATTATGTGCGTTGATACTGATTATACACTTACAAATTTATTATCAATAGAAATAAATGTAGCCTGCATTGGGCACAGATATAACTTTTCATTGAAGGAAATACTAATCATGTACCTATATGTAACTATACCTAGTTAATTGATGTTTGTTTTTTTCTAAAGCCAAACTACCATAAATATTATTGTAAACATATTTGAAACCGTTATTCGCAATCTTAATCCTTTAGTTTGGTTTCACAATCACTACATTCTCGAGTAAACGTGGATTTAGAAGTGAAGATCTCTTCGGATACTTAGGATTGATGGTAGATAGAGTTATCTCGGAAAATGAGCAATTTCTTATCTGCAAAACTGGGAAAGCTAAAAAAATACGCACAACTACAATTGGATTTTAAAAATCATTATAAACATCATCTTGAGACAATAAAAGACATTTTATTTATGTTAATTTTATACCGAAGATGACGAATTTTGAAGCTTTTTTATGCCTCGTCATTTTTACCTCCTTCCTAACATACTTTCTTAAATTGGACTTAATAAGTAATTGCATAAAATGTGATTTATGCTTCTTAAACTATTAAAATATATCAATAATATGAATGCTTCCTCATTCAATGACGCTCCTTCGTCATATCTAATATATATACGTACTAGTGTGTCCAATTATTAAAAAAAAACACGGAAAGCTTTCTTTAAAAATCTAAATTTAAGGGAGGATTCAAAAGGGGGCTTAAGAGACGAAAGGTTTAAAACTGGGCAAAATCTTTCCTATTAAGATAACGACAGTATGAAAAAATGTGAGGCGGACTCAGAGTTATCTGTACGCATGCCCAGCCTACTTAATGGTAATAATGTGCATGCTCACTCGTCGGGTCTCAAATCATCGCCTTATCTCCAGAGTAAACAGTGACGGAGTTCACTCGCGTACACATCTCGGTGCTAACTTCCCCGAGCATTTTCCGCCAAAACCATTTTTCTCTTCCCACTGAAATCCTCCGTCGCAGTAGTACACTTGTTTGCACTGTGTACGCGAAAGGAAAAATACGTAACGTGTAGATGTCTGGTGGTGGGTCAGCACGTTTGGGAGGCGCCCGTGTTTGAAGATAGTTAACGCTCAGAAGGAAAAGACAGATAGAGAAAGACACGCAATTGTGTAAATAATAAAAAAGCGTTGATCTCTGGATGCGGGTCAGTTTCTAAGAGACTTTAAGCAAGAAATGCTTATTCGAAAAATGTCTTTCTAATTCTGCTATTTTCTTTATATAATTCATTAACTCAGCATCCACATGGTGGAATATGAATATATTATGAAATACTTATGAAACACTCCAACAGATGTGATATCTTCATTTTTTCATTTGAACTACAAGTTTCTACAAATGCTATTCAACAACGACCACATCAGGTGAAAAATGTTACTTAGAAAACATAGTAGTGCAAAAAATATTAACTGAAAAGTGTCGAGAAAATAATTCCAATCGAATATCTAAATAAACAATAAACTCGTATGTACACTAAACAATATCTCATAATTATCAGTAAAATACTCAGCCTGAACTCCGATTGGGACCTCATCCCCTCTACCATCAGCTACGAAGAGCTAGGAGAGGGAAATGAAGCTTGCTAGGCAAGATGAGGAGTGAGGTAGTTTTCCCTTGCTTTCCTCACTGAGCAGAATGCTATATGCAGAACAAGCCCGCGTTAGTGAAGCACAATGACTCTACTTGTAATCTAGTTCGAAACATTGCATAAGGAGATTCCTTAACTAATCGTATTATTGATAATGTAGCAACGGGAATAAAAATATTTACATTGAACTCGATATTAGGAAGAATGGAAAAAATATATTATAAATAATTGAAATTATGATGTTTTGAACGCCCTAAAGAAAAAGTGAAAGCTCAATTAATAGTAGGTATGGTTAGGAGTAGGCAAGTGGGCTTCTTACCCATGTCATAATATTTCATTTCTTACCGGCTTTCATCCTTATTACCTATTTATCATTAGTGTATACCAACCCCAGTTTCACAATGTATTAGCCTATTAAATGTCTTCATAAATTTTGAACAAATTCTAGTTCAAAATTTCGTTTTCTCACCTATATAGTCCGATTTAACGTAATTGATCGGTTACGGAAATGTCCATTATACGTCTAAATCGGTTATAAGGGAATGTCGACTATACGAGTACTTTCAGTCTTATGAATTTGGTTAATTCGAATAATCTGGTTGATTTTACCAACAGAAAAAAACTGAGCAAAATCCGAAAAGGATGACGTATTTCCTCAATATTTTCTACTACCTACTTTCCTCGCGACTATGTCCACTTAAATAGTTTTGCAGGAATGAATACGTAGGAACGAAAGGCCACTGCTAACGATTTCCCATCGATCTTTTATCTTCCCAAAAATATGGCGAAGAATGCCTCGCTATTCTCCTCTTAGATTCTTCCGGGGTCGGCAGAAATAACCAACTTTTTCTCGATTTTATTCTCCCATTTTCGGTGTTATTCAATGGAAACGGGAGAAAAAAATCGGAATGATACGAAGTTGGCCGGATTGAAAGGGAACTTTGGAGCAGTCCTCACAGTTTTCCTCCTTCCTTCCTCAATCTTCTTCCTCCCACACTCCTTTCTCTCATCTCTTCCTTCAAAAACTCCGCAAAATGGCCACCGGGGACTTTAAACTAGCCTCCTATACGTCTCCACTCATTATTTCCCACCTCATTGCCTTGCGGTCGCGGCGAAACTTCTCTTATTTTTGCGAGGGACGGGGCAGTGGCTATGAGCAATGGTTGAGGATCAAATGGGAGGGAAACTGAATGGAATGCGATCCTTCCAGAACAGGGAAAAGCGCATAAAGAAGTCTGTAACCATGGAGATAATGGCGGAGCAAAAGAATGTTTCCCAACGAGGGGTTCCCATGCTATCCAATAGTTTATACGTCGCGTTTCATATTAGGCCTCTTCCCTTATGGAAAGTTGAGAATGTAGCCTTTATGTGACGAGAGTGGTAGAAGAGCATATGGCAGATGTGGGATATTTACTGCGATCATATATGTATGTATCAAGTTTCGTCTCTCACGATCAATTTTTGGGAGAGAAGACGTACAGAAAAATGGGTATTCATTGGTATACATTGGTTTTGGTTTGTCGTGGGGATAATAGTAATTTAGCCGATGGCTTATACGCTAGAAGTAACACTCTGCGAATGTTATCCATAGTAATAATGTGACGACAGATGATCGTATAGAATTACTAATTAATATTATTATTAGGCCAATATTAATAATATTAATAGGCCATATTAGATAAAATTAATGTTTCCAGAGTTTCTAATGAATTCCTTAATCATAATTTCAAATTCCGGTACTTGGAAAAAACTTGTACATTAGTTTTATAGGATGAATTTCCTTCGGGTTAATCTTTCCTTCCTCTAACTAACGATTCCCTTATTCCACGAAGACCAGGCTGAATGACGTCATAATATTATGATGAAATACCGGTACTAAGGCGAATGTGGCTAATATTTCTATATTTTATCAATTCCTACTGACCGTACTTGAAATCTTGTACGACGGCGAGTGAAGCGTCGATATGTGCCCATCAAAACGTCCAAGCGCATACATCCCTGTCCCATTCCTTTCATTCTTGCTCCATTCCTTTAGGGAAAGAGGGTTTCAATAAGGTAGGAGATATGGATCGCAGTTCAATCAGGGTCATTCCGGAAAAAGAGGAAAGGTTATGCGAAGGACGTCGTCCGTATCACGTGGACGGGTCACTCCGTATGTTTCATCCCCCGCAGTTTTGTTTCGTGAGCCTTTTTATCTATCTCTCTTTCTGGGTGCCTGGGGTATATTTTCTGTGGCGGAAAGAATGGCTTTCGTAAAGGTCATGCGCGAAAATCTGGGATGTAGGCGGAACTCCCGGAAAATAGCAGAAGGGTCGCGCACCATTCAATACGACCGCGTTATTAATATTATTGCAAGTTGGGTTTGTGTAATCTATTTTTCAAGAGAACGTGAATAAATGTCATTTTTTATATTATATCCAGCCTCTATATCAGAGTTGCCATACCTTGACCGTGGGACCACTATAGTTATAGTATTGTTAAATTGCTTCGACAACTAAGACCATTTCGCACATGTGTCTCCACCGGAAATCGAACCCGGGACCGCTTCCACCAAAAGGCCCACTTCCACGAAAGCTGCCCACTTGCCTATCTGAACCGTGGAACCATAATAAGAACACCATCACCATCGAATTCTCACTAAATTTTACATCACATACTATATAATAGTATTCACTGAATTTTTTCGTATTTTCTTACGCTAGTGAGCACTTTTATATAGGTCGTTGAAATGTTATAAAGAAATATAAAAAGAGGCGATTCTTCCACTATAAATGTTAATTAAAATAAAGAATAATCAGGGTTTCAGAAATGATTTGTAACTTATGGTTAACGAAGAAAAAAACCCTCGTGATGGGAGAACTCATAGAGGAAGGGGACGGGAAAAGACCGAGAAAAAAATCACATTGAAACAAAGTAAAGAATCTCAATTGAGAATCGAAAAAAAAGAAACAACATATACATCAATACACGAATTAAAAATCACATTCGAATTCAAAATAGAGGATTAAAGTGAAGCTATCTGAAGTCAATAAATAAATTAAACTAAATTATATTTTATTATGTTTTTTAATTGTATCAAACACGAAATGTGGACCACATCGCTTTGGATAGTTTCACTTAAAATAATATTATCATAAAAATACACTCGTTGATTTTGGAATATTTATGATCACAATTCTGAATTGGTAGGTTGTGCGGAAATATTAAGGGCCTAATCGAGGGGCGAAACTTTTAAAATATATCCAATTGAAAATTACCTTTCACGAGCCGAGTAATAAGCAATACACATTCATCAAAATACTCAAAATATGGTTGCCAACTCTCTGGGATTTGCCGGAAGACTCTCCGAATCGGACTAATATCTAACATCTGAAGTTTTTCTCCCGGTTTCACTCAATTAGACCCGCCATAAATTTCCTGATTTTAATTTACCGAATGTCGCAACAATTCGGGACTTATTTTCTTTTATAGTAACGCCAGCAGTCCACTCATGATCTAAATCATATTTTGTCTCTAAATATTTGAAAATCTTTTCCTAATGATATTATCAGCCGATTTTTATTCTTCATCGGCGGAAATCGCCTTGAATAATCAAAATTTACATATCTCATACTAGCTAGATTGATCATGATCAATATGCACATTTATGCTGCTGATAAACTAAGCATACATATCCCAAGGAAGAAGGGGCATGAAAAAAAAGGACTCCTTGCCGACAAAGTCTCCCGAATGGCTTGGAGAAATATTCTGCCGGGATAACTCAACGGACAGAGCACCCGACAGGCAATTGGGAGACCTGGGTTCAAGATCCGGTCCCGTCAGACTTTTTTCAAGTCCATTCTTCCTTGAGATTTTTCCTGGATGCCCACCATCTTGCACAAAATCACCCTTACCCGTTTTCCTGTGTAAGCATACATATTTTAGTTGTTGTGCCATAAAAATTCTCCCGAGATCTCTCGGAATTTACAACCCTTGGAATGGACAATTCCCGGAACCAACTCTTCGGGAGTTGGGGACCCTACCACAAGAGCGCCTTGCACCATCGAAGGCCCACCGTCCCTGGTGGTAAACCACTGCGGTAGGCGGCGTAGCGGATGATTGAAGTAAACCCCTGAATAAGGATCCGCAACAAGCATTCAGCTCCGAAGAGTGTGACCTCGAATTCATTGAGAAGTGCATGCATAGAGAGGATATTCAATTTTTACTGCAGCATATAATGAAGTAAACATATCACTTTTGACCAGACCGGATGTGCCCGCGCAAATATTTGCAATGGATATATTCAATGTCTGCAAAAACGTATACGCATGTGGATTATTTTATATTTGAAGTAAAAAAATCCTCATAGAATGAAATATTTCATCATGAAATAAGATTTGCTGCTTTCCCGGTGAATAATGAAAAGGAATTCTTCACGGGTTATCATCCGGGTATTTCATAATTAATGAAATTAAGGTAATTCCTTTTCATATTTCATCATGTTTGTTTAGAATTATTTGACAACCTAAACGATACGCTTGATCGTATATTTTCCCGACAAAATCAGTTATCCTCAATTTTATAGCTATTTAAATTCAATCTCATAACGGTGTTTCTTCATTTAATATATCGGATTCTCCATTAGCTGTCACGTTTAATGTGAATTTCTAGATTGAAAGTGTGTTAGTTAAGCTAAGCAGGCAAGTAATCTGCTTAAGTAATTCAAAAATTTTATGAAAAGACTCCTCTTTAAAAGAGCCTGATTGATAAAATTCCAGTGACTGAACTTTAGTTTTCATATAATAGTAATTTTGTTCTGGTGGAATACACTTTGAAACTGTGGTTACCATCAATTTTATTGAACCTCGAAGTAATAGCTAAGCCCGGCAAATATATTCGCGCATGATAATCGAAGAGTCCGCATAAATTTAAATGCATATGATTGTTTTTATTCAAGGAAAGTATATTCTTTTCGACTAATGATTTCATCGTGGTTATTCTCAGCGATTTATATTATAACGAAATGCGATGTGCTAAGCTACAACGTTTACGTCCCAAATTTCTGCTTCACGGACCATAAAACCATTTAACTGTATTGAATTTATCTAACGCTTGTGAGCATCTGAAAACCCCGTATGGCTGCAAATGGAAGTCTTCTCGGATTCGGTGCATGAATCAAAATGCAGTTTTCTTGCAGGACGTTTAAAAAAGTTTCTTGGGCCCAAGAGGGAGACTTAAATGCTATTTATGCATGTGAAATGCCTCGTAAATTCACCGCGAAGGAATTTACCGCACTCTGGACTGTTTTGCAGACAGTAGAGGGGAAGCAAACGAAATGCAGCGTCTTAGATTGTGACAAAGTGGTATCGAGTGTGTTTCTGGAACGGTTTTTATTGTCCTCCATCGCACAGTTCCTGGACAGATAAAAATCGCGTATAATATAGAGATACGAGAATAACTTTCGGTAATTACAGTTTCATGGTTATAAGGGAATGTACGATCTATTCTACATAAAATCGAGCAAATTCCTTACTCTTCAACAAAGACGTTGGCTTTGAACAATCGAAAATATTAAACCATAAAGGATCAGTGTCATGATGACGTATTCACCACATTATATGAATTCAGTTTTAAATTTGTATTAACAATAATTTTTAAATTATATATTATTAGGATTTTTCATTGAATATTAATTCTTTATGACAACACATTCGCAAGATTCCACAAGAAAATGTATTAGAAGGAAACTAAAACATGAACGATTTTTTTACACATGCTGAACTGATGATTGTCACTCAGGCTTAGGTGATGTTTTCTTCTTGAAAGTTTCACAAAATTACGTTAATCCTTAATTAAACAAGTGGAGACTCGCTTGAGTGTAAAGGCTATGGATTCTGACAAAAGCAAAGCTTTGCCAACTTCAGTATTAAGGTTTCTCCTAACAGTGTGGGAGAGACCTGGTATGATACTTTAGTGGCAAGAATACCTGTCCGGAAAGTTGAGGACCTTGATTCGAGTCCCAGTCATTCACTATTTCTCACATCTGTTTATCCTTCCATATGTTTTTATTTCTCGTGGAATCTAGACAACAGTTGCAGTAAATAAATATGGATTTTATACGGCAGAAATGATTGTGTTCATTTCAATATGATATGTATAAGAAAAACTTTCCCTTGGTATTACATTTTGATAAAAATAATGTTACGATAAAAGTTATTCACGACTAAGAACCACCGATAATGTACGAACTACTTGTACGAAGGTTGGTCAAAAAATAACATGCCACATTTTTTTCCATCCAAAACAAATGCTAATAATTTGAAATTGTAGGCTCAAATTTTTTCACGTTCCCTGCATTTATGCGCATTGTTTCAGTTTATTCCTGCAGACAGCATAGTTGTAGAAGGCTTTTAAAGTGGAGTCTAGCAGTGATAACCGTTACAGAGAACGTGCTGTGATTGAATTTCTATGCGCAGATGAAGGAACGATAGGGAATATTCACAAATCTGTAGTCGATAAAAGTACAGTTGGTAGCTGGGTACGGAGGGTGAGTGAATCAGAAGGCAGTTGAAAGTGAAAACCTAGCTCAATTACCGGAAGGAAGACTGGCACCGACAGGGCATACATGGCCTAATTAATCGCAGGAAGAGAGCAATGTAACTTGAAGAAGATTGTGTAAAAATATAGATTGAGTAGATATAGCATCATTTTTTCATGTGTGTAAATTTCAATGTTTTAGAATAAACAGTTTTTGAGAAAGAAATGATGGACATTACTTTCTGACCGACCCTTGTAGGTACTGAGATTCATGCCGCTGCTTTTTAGCAAAGAATATGAAAAAATAGCCATCTAACCAATAGGAGCCAAATAATTGAACATTCCTGTAGAGTTAAGCATGCTCAATCGGTCACCCGGCCAACCGGCACACTCGCTGTATTATTCCTCAAATACCCTTGAACCAAAATATAGAGTAATTAGGATGACCTAGCGTAGTTTTAGGCAATATCGCAGGGGTTTTTGTGTAAACTTAATAGCACTGAACTTCCGAGCTCGAATCCCGAGTAGTGCACGGATATTCGCTGCCTTTCTTTACTATTATTATATTATAGAACACTTTATTCGGCGAGGTTAGGTCCATGGGGTCTCTTAAACCTAAGTCATACATATACATAGAATTTCAGAGATTAAAAATTATATAAAAGATACATTAAAATGTATTGCGTTGCGTGATAGGGTTGCGGGGAAATACTCCTCGGCTGAAGGCTTTCAGAGAAAAACCCACGGTGCGGGAGAACGCTCACATAAGAAGGGGAGCGAAAAAAAAACCGCGAAAACACAGATAAAAATGAAATACTAAAATCGTAAAATCAGGTGTAGCAGAAAAAATGAATTCATTACGGGCTTCGTATGAGAATACATAGTAAGCCTAAAATGTTTTCTTGATTAAGGACTGATTTTCTCAGTTACTACTCATTTCCTCGATGACTTTTCTCATATAAACATGATGTCCGCAAGAGTGATGTCGAAATTACTCCAAAGCTGAAGACATTTGATTATTGAGCAGTACCAAATTACCCGACAGCAACGTTATTAAGGCCGCGAAAAGCCTAAATTTCAACGAGAGGAAAACGTGGCTTCCACAAGATTCCTCGCAATGTCATGTCAGCTGCCTGTTTTAAGCTGAAACTCCCGATTTAATTACCTTAAATGAATTCGAGCAGACAGCTTATTTGTTTTCTCTTCCAGGTTAAGGCGCAGGGCGCTTACACAAGTTTTGCAAGAGAAACGAAGGGCTATCTTACAACTAAATTCATTTCGTGCGCGCGAAAACGAAAGAGAACTTGTTAATTAGGTTGATGAGCAATTTTCATTTCGCAGAACTTGGAAATAGTTGTTTTCCAAAACATGTCCCAAGAGAAAGTAGCAACTTTCTCTTTTCGGGACAGGGAGAGTGCAATTATTTTGTGACACTTTTCCTGGGTTCAACAACAGTCATTCGTTATATCATTTAATTATCAATCTTCTAGCTTAAGAATAAAATTCAAAATGTTTTCATTATTTCCATTATCATAGAAAGAAGTTTAATAAAGATGGAATATCTAATATCTACGCTGAATGATTTTCAGCGTGATAGGGATATTCTATAAAATTAATTTGCCTTATATTTTTTAATATTGAGATTGTTCAGTACGATATTTCTTCGACGAAAATTTGTTTGTACAGCTTCGTGTAATAAGTTATGGTAATTTTTGTTCGATTATTCTTTCGAATACATTGATAATCTCTACGAAATCTGATTATATTATTTACAATATAATCTAAATGCTTTTCGATGATAGCATCAGTTTCAAAAGAGGAATGCAACATAAGACATGGAGAAACAGACAACTTTGTCTTGGTTAGAATAATTGTTTAAACGTTTAACTCCTGAGTTTTAAATTTTGTTTTCATATCTATTGTATATTAACAGTAGATGTAAAATAGGTAATATCCACTGCATTGTACAGTTAAATTACACGCTACGTTTAATATTTCTACGTAGACAAATAGTTTTCAGTTGCATTGATTATATAAATGTCATTTATTTTAATTAAAACCCCTCGGAAAATCTCCGTGACATTTTTCTTCCCTCCTTGCTAGGGTAAATCCCTGGAAGATGAAAAATGTCACCCCTTATTTCACAAAATTCATATCCTTCATATAATTTATATATGTACATCCATGCATTAACAAGATTTGTAATGTAATTATATTATTTATATTCTCTGAATTGTACCCACTGCCTCCAGGTTGGCACCCATTTGCAGTGTGAAATTTACTATAATAATAACAACAACAAAAATACGTGTGGCTTTATTACACAGCTTGCAAATTCTAGAACTACTTAATGACTCCTTATTTTCTGCATTCTGCCAATGCCCATATCACAACGAGTTAACTAAGACATTGCTTTACTTTCCGTCGAATTATTAGTATGTTTTTTGACAAATATTCATTCCTGAATAGAAGCATAGCGGAATGGAGTAAGTTACACGAATTTCTCTTTTAGTTCTTTATAGTTATCTAAAATCTTCAAAAATAACACTAATTACCATGTGAAGTTGTAAAGACTTTGCTGCAAATTTAAAATGCTGTGATAAATAATGGACTTAACTGCGAGAGGAGTAGAGATTTGCCGATGAGCGTTTGGTGAGTCAGCGAGGGTGAGCTCCTCGTGAACACGACTGGCCGTGAACCTGCCAGGAGTCCTAAAAAATCTTTAATGAACCACCATGCTTCGCAAAACTGAAAATATGCTGTGTATTAAATACTGTTCGAAAATAAAAACAATGTAAATGTTATATTTTCATCGTTTCCAATAATTGTACTGTATACATTCTAATCCATAGAAATGCGTTAACAGATTACATTTATTTTATAGTAATTGAAGTAATTCCAGATTACATTGGCAGGGGAGATATACATATAAGTCACCCGCAATTTATTTCACCTGAGAACGAATTGCACGAACGAAAGCATGAATTTATAACAAGAATTATGAGGAAAGGGCCTTGGATAATGCTTGCCTTCGTATCCACGTAGGAAACACTAAAGAAGAAAATGCAAGGGCGGTATCATTGCGGAACAAAACGATTCTCGTGTCGTATACTGTTGAGTAGAGACTACTAAAAAATGACACATTGAACTCATAAGGGTCTTGTCGTATTTTTGAAATGCATGTTAAAGGACAATACTCAGGAATGTTTCAAATAATAAATAAATAGAACCACACCGATGTCACAGCATATACAACGACTATTTTCTTCGAATTCACCGTAAGAGAGGAGACAAACAAAAGCACACCTAAAATTTTCCTGAGCACTTCCATCTGCATTCGCATCAAAATTAGAGTCACACAGTATTACGTAACTCAGCTAATTTGAATTGCTAAATTTTATTTGCTTATCCGCTCCCAAGGACGTGTCCTTTTCCTTCTTTTGAAGGAACCGGCGAAGCAAGCAGAAACTGCGAGACATTTATAGGGCGTTTTGTAAGTTCAAGTAGAAGTTTATTCTCGGTTGCATGATTCAAGAAGTAGAGCGTTGAAAACGGCCATCAGAGCAGCAGAGAATCGTGACAATGTGAAAACATACTAAAACAGGAAAGCATCTCACTGCCAGTGGTCTCTCCTCCAAACTTATTCTGGCAGTAAATTCGGTAAGATGAACTAAAACTTATCAAATTTTATCCATGGAATACAAGGAATTTGAGAAGTTTTTATGCAACGAATTTCTATAAATTACGTAGGGAGCAATGTTATTTCACTCTAGTCAGGCCCCATCTGTAATGTACGGCGAGTGCCTGAGATGCATCGGATGATACGTGTACGAATTCGAGAAATCTTCTCCCAAAACCTCCAAAGTGTATTGTTATAACTGAAAAAGAAAATTACAGAAAAATTCACCAGAAAAATGATAACGAATTTCTATTCCCATAGATCTGTTTCATAAGGAGTGATGAGAAACATTACCCAATTTTTCTGAAAGTAGAATGTACCGATTTCTCAGATGCCTTAAGGATAGTTGATTCTCTCTGGTGTGAATATAAGCATTTACACTTCGATTTTCACATTAAAATTTTGCGAGACTTTGTTTCCATTCATAACCGAAAACTTCCAAAATCCGACATTAGGAATGTGTGTATTTGTTTACTACATATACGATGGAATTGCTTCCCCTTTGATATCCAATTGAAGTTGGACGATATCTTGACGAAGTAAGTTCCAAATGGGATCCATATGTTAACGCATAGTCGTGATTGTAACTTGGGCTGCGTGAATTCATGCGCTTTTTTTACTTCAACAAAGAATTAGAGTCTGAAAACGCGATAAACTTAAAGCAAGTAGTACTGTCCTACTTAATATTTTAAATGCTATGGAACATGAGGGAACATAAGGTGAAATATCGAAGAGGCTATGTTGAGCACAATATAAGACCACATACAGCCTAATTTGTATTGAAGCCGAAGCAAATGTAATGTCTGTTAATATAATCAGAATACTTCAGCCATGAATATATATATATTTTTATTCGCTGGAGTTAAAGATGATATAAAATAAACGTAGAAATTGAATACTTACAACAAATATTGTGAAGATAAAAACAATAATCTTAATGAGATATAGGGCTTAATGTCTACTCTCTCAAAAAGGTTATATTCTATGATGATTTGCTATAGCATAATTAGTAAAATTCATATTGGGATGGGGAAGAAAAAAAACGGAAAACTTGAGAAATTTAGATGCAAAGAAATATCTGATGGTGTAACTTGAGAAAGATTACTCCGTAATAAACTATCCAATAGCAACCACTATTACTTGAGTGCAAAATCTATGGATACGTATGGCTAAACGGTAAGAAAGGTAATAGTGTACGACCGTAGGAAAATCTAAAACAAAGCCCAGTATTGTAATGTGTACTTAAATTAACGTCCAGTTTAGAGCCCAGTATAATAGTACTTTGTTAAAGTGATCCCATACATACCCTTGACATAATCTTGCTATTCCCATGGAGAAACGGACATGAAAAAAGTTGACGGAACCGGGACTCAAACCTGAGTCTCCCACTTGCCGGTTGGTTGCTCTATCCATTGAGCTATCCCACCAGAACATTACTCCATGCTGTTTGAGAGACTTTGTAGGCAAAATTTTCTTTCTTACCTTTTAGCCATACGTATGATCTTTCCAGTTTCGCCTAGTTACTCTCCTGTTACGTAACTCGCTAAACGCATTCGTGTGTCTCATTTTCGATAAAGATTTCCAATTACGCCCTATATAGAGAGGTGAAGTCGCGACCCTGCGTTATTAGCCGTTGACTTGGAAACCCCGCTTCAGACACCCGAAATTATGATGCGCTTGTCGCAGAAGTTGTCTTTGGAAGGGTTGGGGCATGCAGACAAAAGTACCTCTCGCTAACCGTCCCTCATGCGATCGCAATTAAGTACAATAGCGCAACACAACTCCGAAAGGATATTGAAAGGAACCTTCCACACGTGTAATGAGTTTCGAAGCGGAAAGTTTTAACGAGAAAATTTCTACCTGCGCAGGCTGCGGCGTCAGAATTCGCTGCACACAAACACAAGGCGCAAGGATTCTAAGGCAGCAGAGACTTTTTATCTCCTCATGGATATCGCAGGCTCGAGAGATGTTCGTCAAACTATAGGGGCTTGGAATAATTAGTTAAGTGAGAAATTTCAAGTGAAGAAGTGGGATTTCCGAATCGCGCCCTTGAAACACTGCTTTATATCGGGAGTTGTAGGTCAAGGGAAAAAAAATACATTGAAGATATTTTCGAAAGTGGTGTATTTACAAATAAGTGCCCGATTCCCTAGTATTTTCGCAATTTCTATGGTGTAGTGAATAATAATAATAATAAAAGATCTTTATTGAAGGGGAGATTGAGACTTCTTAGTACCTTCTGATATCTAACCCTTTGTAAATGAATATTTAATGAAAGAAATTGCTTTGCAGATGCAGGTGCAGGTTGTTAATTCATTATGAGCAAAACGGTTGAATAGGTAGCTGAATCTCCGCTAAACCGCCAATATTGAGTGACTGTGTAGGTGAAGTCTCCGTAGCCACCGTTTGCCTTTATATACCTTAATAATACTCCCTCCTTTACTTCTCAATAGTGATCATCACCCTCTGGGTCCGGTTTGACTAAGAGGTTTAGCAAGATCGACCAATATATTATACTTCGATCGTTACTTGTCATTGAGATACTTCAGAACTTTCCATTGATATAAACGCTTTCAATGTTAAAGCCTGCGATGAATATCTGTTCGCGCTATGAAATTGGCCAGAAATCCCCATGGGATCAATGAATATGCAAAGTTACTCCTAGGAGTGCGTAGATGACAAAAACATGATCTTATTTTCCGTAAACTAAAATTCCGGCCCCGTGTGTTCATTCCTCCGACTTTAAAAGGGTAAGAATTTAATTCTTTCATTATCAGTTGTGTAGGAGGTAATTCAGCCCACTGGTGCAAGAATCTTGGACACCACAAATCTAACTCGGTCACATTCGAGAAATCGAAAACAAACTCGAGCGGAGAGTTCGATATACAGGCCGCTTCTGTTCGATATACAGGCCGCTTCTGTTTAAAATCGTCCGACAACTTTCGTTCTTGTCTACTCCACTCTTTTTATTTTTGTCAATATTTAATCACATATTTTCATTAGAATCCCATCTACTCTCAGTATTTTACACATCCCCTGTTTCTGTCCGAGTATAACGTCTAACTTCCAAGTTTGAAGGAAAATAATTTTTTCGCAGGATTTTAATGCAGACACAATCAGGATTGAGCGAAGTATCGCATGTATGATGCATTAAAATCTATGCATGATGTATTAAAATCATGTGACAAAGTACAAAATCTCTTTTCCTTCACGGAGTATTTCCACAAAACATCGCCAACGTCTTTGGTTCTTATTCCAGGGACTAATTTCTGTACTATAAAATATACTTGAGATAGATTTTAGCTAATGTTCGATTTATGGCCCGACATATTGTTAAATTTGAGTTAAAGTGAAAATTATAATAAATATCCTACGCATACGATTGATTAGTATGGATATTAAAAAAATATATTTACTTTAACTCTATCAAATCATTATGATAACCGGTCCTAAAGTGAACATTAGTTAAAATCCACTGTAGGTATACATTATAATACCGGGTCCTAGAGTACGCACTAAAATTTCTAGATAAGGAGGTGAGAACAATTGGTAAAGTTTATTGCTCGTTACGAAAATATATACCCAATGCGATTCGGGAAATCGGTGAAACAATTTACCTGCGAGAGGAAGGAATTAAGCCGTTTTGTAAAGGTCGCTCAACAAAAATATAAATAAACGATTTTCTAAAGCACTTCCAGCTAACGAGCGACGGCGATATAGAATCTTACGGTAACGAGGTCTTCAGGCATTTATGCTCCCGATGAAAAACTTCCACGTACGTTTCCTTGGAAACGGAACCTTAATGCGTGCGAAAAATACGAGAGATGCGGTAGAATTGGAATCAGAAAAGAAGAGAGTTCGATTCGGTATAATAAGCGGTCCTTGCTCTTCTCAAGGGTTTGTAACTTAGTGCGAAGTGCCCCCACAAAGAAAGAGAATATAGAGGGGAGAATGGACGGGAAATTTCCAAGTCCATCGGAATATAGGTGTAAGAATTGAAGGCATATTTTATGCCCAATAGATGGCAGCAGTGAAAAGGCTAGCGGGAGAACGAGCCGAGATGCCAATGGGAAGTTGGGTAGGTATAGATATGGAGGCAAACGGGATTCTAGAGAGGTTTTATGGTCCTAAAGTTGAACCGAATCCCCCGCAGATGAAACTGAATCTCTGCCCAAGATTGGTCCATCCCAAGATCCTCCCTTTATACGGAAACTCTCCTTTCCTGACTTGCAAACCGAGACTTTCCCAGCTTCGGTTTCAAAGTTCGCCGTGAGGGAGATAAAGAAGCATTATTTTCAGTGATTTCAAAACCGAAGCTAAAGCGAACGTGATCGTGGTGAAAAATTTCTTTCGTTATGACCAAAATTTGACGAATGATGCAAGCATTGAAGGCAAGAGGAATGTATGATTTATGCATCATAATTTCGTTTTTTTATTTGGGCTATCCACATCTATACAGTCGCGTATTTTAGAGACCAAATCCACATAATAACTATACAGTGTTATAAGTTAACCAATTTACAGCCGTAAAATTACTTGCTTTACTCTAAAAGATTCATCTAAAGACCGATTTTATTCCAAATTTTAAAGGTAACGATTAAAAAGCAGTACGCTAAGTGTAGAATAATAAGCGTTTTACTTACCTAACTTTCGACATTCTACACCCTTTGCAAGTTTCATCGCTTATGGTGTTACTGTTATTTATTATTAAAAATTTTAAAAATTATTGAAGATACCCGGAAGAAACATTCAAAGAGATTAAACCGTTTCGTAATTCACTTTTCTTCTAATTTCGAACCCCGCAAAAATCTTTCTTGTGAATTTTCTTCGACTAACATTCCATTGAAATCCCTTATACAATAAAGAGCCAAAAGCAAGAATTCTTGGAGTAATTTCGCTTTCCCAAAGCAAGAATTCTTGACGTAATGTCCCTATCTCTAACCATTTAATAGATCTCTACTACCGCTATATGGTTCACTGAATTACAAAGGGTCAATACAACGTCGGTAAAATATTTAAATAAGAGGTCATTTAAGTTTCAGAAGTCGAAAGATCCCTGGAGGATGACATTTACTTATGTTTGAGATAATTTTTTGCTGTACATCTTTTCGAATTATATCTTCAGACTTTAACCAAAATCTAGCAAAAATCAAATAACTAAATGCAATTCAGCAATGAGTAATTGTTACTGATTTCTTTCACCTAAATCACAAAACCTGTCCCAAAACATCGTGACAAAATCTGTCAATCCAACCCATAGTATGCAAAAAATCGTAAAACAAATGTCTCAAGTGAAGTATAAAAGTAAAAGTATGTTACTCCACATCGAGAGACCCTTGAGATCGAAAAATTATCTAACAACAATGTTGGGTGTTATTTGTTAGTAACATATAAAGAGAGATGAATATCTATAATTTATTTATTTATCAGCTTTAAGCTATAGATTAATACTCCTTATAACGGTCATATCGTTATAAGGAGTTTTTATGTTATGAATTTTTAAATTTCATTCGATGCTGATTAGATACATATGAAAAAGTTGTAAAAATACATATTTACCTAAAGCTTTTACGTTTCTGCATAAACGATACGAAGAGGTAACACAAAATCAGAAAGAAAACAGAAAAAGAAGAGATTGTAAGTACATTTTATGTAAAATGAATTTTAAAATGAAAAAATCTTATTTTAACATAACGTTACCTCCGTTGATGAGAAAGAATTTATAATGGATTTTATTTTTCAAAATTAAAATGCTATGCAAAATTAAAATTCAAAATTAAATGCCCAAAGAAAAAAAATATCATGGAAAGGTAAACTAAAAATATTTTTCCGTTCCAACACAAGATTCCGCCAGCCCCAACGTCTTCATTCAACATTTATGGAAGTGTGAATTGATTTCTTTTTGGTGTGATCATAACAGAAATTGGGTGAAGGGTAGTAAAATCGAAGTTAAAAACTGCCTTATCAGCATTAAAAACGTTTACAATTCTGCACACTAAATTAGAATGGGATGCTCAAGGTTTATAAATGACGCTCATGCATCGAAACTCGTTATCGCCAAATTTTTCTTGTTGAATCGTCCAAAGTTATGACAAAACTGGACCTAATTTCTTAATGAGAAATAATTTCTGTATATTCTCTGATCATGCGATTCCGCAAAGTTACCGCGTATCTTATTTTTAATAATCACAATACTTAGGATTATAAATTAATTTATGGTATGACCTTAAAGGGATCAATATTGAAGATTTGGGATCCCGATAAAGCACGATTAGTCTCAGATTTAAAGATAGTCCAACATAGAGCAGATAGGTTTGTTACAGAAGATTTTAGGTAAGTTAGCAAGACTTCAGCAATGATACCACCCTCCGGTGGGATTTGCTTGAGGAAAGAAAAGTAGATAATCGACGCAACGTATTCCAATATTTTATGTTTCGGAGATAGAAGAGTTTGCTACTCCAGTTAACTACGTTCGCGAAACTTGAGATGAATAGAAATATCGTTGTACGGATAGAATCAACAGGATAGTTACTTCTGGTTGTTTCATCCAAAAAGCACTAGAGAATCTAATAGATCTTTGATTTAGGGATACTGGTGTTTATTTACCCCCTGCCACACGCCACTGGAAGCTTGTAGGGTCAGTATGTCAACGTAAGTATAGCCATGGCTTCTTTAATCCATTATATTTTTTTATAAAAATGATCACAAGTCATGCAATGTAGCATATAAATGCTCACATCTCGTTTTCTATTAACGTAAGCTGTAACACGCTAATGCATACACCGCATTGGAGAATCAATACTCCCCTCCAAATTGACGAGAGCCAGGAGTCCTAAGCTTCTTTCACACAGTTTTACTATCAGCGGCAATCACTCCCCGATACGGGCTCAACTGCACCTGCCAAAAAAAAAACGATTCCTCTCGTTCCATTACCAGAGATTAGGCCAGCGAAGTATATCAGTCTCGAAAGAATCCGCAACGTTTATTAGGTTGGCGTTAGTCCATCACATCCGCGGAAAACTGATACAGTCAAATGCTTCCGTCGATTGCTCATTAAAATCGTTGTCATGGCGAATGGTTTGCAACATCCGGCAGCGCGCACTTCTCATTGGAGAAGAGGACAAATCGCCGGTTGGATTGAACCCCGCGGAACGATCGGGGGAATTGGACGTCGAGAGCCCCGCATTGTCGCGTATATGCCTTAATCTGCGGATTAATTTGTTGTTACCGCAGTTACCCCGCCTCCGGTTATTTACATGCAAATCGCATACACGCCGGACAATAAGACAGGAAAAAAATGAGGAAGGAACGGCTGCGATAAGCGAGCGAGTCTGGATTTCAGCGGGAAATCGCCGGCGGTGGTAATAAAATCGAGGGGTGTAATTTCTTTCGCATGCGTAGCTATGGGAGACGTACGATAATAATGTCGCGGAAATGATTACGGATAAAGGATAAATGGGAGGGGAGAATGAGTTTGGAAACTAAATGGACGCAGCTCCTAATGGAGGGCAGTACGGATAAATCTTATCGTGCGTGTAATCGCGCGAACCCGGCTGTATACTTTGCGCTTTTAAACGAATAATATTAAATTCGGATTTGGAATTTTCAGCTACGTGGTGGCCCATTATTGTTATATCAGCTCCCGGATTTGTTCCAATAGCTTCCGACGCATAACTTTAAATCTGAATTCACGAGAAAGTCGACGGAATTATTTTAAATTCCGTAATCCTGATTCCCATTGAGGGTCAAAACTACAATACTTGACGTTAGCCCTCTGGTTTTAATTATTTATCCAGGGCACTCCTAAATAAATGTTTCGTTATATTACCATAAGGCAGTTCTAATTACAAATGTCTCCATGTAGCCATCTTCTGTAGCTTTAACCAATATGTACAACTACTTATTGACTATAGTTTATACGAGGACACTATATCATAGTTAGGACGCGAAAAGGTTATGCTATTTACTTCGTAACGAGTCATTTGATTTATCTTGCGGTTCAAAATAGTGTGCGATGATTATTTGGAGGAATATAATACATGAATTGAATAAATTTGATACTTATGTTAACAATGCAAGGATCTAGGCAATATTTCTTTACACAGCGCAGCCTATTCGTAAATTCTTGTTTATAAGGACCGAATTCATTCCAGGTAAAACACGGGCCTAAATATTGGCTATAGTCCACAAAACATGCATGAGTGCAGTGGTTTATATGGTTCTTCTTGGTCTATATTTAATTCCAGGGATTCTTTAAATATAGGAAATTAAAGTGATATTAATAACCTTGTGTTGTTGGTAAAATATGTATGTGTGTATGTCCCTGTTTATATTTGTGACATTCAAATAATTCTTTATCGTTGCTGTTATTTCACTTGGTTGGCAATTTAGGATTCTGTCGATTGACATGATTGAATAAACTTCTATTTATTCGTAGTCTATGTTATATTGATATACTTACGCTATTTAATGTGTGCACAATGGATATTAATTGTACTATAGTTAAAAGTGCTCCCACAGCTGAGGTAATTTGCTACATATTTCCCACCGGGACTCGAGCCTGGGACTGATTTCACCAAAGGCAGACGCGCTACCCACTTGGTTATCCGGGAGCCTGGGATATTTAATATTCTTTTTTGAGGAATCGGTAAGGCTTCCAACATTATTACTCATAACCTACAACCCTCTTCCAATTATTTCCATCATTTTTATAGAATATTTAGACCCTAGATTCTATCTATTCATCTGTTATAGTTAGGTATATAAAATGGAAAATATAATAAATAAATAATCAGATAAAGTACAGTTATTACTAGTATTGCTGCCACAATGATATTTTACTGAGTAAACATTTCAATCGAATGTTCCGCAAGCGTTATGTGAATAATTGGCGACCAAAAGAATTTACTCCGAATGCCTTTCTGATAAACTGGGCCTCCGTTCATTCTATTCAGTTCTCAATCACAGAGAGTTCGTTCAACTATTCCGACTACAGGTGGTAATCAAAAGCACAGTTTGTTTGAGGTTTAGTCTGGCGCCTTCATGAGCATACCACTATGCCCCTAAGTGAAGCAGAATTGCTCGGAATCCAAGCGCAATAATGAAGGTGAGGGAAGGGCAAATGTAACAAGGAAAACTAACATTGCAGAAGCTTATTAGGGAACTCTTGGTAAATCTGAGCGCCTCGAAGTGGCAAATGAAGTCTAAAACGAGACCAAATGAAACGGATATTGATGCTAATTAGATTTTAATTCTAGATCTGGCTACTTCTTTTTTTCTCGGAAGGACTTGCTCTGCATCGATGAACCCTCAACACATTCTCAACATCCTGAACACTAACTGGTACTACCTTCGGTAGCGTAGATACTTCCTAAACGTACTCTACCATAACATTACTGAATGTTTATAATTCAATATAGCAATGAGTTTGGTGGGCGCAACACATACGTAGAAATCATTTTACATGAATTTTGCAGAATATAAAAAAACACAAAAAACTTCTTGCGTGGGCGTTTTCCCGCATCGTGGTTTTTTCTCTGTAAACCTTCAGTTGAGGAGTTTTTTTCCCACAACCCAAATCTGTTTCTTTGTATTCATCTCTTACTTTGTGTTCTTTACATTTTTTACTTTCTTTATTTTATTTATTTTTTTAATGTTTGTATTAATTTAGGTTTAGCATTATATAATATTAGGACTTATAGATTTGTATTAATTTACTATGAATGTTAGTTGTAAGTTGAAGTTATTTGAGTAATTTTTTATATCTATAACTCAGAGGTTAGGTATAAGAGAGGCCCATTGGGCCTAACCTCGCCGTAAGTGTGAAATAAATAAATAAACAATATATATGCCACAAATTTTTACTGCAATCTCTTTCGTCAACGAGTTAACATCTAAAGGTGTATACCTGTCGGGTACAGATATGCCTTTTTCTTTGAGTGTTTCCTTGAAAAATATTGACCAGGTGTGTCTTTTCTTTAGAATACAGGCTTCATTCAACAAATTTAAGCTTATGCATATTTAGTATGACTCAAAAAATATCTGGACTCATGATATAACGATCCGTGAGGCACAAACAACAAACAAGTATAAATTCCAGTTTAAATATATATTTTAATCAATGTACTTAAACACTGGGCATTGTATTTGCTTAAGTAATCTTGATTTCTCTAAGTAAACTCTTCGTTAACCTACACCATTTCATTTCTATACGTATCGTAACCTAACGAGACCATTTTCGTCCCTTTGGAATCTGCATTAAACAAAACTCAAGTAGTGGATAACTTATGGAAAAATTTTCCGCACTGAAAGTATTTGGGAGCGTAATTACTTTGTCTAACAGCTATCTCAGGTTTTTCTTGAGGGATTAATAGTGCACAACTATCAGAAAATCGCAAATGTATTGCTCTTCTAGCCATTAATCACTGATTTAACCTACACACTAATCCACACGAATTTTCTGAAGAAAACATTCAATTTACAGAATTAACAGAAATGTAACATTAACATTCTTTCTCTTGTTAAATATCCATACATAGGTACACACATACATAGCTGAAGTAGATGAACGCTGATTTTCGTTAAAATGTACCCCTAATGCTGAATTTCTGCTGCCATCTTAAGCATTATTTCTATTCGAAAAGTTTGCCTGGCAAGTTAGTAGCAAGCAAGCTATCTAACAAGCTATCCAACAAATAAAACTTTTTGGTATAACAAGACGAAGACAAAGTACACGCATATGCGGCCATCCAAGTCTCTACAGGAGATATTGAAGCTAACTAGAGGTTAAATGTTGGACATAATTTCTATGTGGATACATAAAAGCGGATGATAAAGCTTTGCCTGAAAGGGAAGACAGAAAGAGAAAATATCCTTTGATTAAAATTAAAAACTGCCAATATCCACCTCTTCCTTTTATCTTTCGAGGGCCAAGGAGGCAAAGCAAAATTCCTGGTAGATTCAGAACTGAAGTGGAGAGCGTGAAATTTTTCCTCTAAAACCGAATAGCGGGCTCATTTTTCCTTTGCCTCTCTCGAGTGATTTCCAAACACGAGTCCTCCAAAACGGAGTGCTCTTCGTTGAAAGGCTGAAGTTAAACGCTAAATCGAAGGAAACGGGAGAAATTGCTTCCCACATCAATAGTGAGCTGAAAAGGGCTTATTCGCTGAAGATACCCTGAAATTGACAAAGATGCCTTCACTGTTTATTATTTTGCGTTCGCTAAGTCAAAGGAAATCGTTTTATCAATAACTTTTCAATCTCTTTAAGACGATATTCAACTTAAATCCCTACTACAATATTTTGATATTGGAAAACTTTATAATATTCCCTCTGGTTCGGAACTGAGAAAAATATACCTTTATTTCACTCCCATCTATAAACAAATAACAACTTTTAATTTTTTTCTCTTTTAAGTCCAACCGGATTATTTAAATTGATAGAGAATGAAAACATGTTGTTTTTGACTTGAAGAAAAATGTAAAACTTAAGAAAAATATCCACAGCAGATATAACACCCAAGAAGAGGGTATGTGAAGAAACTTTTTGATCCTACTTTGAGTAATGGAAGATATGCAAACAGATACTCTTAACGTGACCTAGAAATAAAAAAATTGTAAAAAAAACAAGCACTCAAATAATATATTTACCAGTAATATACGTGCAATACATAACTGTAACATCAACAGTAAAATGTACAAGTATGATCAACCTTTGTTAAGGTTCGCAGTAAAATTTAACGACAGTTAAATTAAGTGTCCATAACAACAAAAATAACTATGTAAATCGTATGCGATTTAAAATTAATTAGTAATGGCAGATTCCTTAGTCACTAAGGTTAAGTACAGGATCAGAGAAGAATATCTGGCTGAGAAAGTATGAAAGCAAGTGAGGTTAGAAATGCTGAATAATGGAATTCACCTTCATAGCATTAATAATGGTTGTTGGAAAACTTGCAAACAAAAACATTTTTTGGAGAGTACGTAACACACTTGTGGTTAGCATGCCAGCGCTTCAACCCCAAGGTCCCGGGTTTATGTCACGGATAATCGGATTTTTCCGATTGAGGAATAGTTGTTTTTGTTCGTAAATAATTATTAAGATGGAAGTAATTATGGTTTTCCTGTTTCCAGTATCTACATAATAAACTATTCAATCAATGAATCAATAGACAACTTGATAAGAATAGTGAGGAAGGAGAAAATGATGCGAAAGGACTCTGCGGTGGCGGAGTGGTTAGCGTGCTAGCTTTCCAACACCAAGGTCCCGGGTTCGAATCGGATTTTTCCGATTAGGGAGTGGTTGTGTGTACTTGTAAATAGTAATAATTATTAAAATGGATGTAATTGGGGTAAACCAGTTTCCATTATAGAAGTTATTATTATAAAATAGAAAATAAGAAAGAAAGACAAAGATAGGGAACGATGGAAGAAGAAAGAGTAGGGACCAATAAAGGTGTGGAACAAACAATTGGATGCAATGCTCGGTAATAATTCTGGTGTCTGCGAAACCAATCACCGCTGACCCTTGACCCGCCCACCGAAGGAAATTTACCCAAGGGACCCCTAAGCAGCACTACACGCCCTCAATTGGGGTGTCTGGGGACCCCTGGTTCAGGGATGGACGAAGGGGATTGATGGCCACACTTCGGATGGTGCGGTTCTTCGTGGTGAAATAAGAGGAGTGGAGTCGCTTGGCCGTGGACCAAACTCGGTGTTTTTCCACCTCCGCCCAAACTACATGCATTAACCCATTCGGTTGGAATCGGAGAACGTGTCTTTCCCAAGCATAATGGTAGGAGAGGTGACGTTGAAGGGATTAAGGAGGGTTCCGGATTCAGTTAAATCAGCTAACAATAAGTATTCCTGTTTTCGCACGCAGGTATAATTAATTCTGAAACCATTACGCAAAGTAGCCCGGTCTTTTTTCCGATGAAATTTTGAGGAATGTCATGAATTAGAGCTGAAACGAGACTATTATGAAGATAATTCTGTCAGTTTAGAGTTCCTAGACGAGAAAATAAAATTTATTCCTTTAATCTACAAGGGAGTTACACAGAATTGAATGAATAGAAGTATGTTTGTTTTGGTATCAAGTTAACCAAACACAGCTGCATTGATTAGTTGCGAGGTTCAAATACTTATAAAAGCAACTACTTACATATTGTTACTCGTCTTAACTTCCCAAAAGTTGCATAATTTTTAACAAGAACTTCTTCAAAACTAAAATAATACAATCAGAACGGCATCTGCATCTGAAAGGTATCTGTATTAGTTGTCCATTTGATGGAATGATATCTTATCTACGCTTTATAATTAATATCATGATATCTGCTTAAATATGCATTTATTATCATACCACAATGATGATACAATTATATTAGAGATCATAAAATGCGATGAAAATCTATTAAATAGCATCAAAGGTGAGTTTATCTGCGAAGAATTGTAGGAAATGACGATAAGTAATTTCTGTATATACGGCCTAACAAATACTACAAGATGTTTCAGCGTAAATTACAAGAAAGGTTCATATCATTTCTGACTTAAACTGCGGTAAATTTATTCTAGAAAACCCAAATTTTACGCATTTTCTATTTTCTTTCCCTCTATAGGGACTTCCTTTTCCATTGCTTATCGGTATTTTTTTCTCTCTATCTTTACCCACTTTTAAAATGACAAAGGGATATATGTAAGAGGAGACTTTTTAGTCTCAATCTCGCCCTAAATAAAGACGTGTTCTATTCTATTTTATTATTTTTTTAAGTGCCTCGACAGTTGAGGTAATTTCACACGTGAGTCCTAAACTGGGATCAAACCCAGCGCTTTCTTCCAAGTCGAACGCTTCACCCACACTCGTCCATAGACTAGTCCATAGTCCATCCTCTACGTTAGTTAGAAAAGACTCGATAGCTAATCCTGAGACATAAATTGATTGACTTTCTAGCGGTTTTTAAACGATAAGGAATGTAGCACTTTGTGAAACAGAGCGTTAAATCATAATATAAGATAATTAAGTAAATAAATGTTGCCTTAGCTAATAGCTTGTAAGCTTCCAAATTCGGAAAGAATAAAGTTTCAAAGAAGAGGAAAAACTTGTTATATATGTTTATTAAAATTTTAATCCGACTTCATTTCGAGGTTAGATTAGCTTGGAGAAACGAATTAAACGGAAGAGAGAGGGGAAGAGAGTGAGGGAATTAATGACGGCGTATAATAAATGCAAATGAGCCACTTATTCGTTAGTTTCCTTAATTAGTACACTGTGAATGTTTCCGACAGCTTGCTTCCATACTCATTACCTTTCGGACGTACCAGCTAAACTGATTACGACGAAATAATTGCTGAAGTTAACAAAATGTTTTTATCGATCAATATAAATTTTATAACTTGTAAAAGCAGCAATTCTCTCAAATTATATGGCGTAAAATTAAACTGATGGGAAAGATAATCAGTGGAAGGACGAAAGGAGAGAAAATTGAATTTTGTAGATTCATTATCCTCATTTTCAAAGTTGCGAAATTTGGATTTGAACAGACAAATAACTATAAAATGTAGGTGGACTATCAAAGTAAAAAACGTTCAGTTAACATTGCAGTAGATACATTTACCGTTTACGGTACGGTTGTATCATTTTCTGTGGTGCTCCTAGAAACAAAATAAAAGAACGGAATAATTCCTGAACGGGTAATTCTGTACCTATAGGTAATGAACAAATTGCTACAAGGAATATATAAATACAATAATAAGTTATATTATAATATGAATTTATTAAATCTCTATTTTTATATTAAATAACTTCGGTCTAAAGAAGTAATTACTGATGAGGAACTGACGAAGCTGCTGTTACAATTGATACCTGCACCCACCATATCGCGAGACCGCAGAAGTGTGTGGTGCTAGAAGAGTATAAATAAATGCAGTTGCTATGAAAGAGAACTGAGGAAGCAGAGTGAGTCATCATTCAATATTAATGATTGCATAAGGAAATAAATAGACACAATCAGAGTGTAAGAGATGAATTTCGGTGATTGGTCAGTGATCAGAGTGAAAGTGATACTAATACAATGAGAAAAGTGGTTCAATGTAATAGTTAAAGTCCTGGAATAAATAAAATAATAGTGTTTGTATGGAAATATTTACGAATTTGAGGGAAGCAAAAGATGCATGCAAGAGCACAGCAGACCGCTTTCCTCTCGAAGGAATTAAGATATTGTTACTTCGAAGAATTTCGCGGTGTGTAAAAGATTTACTCTACATTTTCTGTGGCTTCAACACGATGAATTGTTCTGTGAACCATCGCGGCGAAACCCCAGAAAATGCAGAGAATATCGATAAAGTATAACAAAATGTTTGTATTTGCAATGTATAGTATATTCTAAATTCAATTTAAGCAGTTATAACATGTAAGTATTTTTCTTAACATTCAACTATGGACCCAAAAATGACGATGCTCCTTTTATAATAAACGCAAAAATGGTCTTCATTTGGGCGAGATTGAAACTAAATGTCTCCTCTTTCACCTAACCCTTTAGTACAGTTAATAACTTTAAAGAGATAGTTTGAGAAAAGAATTACTGATACTAAGAGAAATCCTTAGGGAAACATTATCCAGTGAAATAGATAAATAACAAATGTAATTAAATATGGATTATTAAACTAAATAAAATACATCTAAAATCTACGGTGACGACCGAGATTTTGTGGAAATCCATCATAAGGAAAGATATATTCTTTTCCAAACAAAAACTTTTATTAACTCAATAAACGTTTTAGTGTGGAAAAGTACATATCTTTCATTTGTAATTAAAATACATTTAGTTTAATTGATGCATAGCTATACAAAATTTCGTAGAACACGTAAAAGTAAATATAACTTAACTTAGACGAATAAAGTCATTGTTTATCGCTCCCAGTTTATCAGCTATATTACTCGTATAAAATGTTGTCTCACACTCCGTGAGTGTGAGACAACATTTTAACATTACGCCATCGCCGAACCTATTACCTCAATGGAAAGGGAATTGCATAAAATAAAATGCTCTTAAGTTAATGTTGAGTTCTCTTTCATCGGATGATAAAAATGCCCTTGCTGTCCATCCATTTTATAGATTGCATATTATTATTCCTCTCCGGAGTGCTTTTCTTCTTTTCCATTGCATCGATGACGCCAAACATTCACCAAACTTGTCATCTCTTTGCAGAATCGAATTAAATGCAAGCGGAGAGCGTTCTAGCGATTCGCCGTGGAATTTTTCAATACTGAGCATTCGAAGAAAGGCAAAGAGTACTTCTGCCCCCGGTGAAGTCTCTCTGATAGAATTCTCTGCATCGAGAGGCAAGAGACTCATTCTGTTGATGCGTTTTGCGAACCCGTCTCGCTATACTTCGCTCCCCATCTTCTGCAGAGGCAGCTTCTTTCAGCAGTTGTCACCACCAGATATTTTTCCATCTCGTAAAATCAAGGTTTCCATCCGAAGTGTCCACTTGAATATCAAGTGGCGTGAATTTGGATTCCATACTCGGAGTAATGAAAGTATCAACACCTGATCGCAATTTCCAATTGAAATAATTTAGTGATATTCAATTTTCACCCTACTTATTGCTTTGAGATGCGGAAATGTTTCGAGAAATAAGGCATGCAACGTGCAGGTTTTCAGCAACTGGTACTCGCGTATTGATTCTGGAATGAGTATTTTTAAAAATACCAAACCTTCTTTGTGCCATTCTAAGCAATAAAAGGGTACATCAGCACTTTATAAAGGAAACAAAAAATAAAATGAATGGAAGTGGTAAAGCATCACGTCACTGTATAAGACAGATAAATATTTGAAAATTTTTGCTATATCGGCTTTTATAAGTTTTATTAAATTTTAAGTAATCTGTTGCAATTGGGTTTTTATGTTTTGTAGCTGTTTTCATCCTTTTTGGAAAAAAATTTAAAATTTCAGCCAAAATCTATTGGGTAGTCGAACAGCCCGGACAGCCAAGTGAGCAACTCCTTGGACAACGGTTCCAGCGTTCGATTCCAGCTGAGGGCTATCCTACCAAATGACCTTAACTGTCAAATCACCTTTAACGATACTTACTACTACCTTTAAAAAAAAACAAACATGTAAGCTTCATATGTGACAGGTAGCATTACATCCAGAACATTATGTTATCAACTATTGTTATTTTTATCACATTATGAAAATTATCATGTAGATATATATAATTCAGATACATTTTAACTTAGTGCACCTGAGGCAGCGTTTTTTTGCTCTACGCTTCTCTTACTTACTCTTACGCTAACTACGGAATAATTATTAAAATATTCTTTTAAGCCGCTTCCCTAATGATTTTCATCGTAAACTTTCTTCTAGAAACGGAATAAGGTACCACATTGTTGATTGCATAATTTAGTTCTTCAGTTTAAAGAAAAAAGAGGAGTAGAACTGGGCTTTTGTATTAAAAGGCTTCCAAATGGGCTGCACACTAACCACTAAAGGTAATAGTTCCGGGTTCCATACCCGGTCGGTGCCCGAATGTGCGGAAAAGCCTTAGTCGTCGAAGCATTTCGAACGATGCTACTACTACGAGTAAAACTACAGATTAATAACACGTATTTCTAAAATAAACTTTCATATCGAGTTAAAACGCTACTTTCAGAGGAGAAACTGATGGTCGAGAGAAACTCCGACTTTAGGATGTTAATATTACAAAATTAATAAAAGTGCGAAAATATTCTTGAAGAAATCTGGACTGTTGTACGCAATTGAAACATAACAAATCAACTAGTATTATTGTAATTGATAGCATGAAAAATTGTATTAGAATAAAGTGTGATTAAGCATTATTAAGAATTATAGATCAAATATTTCATCATGAGGGCTATTTTGCTACTCTCTCCGTAATTTGTACTATTGAGAAATAAAGGACTGTAACTCAAGGATTTTCTGCGAAGGCCGATGTAATTTACGGAAGAGATTTTTCCTTTTTTCGATAAAGTAACATATTTCATAACCAATGAATTCATTCACTAGTACGATGTTGCTCAGAGAGACTTTACAGTGTGTACACTATAAGAGAGAACGGTGTGAGAGTGAAACAAAGGGAAGGCAATATAACGATTTACCCCTTCCATTTTACCCTTTACGGTCTCCTATCTCTTCCTTTCCTAGCCTCCTGCTAGCATTGAAGATTCTATTAAGTTATACGCACTTTCGACTCCAATGAACTTGTACTTCTCCTCTTGTTACTTCCCGCTACATCTATGAATGTATGATTAGAGTGGAACGAGGAGCATTGCGAACGATATAAAATGAACGTTGCTGAAAATGAATCTTGCTATAGTACACAGCTGCTGAGATGTGAAAATGTATTCTGTTCGATTAATACCGTTCTTCTAAGCACAAGGGAAAACAAGAATGAAAACACGTGACACAACGTGAACTGAATAACGTAAATGATAGGATGATTACAAACATCACATAAAAAACAAATTAAACACGTCAAATTGCTAGGAGCACATTGGTATCCAATTTTCTTTGGCAAACAAATACAATTCTGCGAGTTTATTTATCTCCAATCATAATTACCTTTATTTTCATTACCTTCGTGTTCAGCACTAATTTCTCAGCATTTGATGTAGAGACATTCTAAATTCTAAAGTTTCCGTTTGAACTAGTTTACCTGAAAGCCATTTTTACCGCAAAAATTAAAATTACAAAAGTATTTATACAAACTTGCTGTCAAATGCAGTTAATGCTCCGCAGTTAATTCTTTTGAAAACCCCCTGCAACACCATTGTAAAAAAAGTCGATGGGTAACTTATCCTACTAAATGAATTGACTTCTAAGAACATTTCAAAGGAAGTGATTAAAGAGGATGCTTTTATAAAACCGACTGTTATAATCCATTATTTGATAATGATACTGAATCTCATATCACATGGTCATTCAAATCATACGAGTATATATTCAAAATAGGATGCGTAGCATTAACATAAATTACTATTATAATTAGTTTTCTGCCATTCCGGCAATAAAAATTCCTTATTTCATTTAGTCTTCCTAATTATTAAGTCATTAGATCTATGGAAAGAAATTTAAGGATAGAGAGAGTAAAACAGGGAGTTAGTCAATCACACAAAAGGACGCAAGTGAACTTTTCTTAATTGCCTCCAGCCGGAGTAAGGCATAAAGCCTCGCTATCCGCGGTGAATACCCCGACATGAATTTCTCTTTTACGTCGCACGGAGGCAGCTGGTGTTCGATTTTGAAGGAATTGTTTCATAAGGGATTGTCTGACTCATTAAGTTCGGAAACAAAAAATAAGAACTAAGCTCTTATTAAGGGTCTTGAGGATGGAATTCAGCCAACCGAGTCTTTCGATGATGGAGGAATGTGGGATGAACTTCGGAAACATTCCTGACTTCTGGTCGGTGTCGATTCAAGTAAATTGCTGGGGAAACTTTAATGCAGTTAGCTCTTGAATTCTCTCGGGAACTTCTATTCCAAAAACCATATCGATTTTTGCAGTTCCCGTTGAAGAGTTCCTTTCGTTTTTAATTAAAATCAGCGCTCGGAGGACAAGCCTTTACTGGGTATTGATAAATAATATTTTCTTAGAGGTGAATATTGTTAATAGAGGTAGCAGTTAGTTTAATATAAATTTGATGGATTCAACCTTGAAACAAATTTAGGGGAATTTGGGACTCGAAAACTAATTATAATGGCTGATTTTCGGATTAATAACGCCTTTCGGCAAGATAATGAGAATTTAAATATTTTGCTAGCGTATTAATGTGACTCACAGGGAAAATTCCCTTCAAAATACCTTCCTGAGAACAAGTAAAGGATAAGATAAACCGTTTTACGAAACGGAGGCTCAAAAGTTTTTTTTTCAGCAGTTGCTACAACGAGCTTTTTTCTTGTTTCATGATTTTTCTAACCTATAAAGAGAGTGTCACGAAACAAAAATAACGGAAATGTATAAAATAACGCAATATTTAATATACTTTCGTTTTGAGTACCTAGACCTTACCATAGTCGCAGTTCTATTAAAAAACTTCGGCACTAAAGGTCATATCGCACATATGGACCCCACGGAAATCGAACGGGGGACCGCTTCCACGATAGGCGAACACGCAGCCCACATTACATTTTGTATTTCCACAAAACTTTGGAACAGTTTGTTGTGTATAGCTAACAATTTTTTCAGGAATTAATTAACTAGTTAAACCTTCTATTTTAGCCCAACTCTGTCCCTCTTCACACTAAGACATTGTCAGGTTAGAGTTGCTGGATTTCCATGAAATAAGGAGTCTAATTCGATAACATTTGTAAAATGCTACTGAACAATTTTACTCTATTCGGGCACGTTGAACACTCTCCATCACAATTATAGTTTCCTATCGGTGTGCATTGCTTCCAACTGCTGCGCTACTATCAGGAGAGATGGCAGTTTATAAGCGAACTCTCAAACCGCTTTCAACGAGAGGTCTCGAGCTAATGAAAAATACACTATAACTCCTGTTATTTCAGTGTGATGGATTTCCATTAAACATCGACCTTCGGCAGGCTATATTCCAGTGTACGAATGTTTAGCGAACGGATCTCAGTTTGCGCTTAGGAGAGAACAAAACTCCAATTAGAGACTTCCATTAAAATGACGTTGCGACTGCAAACAATGACTCTTCACCTTCCGCTGATGACCTATTTCTGATATTCGTTATTGAGTAATTGACAAAGAGCGAGCCCGGACTGTAGGAAAACTTGTCTTTTTTCATTTCCCGCGATTTGAGTATTTTATGCGAAATAAAAAAGATTTGAATATTTAAAATTGGAAACGTCCAGTTAGTATTAAATACCGGTAGAGATTCTCGTGATGCTTTGCTGCGTGCACTCTCTGATTAGATTTCTCATACGGATGGTCAGAATTTCGAAAATAATCTCAGTGCATGAGAGAATCCGTACCTACTTAAGTAGGCGCATTAGGTGCTCCTACCTATAACTGCTACGTATATGTTTTGTTGAAGGAATGCATACTATATGCTGCATTGCGAGGATATAGATATATATTGAACGAAAAATATTAACGTGACAAAATGATTTTTTTTATAAATAAATATGGTTAAAATGATAATGGTTACAATTTAATGCTTTTAAATTCTGGAAAAATAAATGCTTTTAAATTCTGGAAAAATATCGATTATAAAATCTATGGCATATATTTTTATGCATTTATGGAGCACCAGTATTTTTTTGCAGTGATATTTTCTAATGTTAAAAAGGTAATTTTCCTGCTAATTCCTAGTAATTACTCCTGCTCTTCCTCAGCCCGAAGATAAATTTAATATACCATAGCGTAACATATTTCATTGGCATGTTTCTAAAAGCATTAATAAATATTTCTTATCTCCAATAATAAGTAACTGGTCATTGTATTATCAAGAACTACATGATAAATTGATTCTGATAGTATATATTATAAAAAATGTTTCGAGTGAAAAGCAAAGAACATTTAACGGAACTGTTAATGATTAGAGGTTCAGAAACACTCCATAATCAGTATATCGGCAGATAAAGCAAGTTTCATCAACCGACATATGAATAATGGCGTGGTTATAAACATCTACATCGAGCAGTTATCAATTTCTGCTCTGCACCAAGCAAATGTTAGTGGGATAACTACCTATAATCCCTCTTTTACGTTTTGCTTTGTGTAGTGATGCAGGAAAAACCATTAGGTTTTTTATTCGTTTTTCGGTTTTGGGGCGGCATTCTTAGGCTTTCTTCAGGAAAAAGAGAGAATAGGACTTCCTTGGATTGCACGTCCACAGCACTTCTACCTCCCTATAGCTCAAGTTTTAACCATTCAGTTCATCGCATCATTACATAAATTTTGTAACTTCTCACACCAACTCACCAAAAATCATAACTTCCCCATATTCGTAACGCTCCGGCACTCGGCCAGCCCAAAGTCGCCCGGAAACACACACCCGTCCCGGAAACATCCACCCCAGCAACGGCATTTCGCCGGACTGGATCTCAAGATAGGAGCACCCGCTCCCTCGTTCGCGACCTCTATCAATTGGAGCAGAAATATAGTTATCTCCAGCGATGTTCCAGAACGACCTTTGTCCCAAGAGAAAGAGGTCTCCCTCCCCCTTCTTCTCCAAGTCCGGCCAAAAACTCTTTGGTTAGCTTGTGGGCGAGAAGGGTCTGAGGGGGGGGGAGGGGGGGTTCCTTGACATAGAATAGGGGGCAAGTTTACTTATCCCATTCTCTTGGAAACCGCCGACCGCATTTTCCTCTTAGGTTCCGAAAAGGGAAGATCCATATCGGCTGTGTACTCCGCGGGAAAGGGGATGTAATTGAACCGGCGGGTGCGCCTCCAAAGACGGTCGTCGCTGGTAGGGGACTTCGGACTTGAGATTGTTTGAATCTTATCCTCCCAGGGAGGTCTAACAGGAATTCTCTGTGGGAGAATCCATTACTTCGGTCCGCATGCATAAAAGGTACGACGTGCCTTGATATTATCAGGGAGAAATTTTGGCGCCCCGAAGACAGAGCTCGGAAAAAGAGGGATGTCAAGCTTCTGAAGTGATTGGATTGAAGTGAGACTGAGATTGGTGCTATGGATTCCCTTGGACGATGTTTCTGAAGCGGGATTCTGCGGGTTTCTACAGTCGTTCCCTCATCTAAACTATTGGTTGTCGAATAAATGGTTTCGTTTTGAAGGTAATCCATCCCGTGAAATGATTTGCTGCTTGTGAATGAGAATTCATAATTCGTACAAACCGAATTATTTGGGTCTACAGCAGCCCTGCACAACTTACAAGAAGGGATGGACCAACTGAGTGACAGGAAATTACCGAGGACCGCAGATGAAGTTTCGGAAAAATAAACGTACTTAAATTTCCAAAGAATATTTCCTTAATATTTAACGTATGTCACATCAAATGAGAAGATTTTAATTTTTCAGAAACGAGCTTTACGGAAGACGAATTGGTCGTCTTAAAATACATACCAAGTGTTCAATTGTTATATAATGTTTTCTGTTTCCTGAATATATACACTGCATATAAGTAAAGTATCCTTCATATTATCCTCCGAAATTGAAACATTACATAGCAGAAGATTACTCTTCATGACATCTTTTTTTATTATTTTCAATCACCCTCCTTAAATAATCACCATTTCTTATATATAGCTGTTATTTCCAAAGAGCCCTCGCAAGCCATATGAAGCCGAATACCTATGTTACGAAGACTTGGTCCAACACCTTCAAACCCAATCGACGTCAATCATAAATATAAGTAGATGAAACAAGAAAATCATAAATGCATTAAGGTCATTGTGGTATCTTGCATTATCAATAGGGTATGGGAAAAGACATTGATGCCATTTACGAAGATAAAAACACTTCAGAATTGATTTTAATATAAGTGCCGGATTTAGAAATTGAGAATGTTTCTAAATTTATGATTTTTGAGATATTCAGCGGATGAAATTCTCTTTTACATTTGAATATCAATTTGAATTAATTTCACACAATTTCGCTTTAAATGCCTTCCCATAACAGTTACCTTTAGTTTCCTCCAGCTTTTATGTTTCGCTTACTTTGGTATACCTATCAAGAAGGAACAATCATTCCATCTCCCTGAAGTCCTTGAAGAGAAATGAGAAATGTTTAGCATCAGTAAGGTGCTTACTTCACGTAAATTGTCCTACTAAAGGTCATATTACACATTTTTATATATTGGTTATATATTGATGAAATAAATCAAAATGATGAACTCAAGCTCCAACAAATATTCTCTCAGACAAACCATTCACGAAAAATGTGGAAGAAAACTATGAAACCTAAACAAGAAGAGAAATGTTTAATTTTCTTGTTGACGTGACCGGAATATAGGGAATTTTTAAGATACGCGCCAAGAGAAAGAAGTGGAAACTTTGGGGAAAACATCTAACATGGCTTTCTTGGGGACTTTGTCCGTAAAATTCGTGTTCAGACGAAGTTTTCGCAAGTACAGATGAGAAGAACTCCGGAACAGATTTTTATTAGTTTTTCGTAACAGGATAGAATAAACAAAAATATCTTTTCTTTTCTGAGAAAGGAAGAATTTTTACAACTACTCATCAATGAATAAATAATTCTGCGATAAATAGTATGGTGATATACAACCAAGACAAATCGGATAATAATACTATGGCTAAACCATTTCAGCATTGTTCTTGAAATTTTTACCAATCGCTAAAATATCACCTTCCACGTCTATTTTGCATTACGACTACACAGCGAATAAATGTGAGAAAATTTGCATCATGAACCTTTACGTCTAAGTAGGCTGATGCGTCAAAATATTTAAATTGAGGCTTACTTTAATTTATTTCAGCAAATATCCCTATCATATGGTTTAACAACTTTGGTCTTTTCTAGCTTCTTTGTTGTTTACCTGGCAAAACGTTATTAGTCTCTCGTTATCTAAATTATCAATTATATTTTTGTCTATACAAAAGCAAAGAAAATTAGCTTCATTATTTCCAAAATGTTAATTGATTTCAGTCAACTTATATTACCGTTACAGCTTGGCCAAACCCGTCAAAGAAACAAAGAATACTTTAGTGTTGTATGAACCTTTTTCTTGAGATACATATTCTATGATTTAATCCATGAAATTTCCGTCTAGAAGTACTTTTTTTACCTAATTTTTCAACTATCTTTCTCAGATTGGCTTTTAAATAATATCCGCTATAGGAAACCTTTCTGATTTTAGAAGTTTATACTAGCATGGTAATTCATATTTCAGTAGCGATTTACTTAAGATATACTCTGCAACAAACATAGTTTTATTTATGTAGCTTTGATTTGATCGTTCATGATTAACTAACTAACGGTAAAGATCAAGCTGAAAAATTCTTATAACCTACAGTAGATACCATTATCTCGTGGAATCACATAGCAGCATAATACTCAAAATAAGTAAATATACCAATGATATGACAAGAAGCTATTGTTTACGGCGCACAGTGGGATAGAATCGAAAAAAGCTGGCATAACATACTAAAAGAGTTTTCCTGAGTGAGGACTTTGAATAAGCAAAGTAAGGAAAATAATAGAAATTAACATTGATAGACACGGGCTAGTTTACATGGTGGTACTTCTTAAGCTTTCTAAAGAGGAAATTGGAAGAAAATCTTGCGACCGTTTGCGACGCCGGTAATATAATGGACTTCTCGGAATCGCTGCAAGGGCCATATCCTTATTTTTTCTATCATAGAACAAAGCACAAAGCAACTTCGTGTAATTTATAAGTCAAAGGTGATTTTGCTTTACGTTTGGATCGAAAATCGAGTCTGACAAATCCGGGACTTGTATTAGAACCTTCCATATGCGGTGCGATTAGTCAAACCAAATGAGCTATCACCGCAGAACAGCTTCACTTAAAATTATGTGTATTCTGATTGGAAATGGTGTATTTTATTATAATCAGGAAAACAATTGGACATTCTTCTTATCAAAGATCAATCAAGTACTTTTGATTGAAAAAAAAATATCCTTAGAAATCTATCAGGTACCTCTCCACCATGGAGAGGTACCTGATACTTCCATCTCTCAGCCATGCATCCACCAAAAACAACTTAAATGAGCAGATTAATTACCGAATTGATTCTTCCTTGGTGTAGCAACAGAACCTTTTCCTGCCAGGATGAAACCCCTCGAATCTTTATTAGAACACTTAATTCTCTTGATGTGAGAGAGTGCTCCACGCCAAAAGCAAATGTTTCGAGATGTTTTTCCCCTTCACTTCTCTTTCGCTGTGCAATTTGTATGCTAATCCAGGTGAGGTATATTCCTTTTACACCACAAAGAAACCGATGACGTCGCCAAGGAGATGGGGGCCATTATTGCCCTGCGGACAGAAACCACGAGGATGTAAACTCTGCGGATACGCGACTTCCATTAACTCTCTTTCGAAATTTGCATCGGACGATGGCTTGCATCTTTTCATTCCCCAAATTAATTACAAGTGCGTGATGGAGGCCTTGTGTGAAAAAGTGCCCCACCGAGTGAGAAAAGGTGGAGTTAATCCCTTGAGTAATAACCGTTCCAGTCGTTACGAGGACGGAATGGGCCCCACTGTAAACAGCGGTTGATTAGAAAAGAAAATTAGGACGGGAGTGTAGAAGTTACTTTTAAAAATCGGTTTACGACTGAAAGGATCGTTATTCGGGGAAGACTTTTAGCGTTGCGAGGAGAAAATGGGTCGTAATTCATCATTTCGTGGCTAGAAAGGTATTGCGAGTCGATGAAGCCCTTGGAATTTCAATGTCTTTATGTCACGAAATTACCTGAAATGAAACAGACCATGTTCTAAGATGAAATAAATTAGCTGGTATTAGGGCTTCGGTTATTGATTTAATGCTCGATATGGGGATGACATACCCCACTTTTACAGTTTTTGCAATAAACCGCTCTGAAAGTAGTACTATAGATGGTTCTGTGCGTGGGTCGATTCAGAGTAGCAAGTTTTATATCCTACTAAAAGAAATTACTACTACTATTGCTACTTAAAAGAAAATGTTACTTAAATAAACCCACTGTCCTACATATCCTTTTGATACCATGAAATAAACTGTGAGTCTAATCAAAGTTACTTATTGCGAAATAAATAATTAATCTATGCTCAGCCTTAATTGAATAAAAATAATTTTCCATCCAGCCTTATACCTTAACATCTATTCCATAATATATTTATGAATTATGTTATTTAGTTTTTGAGGAACCAATACAATTAACGTAATATAACCATGTTACTGATTAATACGAGTATGTCCAAACGTAAACATGGACGCTGCACAGTGGGCTAGAATCGAAAAAAGCTGGCCAAGAGGCCAAAAATTGTTTTTTAGAGTGAGGAACGTGAACATTCGTACAGGTATTCAGAGAAGATTGAATTTTGTTGTTCCGCCTTTTATTTTTCGTTATTTGTGCGAGTCTAAAAGATACAGGGTGTCAAACTTGGGAAATTTTCACAGGAAAGAATGTTGTCGGATTTTTCTGAAAAACATTCAAGTTTGCTGCGATGCAGACGTAATTAAAGGAAACTGATGGAAAAACCGATTATGCCATATTTTAGTACGATTTCTGGTCTTTTGATTCGTTATAGCTTTGTGCTCAAATATGAACCTCTGCTCATTTTACGCAACAAAATGGCGGACATCTTTTTCGGCCAATTTTTGAGATAAAGTGAGGAAAGCAACAAGGAAAACGGCGCTAAACTACCGAATCTCTTATACCACGTCCATGAATAAGGTTTTTAAATAGAGAATGTGAAGAAACTGTTTCGATTCACTGCTACCCTGGGATTGCGATGGCTTTTTCGATCCCGCGGCAGGGTCCGGCTGAGCGCCACGATCACTAAGAATTCTGTCGCGTTGCCTATTCGGCAGTCTTATTATGATCTTTTAGCTATTATCATGTTATATTCCTGCTTTAAAAGTTGTAAACGTATTCCACAGTAATTTTAGACCCTACTAGGACATTTTTATCTCTCATATTAGCGGAGTAATAGAATAAATAATTATCCAATGCAACTCAGAGTATATAATTGGTTTATTTACAATTATCAATTTATTATTTAATTTGAAATACTGACAACCACATCTTTAGTCTTGAAAACGATAACTGCCATAAATTCGAAGGAAATTACTCTTAATATAATGATATGTATTAAACGTTGTTTTACTTTGTTCATATGTTAATTATAAATAGGGTTACATTGCGGATAAATATTATCTATTGAAGAATTACAAAGGTTTTTTTCTTCAGTTTTGATAATATAAGGGTTGCCTAAATTAAGAAGTCCTTGCTGCCTCGCGTTCCAGAGAAAATTAGCCATGCAAAAGGTTGGACACCCCTGTACTGAAGTAATATCCAATGTTAAAAATATTATATAAGGAGTGGAGGTGTCACTTGAAATCATTCAAATTGTGTCTTTTTAATTTCTTTAATCAAATCCCTTTTATCTTCAACAATCCTTGCTGTATTTTTGTCTCTTTTTTCGACGAAAAAATTTTTATTTAGCCAGCACACACACTCCGATCTGTACAAAATACACATTCCTGATAGTTTCTACTTGCCGCATATCTATACTTCGCACGTTTAGAGAAACACGTTCAGTATAAAGGTTTTAAACATCCGACATTAATTCTTTCTGTGATTTTCCAATGCCAAGCGTCCTTTAACCAAGTTAAACTATTCTCTATCCATATTATTTTTTAAATAAAAAAATTTTAAAAATGTATAAAATAAAAAAATTATTTTATTTTTTTCCCAACATAGAAGACATCCTTGAAACTTGAAGTGGCTACTGGATAGCCAAATGGGCCACTCTTTCCACCTAGGTTAAAGCGGTCCTGGGTATCTTTTCCGGGGAGAGTCTACGTGCGGAATAACCACTTTTAACTATACTGCCACTACTATAAAACTTCAATAAATAGGTCTCCATTCTAATTCTGAAATACATATGTGCGCAGCAAAGAGGTGAATAAATCTGTCCTAATAAGAGAGGAAAGCTAAAAACATACATGCATGTCTCAATCGCGAGAAAAATATATAAAAATGTAAGATCAAACACTAATGATGAGACTTTATTAGGGAGAGATCGACACTATCAAGTCTCTTTTTACATCCTACCCTTCCTCGTATGAAGTTGAAGGGAGATGGCTCGAAAGAAGAAAACTCCTTTGTGGGTTTAAAAACCTAAGTTAGAACTTAGGAAAAATATACACCACAGCAGGAAAACACCTACAAGGAAAAAAACCTTCGTAACCTAATGTTAGTTAACTAAGTTTTAAGGAAAAGACAGGTTAAATCACATCAGAAAATCTAACAAAATGGTACGTATGTACATATTATTTCATAAAAAGACACAACAAATAAAAATAATTTGTCATAACAATCAGAAAACATATTATGATATACAAATACAACGGTTCCCAAACATGTTAGTTCCAAGATTGCTATAAATGTTCCAAGTGCTCAGTTAAGAAGAATTAAATGTATCATATGAATAAAGAAAAACATTACATGGAAAAAAAGAAATATAGATAATGTATGAATACATGTACCATAGATAACGCACGCATTTAAAAAAAAATATTGACTTAGAGAAATCTCCTGGAAGTTAAACTTTAATTCGGCCACAAATCAGGATCAGATCCGATCATTTGGATCCAGAATTCCAAACATGTATTTAAAGGGAAGGGTTATCAGGATCAGAAATGAATCTGAGAAACAGGCGGCTGGGCCAACGTTGTTTCAATAAATCGAAACCTATTTTCGCCTCCTATTTTCTTTGAGGTGGCTTCATGTCCTAAGAGATGCGGAATATTCATCAGTGTGCGGACGTGACAGTAGCGACCAAGTTCCGAGGTTTCCCTTATCCTTTTGCGGCCGTCCGAGTAGAGGGTCGCATCCTAAGAGATTGGAGTGAGAAGTTTGAGGAATAGGTGTTGAGGCGGAGTCTGGGACAAATGGGATGATGGCCTTAAGGGGAAACGTGTTCGACGGTGACCCACATCCTGGGACTCCCCACGAATGATTCTGAAGGATAAGGGGTTGCATGTATCTCTGCCCTCTCTTTGCTCAGTTGAAAACCGTTTCAACGAGGACCGGAAGAGAACAATGCGCGATGGGGGGCATTGGCTTTCGGGTCACCCTGAATCTACGACGAAATACAAAATTTTATCCATCCCATAAATGGTGCATAATCTATTTTATATGTGGTAACATTTATAGAGATACGATAAAATATTAACCGGAAACTTTTTATTTTCGGTAACTGAGTGAAATTTGCGAAATTCCCATAATTATTAACTCCTTTTTTATTTCGACTGCCAGTGAAATTTTTATGGGCACAAATATTTTTGTATTTCTTAGAATCAATAAACTGAATATTTTGATTTAGTACATCTTTATTTACAAAATTTTCTAGCTAACACTACTTGAAAATATTGGTTACATTTAAAAGCACCCATAGAAAAATATCCTCCATTTTAAGAATTCGCCAATGACCGAAATCCAAAGGGTAGGGTATTCTTACCAAAAAATGTTAATTATCAATAATTAAAAATAATAGATAAATACATGGTACAATAACATAGAAAAATAACAGAAAACTAATTATCCACCTAACACATGATACCTAGCTCAATTCCATGGATTCCCAAAATTAATTTTCCACTCTACCAAAGTTCCTTACTAGATTTTTCTTATGCCAACATTAAATATACAGTTATTTAGCATTAAAAACTCCACAATTGTAATACTTTTGGGCAAGTACTTGACACCATAGAAAAAAAGTAGGTTACGTTGGCATATTTCGGTAATAGTGGTATAATAATATTAAGTAATAGTATGATATTAGTGACGATATGTTCAGATCTTGTACCATTGAGGTTTGCGCCTTAAAACGCAAGGATAAACAAATGTGGAAAATAGCTACACAACTGGGACTCCATTCCACGTCTCCCACTTCCCAGTCAGGTATTCTAACCACTGAACTACCATACCGCTTCATCTTGTTTAACCTTGGGAAAGAACTGCCACTAATGTCATTCAATTTCAATGGCGGTGAAAACTAAAATATCGATACTTTAGCAGTGAATCTCTCTCTACGTTGAAAATTACTAGTAAAACAAAAGGGATCATTTTCTCGAAAATACTTTTTGGAAGCTCTAGTCAAATATTCAGTCATTCATTTCATACTTATTATTCAGCTTGCAAAAATGATTCGTAATGAAGATTAATCATTCAATAATAAATTACTCAAACTATTGAATAATATAGACCCACCTTAATATAAATGTAAGAGTATATGATTAATGAGAATCCCAATTTCCAAAGAAATGTCGAACATACCTAATGATGGAGCCTGAATTGTTAATTACTAACGATAACACTGGCACAGTTTCCAACTTAATTATTATTAATAAACAACTAAAATTTAATCAAAGGATACTTATTCGTTTATTAGTAAGCCATTCGATGTTGATTTATAAACTGTTACATTCATTCAAAACTAAAAACTGCATTTCTCTATCATTAAATTAAATCTTACTGAAGGACGATAACCAAAGTTTTCTGAAAATTCGCAAGTTATATATGAGTTAAGATTTTGTTAAGTTTCGAGATGAGTTAATTACGTAGGCCAATTAAAGTTTTGAGAACGTCAATTAACAGATAGTATTCTGAACATCAATCATTTGTTAACAAATAAATCAATTAAATCTTAATTAAGAGGAAACTTATCAGGCTTAAAGCGCCTCTCACCAAATAAATTAAGCAGTCTTTCAATTGATTACATACTTCTAGGACTTTTCTTCGCTTTTTTATTTAATACCTTTATCTTTTGCATTATCTCTATCATTTAGATACTAGTTTTAAATATATAACATAACAATAAATACGAATGTAATATGTACACACATATATATATTTTTTTTGTTTCCTAGACTATCCTTATTAAAGTGTTGAAATGCATTGCAAAACCTTCTTTAGTTATGCTATTTCTTTGCCATTATCAAATATAACGTTTCTTAAGGCACTTAGAAATGGTTTAAAAATTTACAGTATATACAAGAATTCATCTTCATTCATTATTTAAAATATTTTCACAAATATATTAAGCAGTACTACACCAAATTTGAATTGGAAGTGAAATTATCAAAAGTGGTCCCAAATCGAGTAAAAAGTGTTATTTGGAGTAACGAAATACAATTCATATCCTAATCTATGTCAACAGCATGTGATATAAAAATACGTTTAAATGTTCAATATGTGATAGCACACTCTATCTCATAGAGACGAAAGAAAAATTGAATACGTTAATTAAATTGCCACTACTGGAATGTGACAGGTTGATTTGTTTCGTTTATGGAAAAATGGACTCCACAAACTTTTTGTCATTTCCGGACTCAATTAAATACCATTTCCGGCCAATATTTGCCACCAATTATCGGGAAATTATTTTCTGGGAAATCTAATTATTAAAGGAATACTATAAATCAGATTGAAACAAGCTCTACTTATTTATTGTAGAGTTAATAAAATAGAGGAAATGTACGGACAGATCCAAAGCTAAGAAAAGAAATATAGAAGGTAATTCTCCATATGGGCAATATTATTCTAACGATGAACTGATTAAATGTCAGCTTTTGCAACATTATGCATGAGGCAGAATTTGAACGTTACACCACAAGATGAATTGACCAAAAAATTATGTTGCGTTGATTTCGAATCAAAGCGAAAACTACTGTTTCTCAAAACCAGTTGACAAGATTTTTATCAAACTGCTTTCATGATCTAAGATATTTTTGAAATGAAAAGGTTATCCGAAATATGTGACATGTAAGGAAGCGACTTTTAGAATTTAGAGGTAACCTAACTCATTTGAACTAAGATCGAAAGTTCATTCGGTATAACGCTGGTTTCTACGGCGATTTTTTTCTTGGTCAGAATACCTCGAAAAGCCTGAAAAATCTTAAGCCGATTACAAAATGTTTGGTTATTCAATAGCAATAACATTGCAAAAAATGACAATCTTTGAAATTAGTATTTTATGCTCCCCATCAGCGTTGCTACCTATCCATTGTGGCAAAATTAAATTCGAAATTTAAATAAATAAATAAACAAAAATTCCCAAGGAAATCTGACATGAAAAAAGTCTAACGGGACCTGAACTCGAATTCTGGACTCGATCCATCACTAAGTATGGCCGGTGCTTCTATGAGGTCGCGCTATTCTTCTGATCGATAAATTTATCTAAATCCTCACTATTAAATGGTTTGATGGAAGCATATAAATGTTTATTTACACGTTCATGAGGAATTTTAGTACCAAATTTCATTGAAAATTGAGTCTGCCTATGCACGAGACATATCTATGGCCGGTTTAAAATTATTTTAAGTCAAGTGCAAGATAAACTTCCACTGTAGTTATACTGCAAGACCAAAGGAGGTGCGTAAATCGTCGATATACTGAGATAATGGAAACGATTAAAATTTAGGTCTTGTATTTGATCTCCACCCGTGATTGTCAAAAAGCAAAACAATCTGACGAATAAACCAGATATTTTGATTTATAATTCGGGAGTAATATTACACCAGAGTAGATGTTACGCAACGATGTAGTTAATCCTCGCCTATTCACGTGCAGTCATTTCTTCGAACGAAATTATTATTTTACATCCTTGCCTTCACCTTTAATTCTCAGACGACCACTTTCGTCACTGTAGTTCACTTAAACAAAGAAGGGTACAAGCTTCGCGGTGATCCGTGATCCCATGAATGATGCCATGCATTTCCAAAATACTGCATGTTACCCCCGTGTGTTCAATCAGCGCCAAAGCTGTATGGGAAAATGGATAGCGGGTAACAACGGCAATTTTCTCATGTGGGAAGCATTTCCCGCTTTAGATGAAACTTCTCTTCGTAATGTTGTGCTAATTAAGTATTCAGGGATTCTTCTGTAGTGTGTTACGCGAGTCCTAAAAAATACCCTGCTCTGCTATCCCATGCTCACCAACCCCAAACAACCTTCTCTACGAACCTCACAATGCATTCCCCGTCATGCATTATCCCTTATTCAGGCGCCACTATCGACAATACACAGGCTATACAATTTTTTCCACTTTCTCTCTCGCATATGCAGTAGAAAATGATGATTTTCTCCCAGGCACACACCAAAAATTACAGTCTGAATGGGAAAGAATTGTAATTACGAATATTTATAGAAATAGGCCAAAGGATTCGCAGCAGTCAAATGAACCTCACTTTCATATTAGAATAGATTCGAGTGAAACAAAAGTTTTTCTGAAATAAGTAATTCTCTGTTTGGTTTCCAATGTTACAAACACGAAAAATAGACTGAAATTAACGAATTTTTATTCATTATAAATATAATTATTTAATCTTATTATAACTGTATAGATATTATGTATTAAGTTTTTAGAAAATCAAGTGATATAAGCAAATTCATATGAGTTGATAATAAATATTTCTAATTAATTGGTTCTTACTATTAATTTTTCAATTGTGGCAGTTAATTACACACTGTTATTGCTTTCGTGTGAAATTGTTTCGCTATATGATAGAACTACGAATCTACTTCGATGAACAAATACTAACGAGAGTCGTGAGAGGAGATCTTTTAAATATGTGGTACTTAGCACCACACCCATCTAGCAAAACTGTATCACGTTACAACTTCCCCACATTAAGCTCCGGGTTTATTCTTTAAATGGTACTTTGGCATGAATATAATCTGAGGTATATATATGAGAATAATCGAAGAATTGAACTTTCCTCGTAAATGAAAATTAGAAATTATGAGTACCCGAAAGCGCAAAAGAAATCAAAGAGAAACTTGCCAAATCTCATCTTCCAATTTATTAATAAACTAAAAAGTTATATCCAACTCTCTTTCCTACAAGGTATGATAGATGATATAAGCTAACAGATAACCTTTTCAGGGATTAAAATGAAGCAAATTGCTTAAATAATGTCATTTAGTTCGAAATATTTAAAGTCAATAATAAATCCAAACTATAATTTAAAATGTATCAAGAATTTCAAATTCCGAAAACTACTATAAACAACTAGAAAGAAAGCAGTTAATTAATTCACACTCTTCATTCATATTTCACCTTTTATTTGCAAGCTTAGTGAATAATCAGCCCTAATATTAATTAAGCAAAATTCAGTACTAACAAATATTGGTACTCNAACTATAATTTAAAATGTATCAAGAAGTTCAAATTCCGAAAACTACTATAAACAACTAGAAAGAAAGCAGTTAATTAATTCACACTCTTCATTCATATTTCACCTTTTATTTGCAAGCTTAGTGAATAATCAGCCCTAATATTAATTAAGCAAAATTCAGTACTAACAAATATTGGTACTCATTTCATAATACTTTCTAAAAATTATGAGGATAATTAGATACTATCAATATATTTTATGTCCCAGGAAGCAGTTTCAATTAATTTCCGCTGTTATATAAATTTTGCATCTTTTTATAGTCTTGTTCTTGTGAAGTATTCAATTACGTTTCCTCATAGATAAAAATCTCTCTCTTTTACGAGTTTTCCGACTTAATATAAAGTCACGCTCTAAAGTTATGTTATAAACCTTGGTTAATAAATTTAAGAGGCAATTTTCACTTTACGCGAGGTTTACACAGTCGTTAAACATGATATCAAAATTCATAAAATCTCGGTGAAAAGCGGAAATGTATCGGGAGAGTTAACTATTGGAGATAAAAGGATACATTAGCTGTTTAATGCCAAATTTAATCCAATATTTAGCCAGATGATGCATTATAGCATCATGTTTCATGAATGTATAATAAAATGTAGAGTGCAATATATTAAAAGAAAGCCCTTTGCGTCAGTTTACCTAAAAATTAATATGTGCAAAGGTAAAAATGAATCCTGCCGCATAAGACTGAGTGCTTGGTAAAAGACTTAAAGAATGTAGTAGGTTATGATGATTGTGCAAAATTCATAGATTTTTTTATGACAAGTCTCTCTGAATTTGCAAAAACTCATTATCAATGTCACCTCGAAGGAATAAAAAAAAATGTTGATTGTAGTGAATAAGTTTCTAGCCCATTCATCATCTTATTCTACCAGCTTTAAAATTACTCAAGAAAGTTCTTAGTTTTTAATGAATTTTTCCCATCAATGCGAAGAAAGTGGTTGCCGTCTTTATGATATATTATAAAAAGTCTTCATCGTTTCTTTTCTCAGACACAGATATTCACGTTTATTATTTCTTTGGCGCTAATAAAGATTGGATAGAAATTGTAAGAGAATTTAGTTCTGTCTTATATTGAAAATAAAGAAATGCTTTTCTGATTATGCAAAAGATAAAAAAAATTCTGCTCGATCGTCCGAAAATATTCGTCATTCCTAGTGGACAATAGATTTACGTCCTATTTTTCCCGAACAACATTTCTCTGGATTCGAGAAATAGGAAACATGAGGAATTCCCGTGAACGTAAAGGAAGAAATTTCCGCCTTCAAACCTCATTGCATGGTTACCTAGCCCTACCTTAAAGTATTCAACCGGAAGGCCGGTTGGGACCTCATACCAGTAGCTACGAAGAGGAGGAGTGTATAAGGAGAGGAGAGTTAAACGAGGCTTTCTAGGCAGAATGAGGATTGAGATAGTTTGCACTTGCCTTCCTCGTGAGCCATAATGCTATGAGCGGATTAAGTTCACGTAAGTGAAGCACAATGACTCAAGGAGTAACACTTTTCGTAGCATTTAATAAGGAGTAACCTTAATTAATGTAATTATCCTGCATCAATCATACTTCAGTAGCTTTCATATCATCGCAGCCATGAACAAGAATGATTGTGAGATAAAAGTAGCTGAGAGATACATTCTTCTCTATCCCGTACCAAAAGACAAAATGAAAAATATTTTAATCATCGATACATTGAAGTAGGGCCTTACTTAATCCATATGTACTAATAGACCATCCTGTACCAGATGCCTTACACTAAACAGTCTCCCCCTCTATTTCAAACACGAATGAAGCTTTAACTCCTAAAATCGCCTGCTTCATTTTTATTTGATCCCTTTCTCAGCCTTTCGCCTCCGTGCCCGCTTCTAATCACCCTCCCTTCGCTTCCCGCTTAATCTAACCAGCTTTATCTTCGCTTTCCGCTTCTTTCACCGGTGTCTCTCTTTCTCAACCCATCCCTCAACCATTTCCCTCCCTTATCTTCCTTCCACTCACAATCAAGGGAATACTTCCCTTTTACGGAATGCTCGGAAACTTCGCGAATACACAGAGTTTCCCTTCGGGGCAGCCCTCAAAAGCGGAACTTCGGGAACACCCCCCCGCTCCATTTCTCAATCCTTCTTTTCCTCTTCATCCTGTCATCCATTCCTACATCGCACCCCATTTGCCCTTCTTTCACTAACTTTACGCGCCTCTCTGTCACGCAATTTGCAAGCGTTTACCATCCGTTGCTGTTTCCCATAGAAAGTTTACGTAGTTGCTGATTTAATTTGTTTTCTTTTCTATCTCAAAATGCACATTTCCGCGAATCTTCTGCGCAGAACGAAAGAAATATCCTGGAAACTACTAAGAAGTTTGCAAACCGTAATTCCTTGTAGCTTTCCAACATAGAAGTTTGTCGTCAAAATGTTATCGCTCACGTACAAGGGAACATTCAGTTAAAATAACTTAAATTAATTAGAAAATATTATAAACAAGCGATTAGTGACGCTGCTTCTTATTTTAGATTATACTATTGTAGATCGCCGTCTACTATCAATTTTTTACAAATTCGGTTCCATAATTTGGCTGATTAAATCATTTTTCGATTACAATATTAAAGAACGAATCTTCATTACGGAATGTTCGTTATTCTTCGATCAGTTGATAAAGAATGATTTTGAAGGGTGGTGATTTCTAATCACACTAGCCGAATGATGTTTCTTGATAGTCTGCATAATCTCCAGCTATATCAATTGTGTTCAGAATTTCAATTCGATTAATAACTTCAATCATTAGATAGAAAGAAATAAGCTTCAATAGGGGATTTAGAGACAAAGTTAAAATACTGTCTTTCATTATATGAATAAAATCTAAAATAGTGATTTCTATATTAACAACTGGGTTAAGAACTACAAATATATCGCTTATGATAAAGTAGCTAAAAATAAGAAATGGCGAAAACAGCAAACAAGTAATGTATTTTAAAGTATTACGATGATCTTATGGTATTGACATTAAAACTTGCGTCTTTGAAGTAAATATACGCATATATTACATCGTGAATGTGATTTATGCATATAGCTGTGGTTGTTTCAGATTACAGTTTTGTATTAGTCGACAAAAGTATGATGAAAATATATTTAATAATGCATTTTGTGTCAATTAATCCAATACGTCATGTTATCTCGTAACACCTGCGATGTAGAGATAACGCGGAAAACATTTTCGTACGTATTTTAATTCATGACGAATAGCTACTTTGCCCACTTTGTCCATCTGATCTGCATGCTTATTTATTTCTCGAAAGAAGAAAGGCGAACAACTTTTTTAAACTTAACGCCGCACATAATAATTTGGTAAATGGAAACTGAATTACCTGCCAAGAAAATTTCACTAAAATATGTCACTGTACTAATATCTTCACGGCCCGACTCCTTTCGCAAAAAAAAAGCGAATTGCTTACACAGCACATACATCTGACAACCATTCCCGTGAGATGATAACCGATACCTCGCGAATCAATTGGAAGATGCGCAATTTAAATTCTTGATCGAAAACTCCTCATTCCATATATGTTTGCATAGCATCGTACTCGTCTCGCCGCACGCCTCCATGCTGAGGAAACGGTCTCCTGAGGGCCCAAACACACGCCCTCGCCACCGCATCAAGTCCGTCCCTTTGGACACCAAGAGAGTAGTTTATGGAACTCTCCCGGAAGCAGTCAACTGCGTGCATTATGCAACGGGACGCACGTTAGATGGCACACAGTGCACCGAGCTCACCTACGTCATGATCCTCGACGTGAGGGGGAATTCACTCCCGAGGGAAATGGTGGGAGTTCTGAAGCCATAATCGTCCACGTCAAACTGCGGGAGAGCCCTGCATATTAAAAGTTACTTTCCGATATGTATTATCAAGCACCCTGCGGTCGGATATGTTTCCTCCTTTGACATCTGTAAGCCCTTCCCCATGGGAAGACGAGTTGGGGTTACATTGAAAATATTGAAACTTGCGTAATTATCGAACTATCGATGCTATTTAGAATGGAGAAACACATTGCCTTCAAGTGAAGGACGATTCTTGTAAGATATTCGAAAGAACGGAAAATCTATAGGGCTCAAACCGAAAGTACTTGTCGTATGGTATTGTAGTGTTTAATTTCTATAAACGTCAGATTTCTCGATAATTTGTAAAAAAAATCCAATATTCTTTATTAATCACTTAATTAATGCTGATTTTTATAGATCTGTCCTTTGACTCATACTTGCAAAATCTTTCACAGAGAATATAATTTATGATGCGATATATATAACAAAGTCGATTTAATTTTCATTGGTATTTTACAATATGAAAACATTTAATTATTTTTTCCGTCTATAAAACAATTTACAAAGAGATATAAATGCTTGGGTATTAATGAATTGGGTTAGTTAGTATTTAAAAAGTAAGGAACTTCAAACAGATTTGATTTCTAAGAAAAATTAATTCTGAAACGTAAGCCTCTGTGTGCAAGGCAAATATTTTTTTTTCGTGGATCACGCAAGGTTGTGTCTACAGACGATATTCTCCTGCCAATGGGAAAGTTTGCCAGGAAAGGAATTTAATTTTGTGTAGACAATTCAAAACTGTTTTCAAAGCCATGGAACATCTGCTTATATTGCGTTAAATTCTTGCTCTGAAAATTTTCAATTACCCTTGATTACGAAAAGAAGGTTTAATGTGTACATGGAAAAGAGGTTTACGAAAACCACTCAGTACTAAGAAGGTAACCGATCTAATATTTCCGGTGTAATTTCTGGCATTTTATTGACCTCACTTGACTGAATTAGTTGTAGAAATCTCAAGTTATATAACTTCCATTCACCTAATATCGATATTATCATCTTTTTCAGCAACAGTAATACTCTTTTATCAGGTAACAATGCAACCAAAATACGTTAATACAGACTCTAAATTTCTGCCAATATACTTTGATGAATTGGGCGCTGCATCTCCTGGAACAAACATATTTCTTTGAGATCAAGATAGAAAAGAACGGATTCTTTATTTACTTTATGCTCAGTTTTGTTCATACATGCATAATTACATGAATATTCTACTTTTCGTTAGGTTACTGTCCCTTAATACTCCCTATTAAATGCAATTTCTTTTGTTTCCTGGTAAATTAAGCACCCATCTAACATAGTTTATCTTTGTCTTCCATTCTGTCTTTTCTCTTTTAATCCACCCTCAATTACTGTATATGACAAGACCTCTCCTCGCCATAGTTGACCCATCCATTTTCTCTGTAAACGTGTAATTACTTCCATTAGAACTACATCTCTAGCACTTACGTGTTTGTTCTTTTATCAACCCAACTGACCTTCTCCATTCTTTTCCACGTCCAGATCTTGCAGGCATTCAAAATTTGATTTCCTTAAGATCCCTGTTTCACACCCATAGAGGAATACACTCCTCATCAAGGATTTTACTATGGCTGGGATAATATGAAACCTACTGAGGTGTGAGTTATTCTAAGAAATAGCATTTACCTACCTCAGAAATAGCTTTTATCTACCACACCCTAATCGATATTATGAAAATGTTATTCATGAAGTAATTACGATTCCACTAACTGGACATAATCCACTCATAGTAATCTCGCAATCATCAAACGACCTCGCTCCTCACCTTGCCAGGTATCCTTTACTCCCTCTCGAGAGCTTTCGGTTGCTAAAGTTTGCAGGATTGAGACTCAAACCAGCATCCTGGATGTATGTAGATAGAATGTCTTTCAAAGAAAAATTTTAGGTAAATATGACAATTTGGAATTGAAATTTATACGATTGAGTCCGACGAACAGAAATCTAACTCAATCACTCAGATTCCTAACGTAACATTTGCGGGAACTCTATAATTCAATATCCCTCGGCTTTTCCAAAAAATCATCCCAAATCTTAAGCTTTTAGAAAAATGTAGCATTAAACTAATAAAAAGGACCGGGCACGATCTGAGATTCCGGTGGAAAAAAAGCGAATTTTCTGGTCCGTATAACGGATAACTTTGCTCTCACGAGCAGAAACTAGACAGCGTTCCCTCACCTCCAACCCCAAACTTGTCCGATGCTAATTCCACGGGAGAAAAAGTTTCCTCGAGTACCCTCATCAAATTTCCAAATTAAATTAAAAAATAAAAGGAGGGATGACTCCGTTAGAGAAAAGGAGGATTAAAAAGGGGAATTTCGGAAAGAGATAATCCGTGACACGTAGTTGGCTCTTCCGAATATCACTCGCCGATATATATTCTCTGCGAGAAAAAAAGGGCCCAATCTTGACCGCCCTCCCTGAGTTATCTCGGAGAGCAAAGGGGGCCTAAAAAAATGAGGAAGGAAGGCCCGTAACCTTCAAGGAAGAGAGAAAGGGCTTCTTTTGACTTTCAAATCGCTCCTTTGAAATGGAACCGAGGTAATTAACGGTGTCGCGCGGGGAACAAACCTCGAATGGTGATCACTGGTTCTGGAACTCGTGCATTAATTTCCCTCGGATGTAGGAGCAATCAGTTTCCCTCCTCCTGTATAATAATGAGATGGTAAAATGCTAACATTACTCTCGCTAACTTCTTTCGTGTCACTCTTAAGTACTACGAGAGCCGTAGGACCGCTCATTCTTCACCTCATATCCATTCTTCGCTTAGACCTTTCTGCCATTCCCACGCCATCCACCGAATCCTTTTTTTATACAACTGCTTACTACAAAAGGGACCCCAGCTCGTCTACTGAAGCTCCTTGCGTTCCGTTTCTCTTTTTCTATTGCCTTTGGAACCCTGAGGTATATCTTTCCACTTGGGAATATTTACTACTCTTTGAACCGATTTTGAAATCTGGGTTAGAGAGATATTAACTTGGTGAAATTACACAATAATAAGAGCAATAATTTATTCGTTACTTTGCTTCATAAAAATAGTTACTTTGTTTTATTTCAGTTAGGATGTTACTTACTGACTATTCCATGTATGGTTCTGCTTGTTTATTTAATAAAGGTTATGCTTTGTGTACTTATTTCATCATATCAAAATCGAATTCTAATGTTTCATACCGCGATGAACTGAAAAATTATAGGTGTAGTTTATTTTCGATATAATTTGTATTAAATATTTCATACGATAATCGTATATTATATATTATTGTTATATTTATGATAAATAATGTATAAAGTATGTAAATGGTATTATAATGTATATTTGTATATATCATTATGTATAAAATATTATATGCTGCATATTGTATAGTAACAATAAGATTGCCAATCATTTATAGCCAATGCTGATTTGAATTATATTTAGGTACATGCAAAAGATTTTCATGTTTATTGTCAAATCATATTAATTAAGTCAGATTCCCATAAGGTTAAGTGAACTTAAAACATCCTTAAAATAAAAAAAAATGAACTCAAAGTTAAAACAATTACGTCATCCTCAATGAGATATGTTCCACACGACCATATTTGATACTATTATGTCTGTAATTGTAAACGCAAAACACATCGCTGTCTTAAATTCATTGCATAAAATATTTAAACTGAAAAATACTATTGTAACTCTAATGACAATTCAAGAAGAAAACAAGCTATAGTGATATCTTATTTTCAGAAAAAAGATTCTCTTGACATAACGAATCCATACATTTTATTGTGATCTATGAAAAAATGTGGGTTTTATAAACTATTCTGCGATGAATGATTTCAAAAATAAACATTTACTGAGGTGTTAATTGTTATTGTATCCATCAGATTGCTGGCTATGAAATTTTAAAGTTAAAATCTTGCCATAAACTTATCAATTAAATATTTGGAATGGTTATTAAATTACTAAGTAATACCAGATTTTAAGCAGGAAAAAATGAAATCGTCTACATCTACGGGTAGACTGTTATGTACCCATGGCTACAAATAAGCAAAGACCAAACTCAGCTAAAATTACTCTAATTTTTCTTCCAAATATGTACCATCTCGTAGATATTACGAGAGTTATTTGTGACTACACTTTACAATGAAAAAAGGGCCGAAATATTGAAAAAGTTGGCTGAAAGAGAGCCACACTCGGCTTTAACACCGCCTATAATACGATCGCATCAATCAATCTCAACATCCATTTCTATCCTCTTCTTTCTCATGCTTCAACCCTCCTTTCAACATATTTCATTTACCTGCTTCCGTGGACCATATCTTCCCATTTCCTGTAATATACTTGTCTGCGTAACATTCTTCATTCTCTTCCTTCCCTTCTCTTTTCCCGTTCTTTCTCCACTTTAATCTTTTCCTTTATCAAATCGTAAAAACTCGATTATCTTCGGAAATGCTGACCAATTACAACGCATGGCTAAGTTATTAAACATGATAACAGAAGCAAAACAAAATATTTTCATATTCCGTATTGAAATATAACATTACATATTTAAATTAAGGCACCTAAAAGGTTTCAAGCGATAAAAGGCATCGATATTTTAAGGGGAAAGAACAGAAACCTTAAGTAAAATGACATGCCAAACAAATATGGCACTGGTAGGGTTTTTATTAGTAAGCGAATAATTTACAACATCGCAACGATTAATAATAGGGTGAGTATGATACTGAAGGTAATGACATTGTATATGGAATTGGAGACATGGAAATAAAAGGCAGCTGTTACACCTATTCAAAGCATGCCTTATCATCCTGCCAAATTTCATTAAAATCGGTCGGATAGTTTTTGCGCGATGTGATAACTGACAGACAGACAAGAATATCTCGTATCTTCTAACCACATCTACAACATTTTGGAAATTGCTACAAAGTATAGAATGACTCCCCTTAGATTTTTATTATATGTATAGATTTAGCGTGGGCGTATTGAAATGAATTAATGTCAAGTCATCCACTAATTAAACATAATGACAACTGAAATCAATTGTATTTCATTCGATCAATTCCTTCAAATAAATTTTGAACAAAGGTAAAGGTTAACATTTTCCTACGGCACCGGGTATTGAATTGAACCTTTTTTTATTTAAAAAAATCGCTTTTATCGCTGAAATTTTTATAAATTCAAATATAATTCACTGCTACTAAAACTAACATTTCGCTTGATAATGCGACAGATATTGTTTTCATTAAAATTACCAAGAGTTCTGGTAATGAATAATTGAAATGAATGCTTCTCATCGTGTATTTGTCGAAAAGAAAAAAATATCCAGATCACCTATAATTTTACGGCATAAATAAGGAAGTTTCTGAAATAACCCGTAACTATACCCGCGAATTTGAACATAAGGTTGAATGCCCAATTTCGGATACCTTATAGACAAGTTTCGTCGTTACCTTGAGAGTTTAGGTCTTCACTACTCTACTAATACAGTAGCTTAGGCCTTAAGAGATTTGAGAATCGTCTATTTTTGTGTTTTTATTTTATCTAAGAATTCCTGTCTCTATTAACTTGCCGCAGTGGCGGAGTGGTTAGCGTTCCAAACCAATGCTCCCAGGTTCGAGCACAGGCTAATGTGATCCTTCTGTGCAGGGTATAATTGTGAGGTTGTCAATAATAAAAAATATTAAAATGGATGCAACTGAGATCATATTCCTAATTAAAGAAGTTACCAATATAATAACCTCCCCTTCATTTCTTGCCGACGATTTTTACTTCTTTATCTCTTATGCCCAATCGTCAATATTTTTCACCTTCACCGCGTTCAAGATTTCAGCGTCCTTTTCATCTACCGTTGCAGCAATCAAACCCTTCAGAATTACTCAAAATCCACAGTCTCTCACTCTCTAAACATATCCATCCTTCTTCTTTTACCCTTCATCTTTCTCCAACCATAGAATACGTTTCATTCTCGGAATGGCCACCTAGGAGTAGCCGTCTGTCACGATAAAGCAATCCATTTTATGGATATTTTTAGAGTGCCTCTTGAGAAATGATGAATATTTAAACGCTCGACCAGGAATATTGTCAAGGAAGAGGAAAATGTACATCGCGCAACGGAACAGCATTAACCGGAGCTGAGTCGGCGAATATTTTATGAGTTTCCGAAGAGTTTATCGATTTCGCCGCCAATGTTATTTCTTTCGGATCGCCCTTGTGCCCGACCGATCAAGTAGTCAGCGATCTTGAAGTCGTGAGGTAAGTCGACTAGAAAAGTTTATATGAGAATGAGTTTGAATAAGTTCGCCTTCTCCCTTTCGGTGGACAATGTCGCCTAGAGGAAGGGAAGACCAGGAGCTAAGCGAACGAGAGCGATGAAAGATAACGTTTTGCTCGGCCTAACGATGATCAACATGGACTAACATCACATGTATAAGATAAACGAAAACACTCCGGATGGACGACATAGGATTATCCATCATAATAATAACCGATGCATATATTTATGTATTTATTTTTCCAATGTTAGTAACTTTTGTAAGTAAGACAAATACTGTGGTGTTTGGTTTCGTTGCAAACCCTTTATCTCTGGAAAAATTTTGTTCGAAATAATGGCTCTATAAAATCGATATCGATTCCACAAAAAACTTCGAGATTCTTATTTTTAGTACCAAACTTTTTTTATTTAAAATCAAGATAACTTTGATAAAATATATAGATTTTTCGTAAAAAATTACGAAGCTAATCTCGTACATGTTTACGTTGATACAACTTTTGTTACTAAAGC
>KZ308246.1:1030646-1123822 GCA_000376725.2 Ladona fulva
ATTAAATTACTTCTTCCAGTAGAGAGCTCGATTCAGACAATAAAACCATAGACTGTAGTATAGTATGAATAAATAATCCCAAGAGTTTCCAAAATAATTGAATTCCAATCATTTCACTTAACCTACCCCTCGTGGAAGCGGATTTTTACAAATTCAATCAGTTGTTAAATTCTCCTAAGGAGCGGCAACTGTAATTCGGTTTCCCATTACGTTATTTATATCAGTCCCTCAAACCCACGCATATTCCGTCACAAAATATGACGAACGAGGAAACCTAATTCTCGCCCATCTTCGGCGGGCTCCGGGAAGCAGCGGTTTTTGTTCGACCGAACCACCGCTGGAATTATGATAGGTAAATTTGCATTTTCCGCTTTAAGAACCTGATTTGCGCTGGGTTGAAGCGCCACGCTCGACGGATTTGATCCTCCACCGAATGCAAAATTCTCCCATTATCAAGATTCAAAAATCCACCGATCGCTCGAATAAACATCCAATCCCTCCATTAATTCCCAACGGACCTTTTCATTCCGATTCGGAATTGACGGATTCCTCTGTGAATCCTTTGCACACAACAGAAAATCACTTCGTTAACAGGTAACGGAATCTCTTTACGCGTTTATATGCCCAACTTATATACACACAGTATCACCTGCGTTCCATTAGAGTTAACAATCGTAGATTTTCTTGATTAACGTTCGCGCAATAAAACAATGGAATGATACGTGACGTAACACAACTCCAAATTTCCCAAACATGCGTGGAATATAATTTTCACTTCAATCTAACGATAACGTTCCCTATTTCTACGTTTGCTTGATTTCTATTTTGATTCTCAATATTGCACTGATAAACTCGTAATCAGGCGCACATTTTATGGCATTACAACTCGACGTTTTTCTTTTCAGAGTACTCCAAATAGCTGATGGATGAGAGAGCTCCTGAACAGTATGGAAATATCGAGTGATGTAATTTTAGGCAAATTGGATTCGGCAGAATTAAATTCCGGGGATTTCAAAGGCAAAACCCATTGATGCTCTGCGAGGAGTTGTCTTTTATTTGCATTACGATATAGTTAACTTTTGAATCGGTATCTTTCTAGATGTCAATATCCTTAATATTTGAAGTTTCAATAACAAATTCAATGTTAGACAACCTATTAATTTCTTCATCGAAAGTCGTTAAACTTAAAATGTTTTGAGTAGACAATAAACGTAGAAGAGAATCATGCTGTAATAGAATATCATGCTGTAATAGAGAATCAAGATGAAACTGGCTACATCCTGTATCCTCTATAAAACAGATAAGAAAAAATTAAAAATTTAATGAGGGGTTTTCTCAGAGAGGTGTGGTTGGCAAGCACTCTCAACAAATTATGGCCTAAACATGTTGCAAAGATTTCTTATTTCAAAATTATTCAATTGGATACCATTTTAATTACCCACAATTCACCGTATCCCCGATAAACGCTTCCCACACCCTTTGGGTCAAATAAAATACTTTACATACCCGAGTAAATGTGTCCGGTAAACTGTATATCTCTCTCAGAAAACGTTTCTCTCGCTTCCTGAATTCTTTCCATCTTCCTCAGTCACAAAAGCAGTTGTTAAGGAAAGTAATAACAATGGCCATCATTACGAGCTTGTGAAAAATCACGATATGACGATATGTCATTTCATGTCAATGCAGCTCTAATTTGAGAACTTTCGTAATTATGAAAATAGCAATCATTGCCAGTTAATGTAAACATGTAAATTTATTATATGTACCTAATTGATACATAAATAGCCATCTCAGTTATGGTGTTTATTTGGCTTCGTTAGGTCCGAGTTACGCACTTTAAAGTTACTAAAAATTTGACACCAAAACGCAAGATGCGAAGCAAGTTTCAAGTTATGAAGCTTTTGCGAGCAGTGAAATCGAGCATATTTTAGAATCGGTTGGACCAGCAATCTTTTACTAAAATGAGAAAGGTTGTACCAGAGCGTGAAAGAGTGTTGGTTACACGGAGATTTTTTGCATCAGACAAGTACACGTTCGACCACAAGACCTTATCTGATTGATTTTTGAGTTAATTTGATTAATCGAGATCCTGCCGATTCTTGTGTCTTACACATTATGTACATCTGGTGATATTTGGCAAGTCTTAATTGTAAGTTAATATTGGGAGTTGTTTAATTGTATGCTGCTTAATCTTAATTTTGTCTTTGAAATCAACTTTGTGGGTTTTAATAGCGTTATTCTTCCTCGAATTTGCCATAAGAGTAAAATGTAGTTGCTCAGATCGTATTTCCCTTTAAAACGTGCATACATTAAGTATACAGTTTCTCAAAGGAAAAAAACGAGAAGTATTAAATGATGAATAGAAGACTCTAGAACGAAGTATGTAAGGATGGGTTAGAATCTATGGACGGGTGTTAAGAATGCACAAGACTAATAAGGCGCTTATCCTAAAAGAGAATAGCATCATCCATGTGTATATATCATGATTGATAACAGTTCATTAGCATAAATCCATTCCTGGAAACCGTATTTACCTACAGTTCCGACCTCCATTTAACCGGTCACAAAGAGATTCTTCAAGTCTTACAACAATCTAACAACTTTTTGCAATATCAGTTCATACTTCAGTTGACAAATTATAGGAAACATTACGTAGTATAATTGCAAATACGCGGTGTTTTTGTAAAATAAACCAATGACTCTCAACTGATGAGTCGTAACAAAGCGCTGGGTCAACAGAAGAACTTCCAGGAGCTCTATTTGCTCGTTATTTCACACAGAATTTGCAATTGAATCTGCGACTTGTTTGCAATAACTTAAAAGTTTCCACAGCTAACTCGCTCATTTTTTTCTCTTCGAGGCTGATGTCAGACATCTTACAAAAGGGCCAAATTATATTTGAGAATACTCGGAGAAAGAATTGTTGTTATTCGATTGTAAATTGTTCAGACGATTATTATTAATTTAAAACATTGAAATTGATTTTATGTAAAAAATAGCAGAAAATTTTCGCTAATTTCGCTGCATATTGAAAACTATGGTCTCGTATTCCACAAGGCTTACGTCAATGAAAAACCAGTAGTATCAAAAGAGAAATATATTTAAAAGTGAAGTTTAATATGATGATTGGATAAGTTCTTTTAACTTAAATTTTACATTGATATCTCACATGTTTGCTGTTATTTAGTATAACTTGTTGTCGTATAGTTCGGAACTGTATTTGGATTTAATTACACCCAGTCGCTGATTTACTATATGGAATATGGTGTCGTTGATCGATTTATAATGGTAAGAAAATATTTAGGAAACGATCAGCTCCATTGGTATAATTTGATAAAGTACTTAAAGTTTTATTAAATGATAATTTTATCGTAGGATTATATCTTTACAGTTTTATAATGTCTAACATATTGTGTAGTGTGTAGTGTATTGTGATAGTGTTAATAGAAGTTAATGTTTCCAAACGTCAATGTTGTTATCTCATTTTCGCCTTCTCTCAAATTATGCATTCTTGAATATGCATCAAGTACATGGGATCCGGTAGACGAAATATACATCCGTGAACTCGAGAAAGTACAACGGAAAGAGATACGTTTTGTTAAGAAGTGGTACGATAAAGAAGCAAACGTCACCAAAACGCTGTCAGATGCAGGTTGGGAATCCTTAAAAGATAGGAGACTAGAAGCTAGATTGCGATTGCTCGATAAATTTAGGGAAAGTACATTTGCGGAAGATATAGTAGATATTATGAGACCCCCCTGCTACCTTAGACGATCCGACAATGAGCGTAAAATAAGAGAAATAGATAGGCTAAAAGAATAGTCCGAACGCCCGGTGTTTTCACCCCCTGCCACACGCCGTAAGGCGGCTTGCAGGGTATTTATATAGATGCAGATGTATGTATATATAAATCATATACAGTTGGGAAGCTCTCGCAGAAACACATTCCAGAAGCTCCCAAGTCCACGACTACCCCCAGAAGGAAACGTAATCTAGGTGGAACACTCATGCCATGGATAATGTCCGAATCCACTTTCCCTGGAAATTGAGGCCATGTTAGCCATCTAAGCATTCAGAAACAGGTCACTAATTACTTAAGATAAATGTTATCCTTCACTCTTACTCTCATTGACCTGTGTCCTCTTGACCTCCATTCACCCGTAGCCATAATTCCAATTAATATTTCGTCCGCTTTTTCGTCCGATGCCCATGAAAGCGCGCGTTAGAAAGGAGCAATATTTTTAGAGTTTTTTCAGAACGGGGGCTGAAGAGGAAGCTGGAAAAATGAAGACAGGATTAGAAAGAGGGAAAAATAAACGAGGAAGGATGGAGAGAGAACCGGTGAGTTAATGTGAGAAGGTATACAAAGAGGGGTTAAAAAAGGCGCAGAAGAAGGGAGCGGAGAAAGGACTTCTCGGAATTGATGCTTTCAAAAAGGTCGTTCATTTGACTTTGATGAAAGAGGACCATGGGGTGAAGTGGGGCGGGAATCACCCCCTCTCACCCCACCTTTCCGGAGATTATCACCACAGGGTTAGAAAGTTGGCCAAGTCCCCATTCCTCCCATCTTTCTTCCTTTCTCTCCCCTAGAATTCTTCCTTTAATCCTCCTCTCCGCTATCTCCGAGTTAATATTGGCACTCTTCCCTTTCTGCGGGGATAAGTTCATATTTTCCATCTTCTCCAGTATTTGCGAAGGGGCTCCATTTATTCTAAGAACCTCTCCTTTGCGCTGCGTGGATTGGAATTTGTTAGCTAGCGAGATGCGTGAGGCATTCAAGGTTCATCTTCGACGGGTGTTTGCGATGATTTTCGTTTCGGGCAAATTCGGGTTCGTTGAAACAACGGTTGTTTCGGCTCAGCGAACACTCGCAGAATCTGAGAGATACGATCGCGTTTGAAACCAATCCTTCTCAGTTTTCGTCTTACCAACTTATTAGTCAAATTTTTTATACTCGTAAAAGTTTCTTGAGCAAATACCTTGGATTAAATTAGATAATCAAGAACTGCCATTGAGTTCCAGAAATGCTCAATCTTTCTTGTGAGGCGCGGTAAAAATACTAAATGAAGCCACAGAAATGTATCTCGATATATTTTCTATAACTCCATTTGTTAACATTCATGTATATGTGATGAGAATTATTTCGGCTCTTCTCTAATTCTATCTTTTCTGTATGCTTGCAAGTTCATTAGTAGGATGTCCGACTGGATCCATAATCATTAGATACCATAAGCAGTGGAAATGGAAGGAGAAATGTAGAAAACAGTAAAATAGTTAAACATTGCTTTCTTAACCAATTTCAATTTGTGAGATATTATTATGCAATGATATGATAATATCTCATGATTCTGATATAGTGGAAATTGTGTAAAATTTCAACATAAGTTGACTCTATGATATCATAATTGTACTTGTATTGCATACATTGTGTTACTTTGGGATATATATTGTGTTATTTGGTATACTATAATGTAGGAATTATGCTTAATTATGTATACGGTTGCCACCGTAGAGTACATTCCATATTGAAGCTTTCTGAATGAATAACAATAAAAATAAATAAGACATAGCAGAAACATTGTGGAAAACTTAACGGCACTATTCTATTCCGCGAAAGTCGGATTTTGCTTTAGAAATTTAAATGATATAAAACGTCGTAATTTTTTAATCCCAAAGATTCCTTAACCTGTGAAACAAGCCAAAATGTTTTTTCAAGTTCTATCAGTTGTGCACGTAGAGCCAGAAGACAATTTCATCCTCATCAATCTGCCCTTTCTTATTTTAGCAGTTGAATCATAGTATTTCGAGCATTTCTAGCAGTATGTCTATTTGTATTTGTAAAGCTGAAAAGCCTGCGAATACAGGCTAAACAAGAAAAAATAATGTTTTAAGGCTTGAGAGTTCTCAAGTAAAGTAACTTTAAAATGCAATTTACAGGAATAATTTCTAATTCATTATTATTTCAAATTCATTAATTTATTAAAAGTCAGTTATTTTTAGTAAAGTCTTGAATGTGTGCAATAGGAAATATTCATACGTCCGTGCTTCTGTCAGTTAGTGGAGAACATATGCAAGAGATCACTTGCCTCCTCTAGGTTCACAAATGAATACTACGTATCTACATCTAGCATCTGAATCATGCGTACATATGCGTAGCACTTTATGTATTAGATAGATAACATGCAACTGCATTATGATCTTACATAACTTTCCGTCGAATGTGCTGCCCGAATGCTGGTTGCATCATTGTCATCCCCTTTACTATTGGCTACCAAAAGCTACGAAAAGAGAATATGGCTTACTTTGCAGAATGAGGTAGCTTTTTTTTTTGCTTCCCTATCTGAGGCAGAATGCTATAAGCGGAACAATTCCATGTAAATGAAGTACAATGACTTAACAAAGAACAATTTCCTCAGCATTCCATAAGAATTAACTTTAATTAATGCCTTTATTCGGCATCACTCAAACCTTATAGTAAATACTCCACAGTAGCTTTCATATCATCACAACTTTCTCAGGACACAGTCACAAGACTGAGACAAAAGTAAACTAAATGAATTTTCCTCTCCTGTACCACAAAAATAACGATAAAGTTATTTTTTTCGGAGTATATATCAATGATATAATATTCTGTTTTATATTTATTTATATTTCCAAGTGTTGCACATAATATTTGAGTGCCCATTTACGCGACAACAATAAGCTAAAGAGGTAACTATAACGCTTGGTGTTTGCACCCACTACCAAAAGTCGAAAGGCTGTGCATTTATGTAGATGTAGAGTGTGGTACTTTTGGCACCGTCAATGTGTAATTTACCTCCGGGAAAATGTATTCCCGCAGTGAAAGATGCTCCCGGAACGAACGCTTCATTAGTGGAGGTATCACTTAGTAGAAAATCTCCATATATGAACAGTTAACTCCTAATTATCCGGTTTCCGGATAACCCATGCATGGTTTCTTGCTATTCGTCTGTTCGCGGATTTTTGTAAGAAAACAAAAACAAAAAGTACAAGTTTTTGGCGCTCTAATACAAGCAGGATTCGTGTAAAACCTATTCTATGCAGCATTGGGAATACGACCGCAAATACATCACCACTGCTAAGAAGATCCGCGATTGGTTGAAGGAAGGATTTAATGAGTTCATGAAACAATCTAAAATTAATGATTAAGTGCGCAAATGAGAATGCATTGTTTATTAACGTAAATGATTGACCTTTTAATAAACAAAACGTTTGGATTATCCATGTAATCCGATTATTCGTTCATCCTTTCCCCATACATTAGCCGAATTCAGTGTTCTTGTATCTTACAAACCTCAAAACAAAAGAGGTAAAATTTATCTGCAGCTTGAACATGTAAAGGTGGATACTTTTTCGTGCGTACATTCTAATATACATTTACATCTACATAAGTACCCTGCAAGCCGCCTTCCGGCGTTTGGCAGGGGGTGTAAACATGGGTTATTAAGGAATATCAGAAGTGAAGCATGTCGCCGTGAACTGTATATTAATTGTAATGATAATTAACGATTATTTACATCAGTTATGACATATTAACACCATCTGTGACGTAAAAAATAGATAATATCAACGCATCACTCTTTGGCTTGCCACTACTTTAGCATGTAAATCATTTATTTTTATCAAATATTGCACTCCTCAATTGGTTCGCCACCGATGCCATATGTTATTTCAAAGTTTTTACCTAAAGGTTTATACCACTTTTTTTTAGGTAACAAAGTAGTTCAACGAACCCTACGTTGTTTATTTCCCCTCAAGCTAGCCCTTAAGGTCAAACCAAGGACAAACGGTCGCACATTTTCTCCTTTCTCGGAAACATCCATGAAGTATGCAAGAAAAGCTCTCAATAGGATTTTCCCGCTACCTTTCGCTATGGGATTTCTAAAGGTCGGAATGAAGTTTCCCTAAAGCGTGTGATGGATTGAGTGTTTGCCTATTTCGCCTACGCGCGACTGTTGTCACCGCCAGAGGAGAGGAAAAAATCCATAGTGCCGCGAAAAAGTGGTTTATGGCCCGTGTTTGAAGTTTCGCCGGAGGGCTTTCCTTTGAGACACCTGTGTTTGGATCCGCGCCGAATCCTGAACACCGTTACTACTATTTTCATGGGTAGTGGAGAGGTTTATCGTAAAAAATCTCATTTTCGGGGAGCGGCCTGAGAATATGCGATTGCGAGAGGGGAATCCAAGATACCCGGGTTATCAACTTCCCGGGTGATCGAATATTCAATTATGAAATACCCGAGTACTCGAGCTCTCCGAGAAATAAAGTTGAAATTTCAACAAAATCCATGGGTGGACTTCTGATGTGAGAGGTCTAAAGGGCTAAATTCAGATTAAAGCCCCCATTAGGACTCATTGATGTAAAAAATGTCCATTTTGTGATGGAATACAGTAAAACCTACCAATATGACTACCTCAATATAGTGATCAACTGCTTAATGTAACCAATTTTTGTTGGTCCCTGCACAACTAATATGAATTCATGTAACATTTTTGGGGAAAAGAGACCACCTCTCTACTGTGAACAGTGACCACCTATGTGGGGAACCATCAACGAAATATATCTCCTTCGTAGTGACCAGTTAAAAAAAATACACCCACTTCATATATTTAAAAAACATCTTCCAAAAGCTTGAATCTCGTGTTAAGTTTGAAAATAATTATTTTAAAATAGGTTTTTCTGAGAAATATAATAATTGATAGCAACAAATAATTGCTGACTCGATTTGTAAAAAAAATGCTTAAATCAAATCGAATAACATTAGATGGAAACGAAAAGAAAAAATGAAATCTCCCCCAAGGTGAAGACTGATCCGTCCAGTTGTATTTTTTGTTGCCATGGACATTTCTGATTAATTTTTCAGTTTTCTTACTTTTATATTCTAAACTTAAATATTATTCACAAGCAAAAAATATGGTATTTTATTATTCCTTTGAATAAGAAAACTTTTCCCAATCTCTCATAACCTAATTTTGCTAGAGAGAAGGCCTGTCTAAGGTGACCACTTTTGCATGGTCCCGCGAGTGATAACTTTAGGCAGGTTATACTGTACATTGGAGCGCTTTAGCAGAATAAACGTTATATTGATACATACGATAGATCATTTTTTATCAATTACAACTACCATCGGCTTAGTGATTAAATACATTATTAACAGACCCAAATTATACCATGAATTCGATCAACTCAATACAAATGAATTTGATATATTTGATATTTATTATATTTAATAAGAATTACTTTATATACAGTGACACCCCGCTTTCGTGAGCCTATAAATACCAGAAACTCGATAAACCAGCTCAGATTTTCCAAACTTTTCTTCTCGATATGGAAACGATGTTTTACGAGAGTAATCCTCAAATCTGCCCTTACTTTCCACAAATATCCCTTACAAGTATCCTCGCCGTACGATCCAGGGCTCATAAGCTTACTGCGTCGCTATAAGAGCATGTCACTCCATATACGAGTGAGGTGCAGCGTCCTGTTTACTCTGATATGATTTCTAGATCCCGGAATTTTTTCACTGTAAATTATTGCTCAAACTTCCATTCAGGTATTTTTCCATCCTATTTTTGACGCAACGCGATGAAAATGGATAAATAGTAGTTATTCACAATCCAATGTGAATAACGATGCATCGAAAAGGGTTATTTTGCGTAAAAAAGCGTAAATTGGCGTGTATTTGCGAGGCCTGGAACATATTATTGGGTTTTCGATAATTTTTTTAAGGAGAAGCTTATTTTGATATAAAAGACTTTCGACTAACCAGCCGAGTTACCGAACGAATTAAATTCGTATGCCGACAGCACTGTACATTATTGCCTGTCTTACTTAAGAGCGGAAAATGTTATAAATCTCTACTTGATACTATTCATTGTGTAATTTAACGTATTATTTGATTTCATGGTACCTGAATTTAACGTTACTTCTGAATCATGTACAAATGAACTTAAAGTATGTACGCCGCGTATAGATGAAGGTCTATGGCCCAGCATTGTAATGTATACACGCACTTAAAATGGACTTTAACTAATGTTTACTTTTGCGCCATATATAGTTTGCCAACATGAAGATTATAGATAATTGCCAATAAATATGATAGATTAGCATAGATATTAACTATAATCTTCGCTTTAANTCTATTAAAAATCATTGCTCCAAGAGTGCCAGGTATATGAAAATATGCACCATAGACAACTACACAAGCAATGAGTCCACTTGAAATATAATACATGTATTTTTTAAATAAAGTTCTTCCAGTACACATCTAAATACGAATAAAGGTAAGGAGTGCATAGCGATAATTTGGCTTATACGTATGCCTTTTAAAGAAGGTATTAAAGTTAACTTAATTTTACAAAAGAGACAAAATTACAGTTTATGACGATTCTGAATCCACTAGGGAAAAAGGAAAATAATAATAATAATAACAATACAAAATTACCCACACTATTATAAAGCAATTAAAATTAAACATCAAATTCCACTATTGCAGTTTAAAATACAAACTTTCACTTAAAAAAATAAAGTAATTACTCAGAAAATTGATTTTAAATGCATGTCCTAGTACCGAATCAGATACATTTAAACTTTCCCTTTATCCGTAAAATTAATATTTCCCAGCATCCTCTCTTGTCGAGGATGCGTTCTCCCTCTATACAATTTCAATTGGAGCCCCATTTACTTTCACTCGCAGACCCACGATGGACCTTTCTCCATAGGGACACCGTGCATCCGGTTTTATTGTGGAAATTTTGGGAGTATGGAGCTAGTCCAAGGTTTAAGTTGATACTTATTCGAGTTGTACCTAACGTAATGTCCTTTCAATTATGCTAAGCATGGGACTCGCTTGTTGTCTCGAAAGTACTTCGGATCCGTGTACTAAACGAAGCATGACTCAAGAGTCTCCTAATTTTCATGCATTACTACAACGTATAATGGACTGCATAAATTATCACCCTTAGCTGCGCTCAACTCTATTGAAATTTGATTCAAGTTTAGCAAAGCTAATGCACACTAGTAAGGGATAGACACTGAAATAGGACTGCATCAAGTCAATAAGACGCAACAGTATGAAATGAATATAGTTACTTAAATTCTTATTGTATGTCGCATTATGTTTTTCTATTTTCCTTGAAGTAATGCATATATGACTGACGATATGCGCATACGCGAGTGTCCTTTTTGTATCTCTTATCAGTGCATGTAAATTGGTTGGGTATTAAGAAATTTTCCCCAAAAACAGTGAATTTAAAGATAACAAGCGGACAAAATTTAAAACTGACCATGGAGATATTCGTAGTTTTTATTTGAATGCTTGGTTTATTACGCATCGTTCTTTATTAGTCAATTAGATGGTGACTGCGAATATTTCTCCTTCAAATTATTTGTCAACATTTTGCACGAGTATCTTCATCAAAGAAATGACAAGGTACCACAAGCCACTTCTTATGAAAAGCTACACTTAAGAGAAAATCATCGTGTACCATCTTACGAGCACATCATCCGGTATATATCAACGCAGACGTACCCAAGTAGCCAATTCGTCAGTTGGCTCAATTTTACTAACCCTGAAATAGAAAACTGTACCCCACGTTTTATGATTTAACATACTGTAATGAGGCATAAATTAACGTTTTTGTGGAACTGAAAATATCTCCAAACCAAGGAAGAGTTCTTTTTAATAGCCTATATATTTTTTAAACCGACTACTTTCTAATTTTAATTAATAATCATTTTTATAGGATGATATTTCATTCAAAATCTTCAAAAAATTCTCCAAAAACTCGTAAAGAAAAGGTATCATATGAAAAAGGTTCCTGGCCAGGATAAGGTAGAGAAATCAAATTCCGGGTTGTGCTCTGATCTTTGTGTTCGTTCGCTTCCTTTGTTTACCATTACACCAACTGAATGTATCGTTTATTATTCGTTTTAATAAGAAAGTTAAGAAATAATTAGATAAAGCCGCTACTTCTAAGTGTTGGGATACGCTAGCAAAATTAATTCAGTAACTCATACTGATACCAAAGGTAACGTAATAAGCGACTGAAATAGAAGAAGTAGAAAATAATAGCTTAAGTTTTTGTACTATGTTGAAGGAGAAATACCGTGAGGAAAGACGATGCTCGGTTAGTACAGTACAGTACAGTATTCCTCAATCGGTGGGACTTGTACTGGACTAGCGGTACATACTTACGAGTCCGTATGGTGGGACTCAAGGAGTTGGCTTAGAGATGGTTCAACGAAGAGCAGTTCGTTTTGTCAGTGGAGATTGCAGGTTCGACAGTAGCGTTACGGCCATGATAAAATCACTCGGGTGGAACTCATTGCAGAAGTGAAGATCTGATTACCGGAGAAAGTTTATCGAAAAATTCATCGGCCCAGAATTTATCCATCATTCATTCCGGTGAACAGCGAGCGCGATCTTCAAGAGGCAACGACCAATCATTACAAGGAAATAATCGCCAAAACAGACTGGTCGTTCTTTCCGAATAGCATCTGAGAATCTAATAGGGTATGCTAAGTAAGGTGTTAACACACCCCCTGCCGTACGCCACTGGCGGCTTGCAGGGTACAAATCTAAATATCATCTTATTTTAATCATTTTCATTCTCATATTTGACCATAGACCATTTAAGGATCGACGATACAAGATAAGAAAGAAACGTACCCTCAGTGATGAAGAGAGCATCTCATTATAAAGAAAAGTGGAGGGAACATGTGGTACATATGTGTCCAGGGAGAATACCGAAGAAGGCAATGTCATATAAGCCACTGTGAAGAAGAAGTTCTGGAAGGCGTAGGATACGTTGGAGAGACCGGAACAGAGAGGAGTGCCTAATCCCGAAAATATATATAAGAAGGAAAAATTCAAATAATCTCAACAAGCGAATTATCGTTAGAATCTCTAAGGAAGCAGCAGTGGATACAGTTAAGTTCTTAGCGGTGCAGATTGAAATGGCGAAAGCATCGTAATTAACCACTTCACCAGCATGATATTCGGTGGAGTTGTGGGTCCAAATTTGCTGCTAAAATTGGGCGAATTATGAGAAATAAGTAGAGCATCGTCTGACATTTGGACCAATCTCTTTCAAACTTGAGAGGTGAAAGCATAAGTCCTATAGGTGAAACTTTTAATGAACTGGAAATGATATTTCCGGTAATTGCTCCAACATGTCACACACCCTTTCTCTCTCACCTACCCGTGATTCACTTCTCACCCCGCGTGCGTAGACTCATGACACCGACCTGAAAGGGGTGACGTCCGTTAATCCAGCGACAGGGAAATGAGTTATTGTGGGGATTCTCTCCTCGTAGTATAATCTGTTTCCTCTGCGTACGGGAAGTAAGAGACAAATCACCGAAAAGTCTTGTCCGCAGATTGTCTTACAAGTCATCCCTCTCAGTGTAATCGAATCATTCCATATGATAGGCCTCTTTATGAAAGATTTCCCTCGTTAATTCTTTAGACTGAATTTCATACAATGGATTCCAAAACAATTACCATGGTACTTTTTAGCACTGAAAGGGAATATGTTGCGCAACATTGGATTAGAAGAAAAATTAAACACACACATTTATTCCAAGAAGAAAATTTCCTTATTATCTCCACAGAATACATTTATATTTTATTCTATTGTTAGGAGATTGTTTCCTTTCTGGTTATAGCACCTTTCGAAAGGTTGGACATAACCCCATTAGATTCAATTTGCATAAATTTAACTCGTCCAAAAATTATAAAAACTATAATATATCTGCGGGAGGTATTACGGTCGTTGTTCAAATAATAAGGATATGTAGGATTTTCATAATATCAAAAGATTTTAATTTACAGTTGCTTATGCATGCCAAGAACAAGTTCTTCGAAGAAAATAGGTTCTAGTACCAAAACTTACGCTACGATGAAAGTTTTCCATCCAAAATTATATTGATTTACTGGAAATTATAATAAATGCTGCAGAAATTCCATAGAGTTTTTAGAATCGAGCCAGAAACGAAAGAGCATCGTGGACAAGAGGAAATTCTGAGGACGTTGTAAGTATAGGATACGTAAAGAAAAATCCAGCTGTATTATGATAAAGTCCAATGAAGTCATAAGTAATTTAATGGGAAATTAAATTACTTTCTTACATTTCCTACAGTGTTAAATGTAATTCATGTATTTTTTTAATTAAGAATATTTATATGTAAGAACATGAAACTCGAAAATAATTATTTCATTTATTAAAAAAATTGTGTTTGAAACGCCTATTATATTTCACTTACAATTCTATATCCTTTATTGAATCGTATTTTCAGGAAATGCTTACATACAATACCATACTATCAGGTTTGTGCCAGCCTCCATTTCCTCTGTAACATTTATCACACAATAAATCGTGATAGGTACGAGCACGTTATCCGACTTAGGGATATCTAAGTATTTTAAATAAATATCTACCATAAAATTTTTGAGTATAAATACTCCTGAAATAACTATAACAGGAGATATTTCAATGATATCTCCTTCATCTTCATTTTTCGAAGCCATTCTGTTACCTCAGTAGACAAGGAAATGGGTTAGATGACTTGGCACGATAAGTCGGAAAATCTCGGAAAATTCCCAAGGAGAAACGGACATGAAAAAAGTCTGACGGAACCGGGACTCGAACCCGGGTCTCCCAATTGCCGGTCGGTTGCTCTATCCATTGAGCTATCCCGCCAGAACATTTCTCCATGCCGTTTGGGAGACTTTATAGGTATTGGGCGCGTGAGTTCTCCTAACACCACTTTGTATGGTCGGTGCCTCGGAGAGGCCATGGCTGTGAACAATGCCGCTTAGTCGGACGAACTCACGATTGAGAATTTTTAATAATAAGGTAGGTGACAGAGAAATTCAGAAAAACGAATTATTATAGATATAAGGCCCCTTCATATGGTCTACTTACTTCACGCTTTCTTATTGAGTTAAAACGTTTGACGATATTTGTTACAAACAATCATATTCCTTGATCAGTACTTTTCATTTAGATCTTGGAATGTTAATTTCGCAGAATGATCCTATAATTAGGATTAAAAAGATTGACATTTTTCAGTAATTATAGGTATTTTTTTATAAGTTTTCGCCGCCGAAAGACAATGGGTTTGTTGTTCATTATAGGTTATACAATATACGAGGTTCGTTTTAAAACCTTCCAGAATCAAGATCTATCGCTTCTCATTGTATAGAAATAGGTCTTTTTAGGTGAAAATTTTAACATCCTACGTAATTTATCGACAACCTACAAACTAATTAAATTATTTATAACGACTTGCCGGTGATATAAAAGAGCTACTAATTATATCATATCACAAGAACGTAATTAGTAAATGTATTGATAATTAATTAAATCGTTACATCTTTGTATAAATATAGCCCGAGTTAATTAATTAGGTATTTAATTAACTATCGATATAATGATGTCAAGAGTTCACTGTAACATTATATTACCATCAATTTGAATGGACAAATAAGAAAAATATCGGAAAGATTTTAATAAAATGTCACTCACTATAGATTTCAACACATTTTCTTTTCTATCACACAAAAGAGATTTTGTATATTTGAAAAGCGTCAAAATCCATCATGAGTTGCATTGTATTTAGAACTATCACCTTAATTATAGGTTCATTTTTCTCAGATTAATTGTCTATGGAAGCATAAAATTATTTCACTCTGAAAGTTTATTATTAACTAGATAATGTTGAATGTAAGAAAATTTTACGAATCCTATTGTATAATGCACTAAATATTATTAAAATGATGAAAAGAGGGTACATTTATATTCAATTCATCGTATCATAATTTAATTTGTTTAAATTGTAAGATGCTTTACTTCGGAGTAATCGATAATTCTAACGTATTCAATTATAAAAATAAACTAAAGCACAAAAAATAATACGTTAAAATAAATAAAATGAATTAAGTTAAAAGAATGGATAAGTTAAATGGTTCCGAAATGTTGATAACAATAACGTTTGAGAGCAATTAAAAAATCGTTGTCTTGTGGGTGGACATAATTTCAAAACATTCATGGTGGAACACAAGAGAATCCAAATGAATTATATTACTCCATTCTGTGGTAGAATAATACGCGAGATACGGATTAATCATTTAACCACATAATTTGAATACATTCGAATGACTGTTACTCTACACCACTCATACAATTCAACAAGGAGACTTAAGTATTTTAATTGAGAATTTTATAATCTATAGCAGAAGCCTTAACTAAGTGTTACTCCATCAGAAGTATTTTTATTTTCACGAACGGTTTCGAAGCAAGTAATCCTAATGATGAACTAACTCTGTTCGAAACCGGTCGTGAAAATAAATATACTCCTGTGGAATTTTACTTAGTGAATTTTATTTTCCCAGTGATGGAGTTCCACTTAGTTAAGGATTCTTCTATAGATTATATTATNAACTAAGTGTTACTCCATCAGAAGTATTTTTATTTTCACGACCGGTTTCGAAGCAAGTAATCCTAATGATGAACTAACTCTGTTCGAAACCGGTCGTGAAAATAAATATACTCCTGTGGAATTTTACTTAGTGAATTTAATTTTCCCAGTTGAGAATTTTAATTTTATCCTCAACCAAAGTAAAATAATGAATTTGAGAAAAATCTTTAAAATGTATTCTCTTGAACTAGTCTTGATCTGCATTAGTTATATAAATGAGGAATCACAATTTAACATTTTCATAAGGTTCAAGCGTCAATTGAATTCTCTTAAGGCCATTGGATACAAGGCCTGAATATCCGTTTTCAGGCTGTTGGCAATAATATCGCCATGATTGCATGCATATAGATAAAATATTTCTATTTTCTCTATTCGATGCTTGAAGAATGTTGCTACACTTGCATACAAATTTTGTTATGTTCATGCAAACCATAATGGAGAAATAAGTTAGAGAACATGCATAAAAATCTATCCCTTTTGTTGTAGTGGTACTCTGCAATTAGAAGTGATACGAAAATCTCCTAGGACATTTTTTTAGCTTAATCCTTTATCTTTGAATCCAGGCACTTTCCAAGTACGTAAGTATCACACAATTTCCGTAATCGTGTAATTTGAGCAACATGTCCGGCGCATTGTGGAGCAATTAGATCGAAAGAGCTTCGGCGCTAGTGTATGTCGCCCCTCCGCCTCCCCTCCCCCACTCTTGGTGGAGGACTCTTCCTCTCCTCACAACACGTCCTTCATAAAGGGATTAAGAAAAATTATATTTTCTGAGGCTCTGAGAGCCTTCTTCGGAAGAAGAAAGCAGAGGCGGTCTTTGGAATATCGGCAATTGTTATGCAGCTCATTCTTTCGTATACTGGCACGCCTCCACATCCCGGTTAAAGATCATGAAATACCATTTGCTGTTTTTGATAATTTCGCTGGAAAAGATTGACTGCGTTATACCATCACAGAATACCTACTTGCATGCTCATTCAAACAAGCGTAGAAACATCATCGGATGCAAATAAAGGGAAATTAAACAAATGAGGACAAACATAAATAGAGAAAATATGACTATACAGTGGAATAGTGAAATATCTGCTAGAGAACATCTTCCAAAAGTGTTTTTACGGGAAAATTCATGAACTCGAATTCAACAATTGCTTTCGTCGTACCCCTGTATAACCATAACAGTTTTTCAAATTCCGTTTCTTTAATCATGTACTTCGCATTTTGAATAGAAACTACATTTTAATAAATGTTAATGTAGTGGCCAATTTTAGCACTGAGTGGAACATTCCCCATCGGTCTCTTCTCAGCGAAGAACATTAGATAAAGAGTAGCTTGACGGTGTCCTTTATAAACAAACTCACGTTACAAAACATATCAAATTAACCAGAGTTGCAATTACGTGTTTTGTTGGATTTTGAGCAGTCTTAAATAGATCGTACATTTTGATGAATTCCAACCTTTTTCGTTTAACGATTTGTTATTGATCAATTATGGTTCATCTAAATTATTGCTACATTGTTTAATTAAAATGACGAAAATAAACAAATAAAAGAGGGTAATGTCTTTGCTCTAAAAGTTGATCGTATTCAAGCTATGACTGCAAAAATACGACGAGAATACAGTAATCAATCATTCAACAAACTTATCAATCACACCGATGTAAAAAAGCAATAGTTAAAGAACTATTCTCATTTTAAAGTTACGTTTTTGTATATTGATGATCCATGAAAACGTGATCCCTACTCGTTTTCGATGGGCAAGCAATAACAAGTTTTACATCCCGCTTAAAACACAATTGGGTTATATCGCGAATCAGCCCTCTGAAAAGCGGTTTTACTGCATGCACACGACGTTGATTGTTATAGTACATATATTCGTTAATTTTATCGTCATATGTGTAACATGGGTTTATTTAAGGAGGGAAAATACGAGAATTCTTTCCCAGGGTTTGGATTGGTTTTAATTCCGTATATCAACCCGTGGTAGCACGCGCACACAGGGAACCTCTATCCGTCAATATTATTGTTTCTGTGTTACATACATATATTTCTCTTCAGCATTGATGAATGAAATACATTTCCCAAAAATAAGCGTAGACTGCTATTTGCATTTCTAAAATTGCTTCGACAGGTGAAGCTTTTCCGCGTAAATATGTCACCGTTGGGCATCGAACCCGAGGCAGCTTTCAACAAAGGCGAGTGCGGTACCCCTTTTTGCTATGTGGTAGCTCAAGGGCGGTTTATTGAACGTAGGGGAAAAACCCGAAATCGCGCGTAGGAAAAGAGAGAGAATGGTTTATAGTTAAAAGAATGGTCAGGGAGTTGTATAGAGATATTGAGTGATAAAGGAAAATCCCCGCGACCCGTGGACACAGAGAGATTTGAGTAGCGGTTGAAAGGGGTGAATAGGAAGAAAGAATCAAGGTAAGGTTAACAGGCTCTAAGGAGAGGTGGAGTAAAACAGCGAGGGTCGGGTCAAAGAGATGCGACAGATACCAACTGTGCCGGTGGATTTCAAGTCGCAGTGTTTCCTAGTGGCGGTCAATGAATATGCATTCTCAAGGCCCCTCTCCCACGAGCATCTGGGGTTTTCCATGCATGCCATTCATTTAGTTTATCCAAACCAAAAGTATTTCGGCAGCAGTGAGTTCTTATCTAGTCGGGAGCTTGGGTACGTCGTATTCACACATTTCACTCGGTGGAAGGCCCAAGAAAGGAGGTGTATTCGAACCGGCGCGCCGGGGAGAAACCTTTTAAACGGAAAACAATAAGGTTCGAATTTGATTCTACACCATGCTAAACGTTTCTCGATATATCATCACAATTCCACCGAAGAACTTCTCTTCGTAAAAAAAATGGGAACTTGACGAAGGGTTTGGGTTTATTGCCCTCCGTTTATTGCGTCTTAGGAGTTATTTTGCTTACCCTCCCATGCCTCTGCCCTTCCCTCATCCCCTCTGTTTGGAAGACTCGACAGCGGCATATCTTCGAACTAAATTCGGAAGGCGCGAAAGTCGGCTAATTTAAACTGTATCCAATCCCCTTAAGAGTTAATATGGCGGAAAAAGTAAACCTTTGCTCTCGTTCTCCTCCTAGAAAGTCAATCGAGAGAGATAAATTAGAGTGCGATGAGTTTTAATGAAATTTAAATTTCCGTATGATTCCACTACACGTTATCAGAAATGAAATCTACCAAGATTTATCCGACGCGCCCTATTCCCAAACGTAATCGACGCGTGAAGGGAAAAATTCAATCTCCCCGTCCTTCAATGCTATCTCTACGTATTTATGACCCAACCGCGTGCGCTTTCCGGAGGGTTTTAGATCAAATCCCAGGTGGCCGACAGCGTGTTTTTCATAGGAAAAGACCAGCGTGAAATACACTGAACCTACCATGGCCTCCACGCTTGTGGACCGGAAGGCGACGCCGAGGGTGAAGTTGACCACGCCCTTTGTTAACAATCAAGCAAACTCCGCACAGTCATTTGTCTTCGTCAAATTTCCCCAATCACCAACGCTTCGATGAAGGGTATTCGCAGTATAACGAGCTTTTTTCTCATGTGACCCGTAATTAATCCATTCCCCTAACAACCGGAGCAATCGAAGAAGCAGCCCTAAAGGGTAATTTACAGCCTCTTCCCCTTTGCTTTCCTAGGGGCGTCCTAACCGCATGAGTCCCCGCGCAATCTGGACACGCGCCATTAAAGATTGCGCAACCCGATTTAGCGTCTCCTTACCCGTACGGATGCCTTTTTAGGATTTTAAAAAGATATTAGGCATAAATGGAGCGGGAGTCCGGATTCGCACCACATCCGTCGTCTTCCTAACCCTGGCCAATTCTTCCTGGAACCCTTCCCAAAGAGCGGAACACGCTCCGAAGGTTCCGTGCCCACTTATTTCACACTCGCAGCTGACCCTTCCACCATTGTACGACTGCAGCTAAGTTGAAATCTAAGGTTTGGGGTTAGAACTGGAGGGAATGAATTCAGAAGGGTAGCGAAACGGAAAGGGAACCTTAGATAACGGAAAATTTTGCAGAANATGTAGATGTAGATATCCTAAAATTATGTGGTCCGGTATTTTCTTTTACATCATTTCTGTAAATATTTTATATTTCAATGATATCCATCTTCGCAGTGTATTACAATATTATCATATGATAGTTAAGTATTTCAACTGCCAAAATTTACGGCAATTCCTTCAGCCAATACATTATTTGCACTGTCTACGTTACACGTAAATCATAAAATTGTTACAGGTATTACAAGTGCAGGTCTTCCATTGGTTATTTATTACAAATAATTACAGATCAATATAAATTAAAAACATTTTCCATTAAAAATCCATAAACGTAGAGTAATGCTTGATACTTTTTGCATCAGACTGAAAAATTCAAAATTAAAATCATTGAACCATGCCATAGTATTTTGAGAAACGCTAATCTATCCTTGATAGTACTTCTAAGCATCTCAAACTTAATTTTTGCACTGTTATGTATTCAAAGTAAATCAACATATGCATACATGGCGTTTGGTTGCTCTTATATTATTTAATAGATAGTAAAATACACCGCATAACTGTAGCTAGACCAACAAAACTTAACTGTTTACTGTAAAATCTGATGTGCAATATTGGAGTAAAAATCTTGATAGTCTTCATCCGGAAAACAATTAGGCCAAGCGATGTGTCGAATCACAGGACATAAAAAGATGTCCGAGGTCGTCGAGCAATTTTTGATTTTATGGCGTTCGAAATCATTGAACGAGATGGGCAGAAATCTCGAGCAATTGTCTTGTCCCATTTCCTCCGTTAGCCAGGCAGTTGGGGATAAAACGGGGGTTGATAACGACCCGTACTCCGCCTTAGATGGGCCGTTCCTCGGACGTATCCATTGTACTCGGTGTCGAAAGATGTGTAAGGGCATAGCATGTGGTCGCCGCAACTGTGAAATTCCCATCACCCTTAAGCTAGCTATCCAATACCCTCGCCTATTCATATACTCTTCCTTCTCCTTTCTCTTACGGCTATTTATCTCGTATATTGTTAACTCAGAGTGATTATAGTAGATAAATAATGTGAAACAATATACTATATACTATGAATAATGTATTCTATAAACACTTTTGTTTTTCATATGATAATATTTTGTAGAATAAGAAGTTAACAAGAAAGCTTTATATGTGAAATGCCACAAAATATGAACTGCAGTACGGCACAATTTTGTATGTTAGCCGTATCTTCAAGTAGAATGTATCCATAAATCCCTCCAGAGCATATTTTTTCATTTGCATGAGTTGATATCAAAATCCCTGAGACTTAATTCCGATTTATTTTCGAACTATCATATTACATATTGTTTTGTCAAATGTATTCTTAACCATACTCTGGATCCGTAAAATTGTTATCATTACGAATTGGATATTTTCTAAGGACTAACAGCACACGTCTAAAGTACTTTAAATACCACGGACTTAAAGTAAAGTTCTTTAAGTAGGATGGTTTTCACCACATCAGATAATATGTGAATTATACCACATTACAGTACTGTCGGAAAACCAATTGAATAGCAATAAAATTTAATTTAAGAACTCCCACTTCAATTTCTCCGTGTAAATGTATAGCCCACGAATATCGATACACGCATTTCACGCATATAATATCGACTACGGATAACTATGTCCAGTCTAACTTCATATATTTTCTTAACATAATTTATTTTAGTCCTACAAAATGTAAAAGATAGTGATTTCATTTTGCGTGATATTGTTTCTATTATTTTAGAGCAAGAAACACAGCTTGAAAGTCTTAGAAAAAAAATATTCGTTCCAAGCATGGACGGAGTAATTATCCATCCATCAAAAATTATAAGCTCTCAAATGATATAATTTTAACTATTATGACGGAATTTGTATTTAACGGAAATTGAACAGTCTAAATACTGCCTGGCTACCCTATCTCTCAAAGGGATGTTTCGCTCAGACTTTACTTTATCAGATATTTGTGTAATGAACCGTGAATATTACATGTTAATATGATCGGATTTCACCCATTTTAATGATGTACCGTAACTGATATCTAAAAGAGGTTTACGCTAGAATCTTTCCTTCTCAACATAGAGCTGAAAATGTCTTTAAAAATCTTAGCATATATGATGTTATAACTTATGGTAGCACACAGAATTCCTACTTTTTTACAATTTATTTATTTTTTCTTTGCTCCTGATAATCATATTGCCGACTTACAGCTTACTATCCACCCTCACAGTGAAATATGGAAGCTCATTTGCTTAATGATGGCAACAGATTTCCAGTACCGTTAAAGAAAAAATGGTGTTATACATGGCTTTGTTTACTTTAGTAATACTGTGCTTTACCTTACAAAGCACGCTAACTTGTTGACTCTAATTTCGCGATACGTAGAGCCATGGATTAGTTAGATAATTTTTTACCTTGACTTACGTAGGTATTTAGTAAAATCTCAATGAAACGAAAAATCGTAACTTGTTCGAAGTGAAATCCGAAAAGCAAAAATATAAGTAAGAAAAATGGAGTGTAAGCATAAGGACATTAAAAGTATGTGTTACCCTTGTTACAGAAAGTGCCTACGTATATCACAATACTTAAAGTTAATTGAGTAATGCACGAATAAAATTCGTAATTAATAAGGTATTCCAGGAAAAATGTGTATTAGGACGCTCTGAAGCCTGATCCGATATTAACAAACCGTTTAAGTGAAAAAAAATCCCTAACATAAAAATCGTTAAATGTCTTTATAATTTCTTCCGAGACTTTGCCCATTAACCGACCTTCGGATCATCTGGATAACGAAAACTAATACAGAGACTTTATCGACTCTAATGGATACGCTGTATGTCCTAACTTAGTACTTGGAGGACAGAGAATGACATGAATCCGAAGATAGTGCACTTTTATGAATTTATTAGCTTCCAACATCTCATATAAGCAAACAGAAATTGTGATAGACGAGTACTTTTCCACATATTTACTAGCACACGACCGGCTTCAGCGTGTTTCTCATATATAGCCTTAGCATTTCCCATGGATGTCGGCAAATATTTTCGATACTCTATGTCACGGCATGTGAACGAAAATCTAAATTTTATGGCTTTTCATGAGCTAAAGGGTACTTCAAAGAAAGTTGGCTATTTTCCAGAGTTTATTAAAAATAATATTTTGAGACCATTTCCAACTTACGGCTATATCATATATTCCACATTTATCATCCAATATCGAAATCCTCTTTAGAATTACGCTGGAGTTACGATTATATTCTTATCTGTTTTTATTTATGTACTTAGAGGCAAGATTTTATTGAGTACACCATTACTACATAATGAGCCGCCTTGGTTGGCCGTAGGGGTGGACGGTCTAATTTCAGTAAAATTATTTTATATGAAAAATAACAAATTTTCTGTGAAATCAATACCTGCTCGACATTTCATTGGTATTCTTTGGCCTAAATGCATGCATTTATTGACCTATATCTTTAATATGCATTTCTAAAATCGGTGTTAGTTAATTTATTAGTATATAATGGAAACCAACATTCTTTCCTACTTTGCCCGATCCGACAGTGAGCGTAAAATAAGAGAAATAGACGCGAGGACAAGTCGTTTTAGAGACTCTTTTTTTCCGCGAACGATACGCGATAATAATAAATTAAAGAAGTAATTCTACTCTTGGTGTTTACACCCCCTGCCACACGCCGGAAGGCGGCTTGCAGGGTACTTATGTAGATGTAGATATCCTAAAATTATGTGGTCCGGTATTTTCTTTTACATCATTTCTGTAAATATTTTATATTTCAATGATATCCATCTTCGCAGTGTATTACAATATTATCATATGATAGTTAAGTATTTCAACTGCCAAAATTTACGGCAATTCCTTCAGCCAATACATTATTTGCACTGTCTACGTTACACGTAAATCATAAAATTGTTACAGGTATTACAAGTGCAGGTCTTCCATTGGTTATTTATTACAAATAATTACAGATCAATATAAATTAAAAACATTTTCCATTAAAAATCCATAAACGTAGAGTAATGCTTGATACTTTTTGCATCAGACTGAAAAATTCAAAATGAAAATCATTTAACCATGCCATAGTATTTTTCGAAACGCTAATCTATCCTTGATAGTACTTCTAAGCATCTCAAACTTAATTTTTGCACTGTTATGTATTCAAAGTAAATCAACATATGCATACATGGCGTTTGGTTGCTCTTATATTATTTAATAGATAGTAAAATACACCGCATAACTGTAGCTAGACCAACAAAACTTAACTGTTTACTGTAAAATCTGATGTGCAATATTGGAGTAAAAATCTTGATAGTCTTCATCCGGAAAACAATTAGGCCAAGCGATGTGTCGAATCACAGGACATAAAAAGATGTCCGAGGTCGTCGAGCAATTTTTGATTTTATGGCGTTCGAAATCATTGAACGAGATGGGCAGAAATCTCGAGCAATTGTCTTGTCCCATTTCCTCCGTTAGCCAGGCAGTTGGGGATAAAACGGGGGTTGATAACGACCCGTACTCCGCCTTAGATGGGCCGTTCCTCGGACGTATCCATTGTACTCGGTGTCGAAAGATGTGTAAGGGCATAGCATGTGGTCGCCGCAACTGTGAAATTCCCATCACCCTTAAGCTAGCTATCCAATACCCTCGCCTATTCATATACTCTTCCTTCTCCTTTCTCTTACGGCTATTTATCTCGTATATTGTTTAATTACTTTTTTGGATATTTATCCACGTTATAAAGGGAGCGTAGATTTAACATATATTTAATAAATGTTTAATAAAGTATAGATTGTACTAAAATAACACTACTCTTAGTACTATTGAGGATATAGATGTAGAATAGTAAAACTAATGCAACTAATGTAGTCAAAGCTTTTAATTATCGTTATCAAAAAGGAGTATTCATTTCCAGTTGAAGCTTCATGGATGAGATTTTTCTATTTGATATACTTTTTTCAACTTTTCGGAAGATTACAACGCTTTCAGTTAAATTGAACGTATAAGTTAAATGTTGTTTTAAATTATACTTGTGCTAGAATCAGGAAATTCGTTTGAGAAGAGTATTTATCATATGTAAAAATTAACTATACAGTAATGAGATTTTTGTGAATATAACACAATTTTAAGCGTTTAATAGCTTCCACAGCTAAGGTCTTAGTTAGCTAACTCAAATTTTCAAATGAAAATTTTGGATAAACAAAGGGCCTAGTGACGTTAAAGGTCGGAAGTGTCTATTGTTTCAGAGCAAGCAATATAGTCTGAAAGTATCGAGAAAATCTGTTTTAGTACTTAGGGAGGACTATTAGCTCTAAAGTAAAGCACAGCCAGTAATTTTTCTAATTATTATAGGTTTTTCACCGAATTCGTGATAGTGAAAAACTGGTAATCAGCTTCGGCTGACCAGTTCCGTTTTCTTTTGCGATAACATGAAAACATAACTATGTGAGAAAACGGCGGTTATATGAACAACATTTTGGAATAAGAAGCAAAAGATAACGAAACTTTCTCCTCGTTTCTCGACAGTAGAAGTATAAAACTCAAGTCGAACATTTAATATTTTCAGCATGACATTTAAATTAATCGTTCCCAATGAACATAGCTACAACTTTGTAAACCATTTCACCATTCTCTCATTTAATAGCGCAATTATTATGAATTAAGTCTTTCCAGGAACATTAGCAAGAATGTATCGCCTTAGACGTCAAATTTAGGGTTGTGTAATTCAGAAACATTAAGACACAAGTTCCATAGAGCTCATGTTGCGGATTATGTCATAATAATCCGTTGCAAAATCACTAAACTGTAGTCCATGTACATAGTATGTACTTGGTTAGAGTAGACACTATTTGTAGGAAAAGAAACCAGGAAGAATAAGAGTGACTTTGCGCCTGAAGACGTACGCCTAAAAAAACCCAAGAAATAACATCCCAAATGTCTCCCCAAACGGCATAACAGCAAGCTCTTGCTTAATAGCTACATTGCCAAGTATCTAATAAACAACGGAAATGGAAATAAGGTCTTACAGGACCGAGTTTTAAACCCGGTGTTTGTAATTAATTGGGAGATCTGGGTTCAAGTCCCGGTTCCGAAAAATTTCTTTTATATCCATTTTTTCTCCAAACATTTCCTAGTCGCACGCCTTTATGTGCTAAGTACCCCGGCTAAAGCATCTGTTCGGAAAGCGGAAGATACCGAGCTCGAGTCCCAGTCCTATCAGATGTTTTTATGTACATTTTCTCTTTTAATCATCAAATATTATCATCGTAGTAGTCAAAATACTTTCGAAGTCTGATTTATTGAACAATATCCAAAAGAAGATGTTTTCTATTTATCCGGTTATAGATTTTTATAATAATAAAGCTACTACTAATTATTTGCTACTAAATGATTTAATCCCAAGGAAAAGCAGATAAAGAAAAGTCAGACAGGGAAAACCCATATTCTTAAATTATTTAGTATGTGATTGCCCATTAAGTTATTTGTCGCTATTTTTTATATTTGCCATCTATATGTCAGAAACACGAATCCCGAGAACTAATACAAACCGAAAACAGGAAAAAGAAATGTTTCTATGTGACATCTAACACAATATTTTTTCGATAAAGCGAGTTTTCGTGTATAATTATAGTTAATGTATGTATGGCTCGTTGTGAGTAGAATATCCATAAATCGTAGATCTGAATAACCATTATATTAGCTATCATTGTAGCGACTATTAACCGGATGAGTTAAATAAAGTTTAGGTAAATAATAGGAGAAGAATTCCTTCGGTTAACCGGTTATTCGTTTTCTAATCACAGTGATAACCGAAAATCTGATATCGGAAATACCGCTGTAAGAATAACCTACTCACAACGGGCCATTATAATTCTGATTCTTTCGCACATTTTGTGTTTCAATCACTTCGTCGAGCTTTAATGCTCGAAATATTACATCCCTGCAGCAGTCAGAGATAATGGAGAGCGAAAAACAATGCCGTTACTCCCAGCAACGGAAGATAACACTAAGGATGAGCGGAGGAAGGGGAAGAGAATGGATAGGATTGCAAAGCCGCAGGAGGACTCCCACGTTCTCCATCAAGAGTTAGGAAAAAGGCTGAGGAACGATGCAGTAGCCCTGAGGGTACGATGACGCTGGGTCCACCTGACCACATCCCTTCCTCCTCCGTAGGACGCATCCATGCGGACGCATAGAACCGCCCCTGGGGTGCCACGCTCAACTGCCCCACACTCCATATCACAAAAACCCACCCAATTCTTCTACCGTGTCGTGTTCTGTCTTGCCAAGAGGAATTTTTAACGCTCCCCTTGATCTGGTCCTAAATTTAAATAAAAGGAGCGCGTAGTCGATAAAAATGTCGGGAAAGGGAAGAATACAGGTGTGGGAGGACAGTGAGCGGGTTTCCTAAATAGAAAACTAGGTCGCGCATAGGTATGATATACCAGAAGAGTTTTTACCAGAAATTCGCCATTATAGATATACAAAATTGGTAAATGGTTGGTCAATAATATGAGCTTGAATTTAAAATTGTACAATTATCATCCTGTTTACGAGAACTTAATTTCCCTGATTAAATTTGCATATATTGGTAAATAAAGGATAGCTCTTAGAGAAAAATGTTAATCGGAGTAAGCTATTTTTGACTTAAACTCCATTAATAATCACGTCTTACGTCCTAAATGGAATGTCTTAGATGCTAGAAGACTACTAATATTCCAACTGACGAATGACATAAATCTGTTCTTTAATTAATACGTCACCGAATATTCAAACTAAAAAATAAATTATGAAGAGTATAATTGCATTTTACGGCAATTTTATTTTATGAAGCATATTTCCCCTAAGAAATGCATATGTATTTTAGATGTTACTAGGAATTGGACGGTATTATTCATATTATTCTGGATATTATATCTTAGTATATTCATCTCAGAACGGAAATCCTGGAGGCCAGAACAAAAAAAAATAATCAGAGTTGTAAAAGAGATATATGGCAAAAATCCCAATAGTTCGCCGAACCAGGAAAATAAGCCACCTTGATATGCAAGTGGGCAATGCGTTTGACTTAAGTGAAATCGGTCCCGGGTTCGATTCCCGGTGGGAGCTTGCGTGCGACATAACCTAAGCAGTCGAAGCACTTTAACAATACCACTGGAAAACATTAACAAAGTTACTGACCAAACTAGCCAAATTTAATGAAGAAATTGTTAAATTGTGGCTTAACTTTGTAATACTCTGAGATCCGCAATAACTGGGTTATTTAACTTATGACATCGATGAAATTTTCCCACGGCTTTATTCTCTCGATATTTTTAATTCGGCATGCATGCAGCCTCCCAAGAACTATTTCTCCCAGCCTTCATCTTGCCTAATAATACTTAATAACACGAGATAATATGTCGAAGGAAATTTCACCAGCTTTTGCTTTGTCATAACATCATTCAGCAGGAAATTAAGCAGATAAAATATCTAGTAAGGGGCGTAACAACCGAGATAACGCTGCTGATAAAGGGAGTCGATGGAATAAAAAGAATAACCGTAGGAAGGAAAGATTAGGACGGAAGTCGACAGCGAGGCGTAAAGTACGACGGCAATAAAGAATTCGCGAAGAGATAGAAAGAAGGCATCGAGGAATAAAGAACTGCCTCTGGAATGGATTCAACCGATCCTTTTGGAGGCCATTCGAAGGCATAAACGCGGGGAACCCGTCGAAGAAAGCTGGGAACAGTGGGAACAGCGCGAAAAGAGCAGAAGGGAAGAAGGGAAAGGAAATAAGGGAAAGGAAATAAAGGAAAGGAAATGAGAATCCAGGTGGAATGGGCTATGGATAATCCGACGGATAGTGTTGTTGGAGAGAAGGGAATCTTGGGAAAGGAAAGAATGGAATGGCGTGAGGCGAAGATAATTTGGGAGGAAAGGTTTGGATGGAGACGGAAATGGAGAATGGTAAGAGAAAGGAAAAGGGTGAGATGGAAAGAAGATGAGTGAGACGAGATTTGGGATTGTGTAAAAACTCCTTCAGACCATACCCTGATCCCTGCAGGTTTGAGACCGGACAAACGGATGGTCGTTTGACAAGGAGATTACAACTGAGTGTTCTTTGTGGCTTACGAAGATCGTTTTCAAATACTAGCAGAATCTCGTCCCTAATTAGTTAATCTTAATTATCCCATTCAATTGGTTAGTACGGAAACCTAAATTTATTTATTCGTGGTGTGGTTAGATGAATATGACTTGAATAAAATGTAATTCGCAGTCATCTGATGAAATTCTTACATACTCAATTGTTTTAAACTAAAAAAAATTTCGAGAATATCGAATATATCAGAAAGAAGGTCCAACTACTACCTTCCGAAGGATACCAAATGTCTCGGAGTCAGGGTGGCCTTTATAGAGAGACTACGCAATCAATATTTCATTAAATTAAAAATTTTGAATTCTTTTTTCTCGTGCAATTGGAATTTAGGATAACAATTTTAACATATCCGCATCGGAAATAGTTGAATTGAAAACGAGCATACAATCTTTGGCGTACTTTGCTTTCATAATAAAATGTGTAATAAGAATGCATATAACACCGCAACTATAATTTAAAGAATATAACATTGTAGACACATTATATTGTAAAATATGCATTGTAGAACTATACATCAGCCTATCTCACACTATTTAAAGTCCATGGCTTGCTTCCTGAACGAAATTTGAGCACTTAAAGAAAGTAGATGCTGATGTTTCTTTCATTCCTGATTAATTGCATATGCGCTCTTTTCGTTTACCTTACGATATTTGTATTTCTTGGAAGATTCCCAGAAGTCGAGCTTAAATTTTTCCAAAACGTTTGGGATAAAAGGAGATTTTATCTCTTCAAAATTGTGACTCGTACGTGTCATCGATCGTAATTGTATTCAGCACATGAGGTAATTAAAAAAATAGCAAAGATTTACTTTTTGTTCTGAGGTTTTTGCATACTTTGCAAGTTCAAATTACCAATTGAGTTATATTTTAATTTGAATTTCATTCTTTTAAATATTATCTGTTTTAATTTTTAAACCTCTGTTATTATAAGAAAAAATATCGGTCATAAATGTTAAAACTGCCGCTGTGACTGAGTGGTTAGGGTACAGGCGTTCCTTTTCTAGGGTCCCAAGTTCGAGTCTCCGATAATCGGATTTTTCTAATAGAGGAATGTTCTACTCCCTTTTCCCATCAAAGTAATATATTTCAATACTTGTGAAATCGGTGACCGCTCCCATTTAATTCGAAATGAGATCGTAATTGTCAATTTAATATTTATCCTTAATTTCGTCTTCGCCGAAGGTATAAATTAATCAGATACGAGGGAAATTCCTCCAAGTTGCATAGTATTCACCTTTGAAAAGCTGTGCCGCAGGATGAAAGGGAGAGGTGGAGTATATTAGCATGGGAAGGTGATAAAGAAAGACTTCGGTTATAGGAAGGGATGCATTGCACGTATATGTGAATCCAATCGAGGACGAAGAAGCAAAAGAGGTATTAATTTATATTGACTAAAGAGGAAGGGGAAAGCCTTAATATCGGAATAAAAATACGTTCCAATGGACGGGTGAAACAAATAAATTGCCTTTATTAAATCACTGCGCGTTTGATTAAATATTGGCACAGCCACAGGATACTTCTCCTTTACATTCTCAAAAGTGTTTTAATTATTGGAAAGCAATCCGGAACTAAGGCCGATATAAACCGTGAAACCGACGTGTTTATACATGCTTTATACTTCCAGAGACGGACACAAAGGTAGATTAATTTCCGAAATTTATTTTGACAACAGAGAATAAAATGAGCGGCGAAAATTAGTTTTAAGAGGAGATGCTCTTATATCGGGAACTGCCGATACGAAAAAGGAAGGCTATGAGAAATAATCGCCATCAGATTTTAAGCTAATCATCCAATGACAATTACTGATTTACACGGTATTCTTTTCACCGGACGAAAATTGATCTTACCAATACACTCTAGCCTTTTTTCGGTAATTTTTGGACTTTTGACATGATTCCAAAAATGTCAGCCACCAATCAGAGTTGTGTGAACATTCTGCCGTTAATCCACGAAACTATTTGTTGAAGTAAACTGGACATTGAAACTAGCTAAGTTTAAGATGATTAATAGATACGTCAAAAAAATAGATACTCGAGGATTTTCATTTAAGGCTGCAATTATGAAGGATGTGATAGAAAAAGGGAGAAAGATTAAAAACAGAAATCTGAATGGTTAAAATAAAGAGATAAAACCAAAATGATAAACATAATAACAGAACTATTGCACATGATCGAAAAAATCGTAGGATACGCTATGTAGATAGTCAAGAGTTCTAAAAGTACGTTCACAAACAATAAAACTTCAAATTTAAGTAAAATTGCAACGGTAAATCTCATTTTCATATCAATGATTATAACTCTTTTTGGGTTCGAGTCTCGGTGAAAATGACCCCCCACGTGCGAAATGACCTTAGCTGTCGACGCACTTTTAAAATTACTTTACTACTGTTTCTTCTCTTTCGACCCTACTTAAATCAAGCGATTACGTATATTATATTTTGGTATTGGTGTACATTTCCTAGCTTAAAACCACTTTAAAAATGATTAAGAGGTGAGCATGTATTAAGGTCTGAGGCTTGGTAATGCTGTTCGATCATAAAATTCTACAAAAAGATGGCGCATCAGCCAACAAAGGAGAATCGTTTTTTTTTTGTGTGATTCATTCCCTTCCACTCTTGACTCCCGCAGAGCACTCTTGTATATGCGACCACGGAGTGAAGACGGCAGTCCCAGATGCAGTCCCGAAGTGAAGAAATATACTACATTATTTGTATCAAAATTAAAAAGCTATTGATAAAACCCATAGGTGGCATTTATGAATTACATTTGCAACAAATTTAACGCAAACCTAATAACGGTGCCTAACTGTAACCATGAGAAACGGTTAAAGTTTCCAGTTATCTGAAGAAAATCATGCTAGAAAATTCAATTCTGTAAGAGCATACGTGTAAAGAAATTGCATATTCTACCCGTATCTAAGGTAATATACGAGAAATAATAAATTAAAAATCCTAACATGGAATGGGATGACCAATTCTTTGATAGAAAATATACATTAGGGATAAAATTGTTAGAACAATATCTTATAATAGTGCGTCAAAGAATTTGCTCTCACGATAAAAATATGTCACTTAAATACGAGACTGTAATTTGACGTCTCTATTTGGGAAATATACAAAATTATTGTTCCATATTAATCCAAATAAAAAATACCCGTGTGAATGCTCATGAAAATAAAATTCAGAGATGAATGATCGATGATAAATGATGATTGATCGCTGATGAATGATCAAAAATAAAAAAAACGAAGCAAATCAAATAGAAGTGAGGGTAACTAAAATGAATAACGGGAATCTTAGAATATTTCCAGAAGATTTGTTTGAAAGGATATCTCAATTTACTTCCGAATGGTAGCAAGAAATAAGGCTTCAAATTATCTGTAATTTAGTTACGAACGCTTCCGTGCATATCACATTGAGCATGATAATTTAATCAAGAATGAACGATTCAATCACGATCAGGGAAAAATTAAGCTGTTTCCAAGAGGGTACGTTCGATACTTCACAAAACTCCGCGCGACTTCCATCGATACAGCAAACATTTCCACTTCCTCGTCTCCCCCAAATTTCAGATTTCCACTCAAAACGGAGCGGAGAGCCTTCATCGAGCTGTTCCTTCCCTTCCGACTGAAAACAGGAGTCCAAACAGATCACGCGATGGAAGTTCGATCCCCTCGAATCCGAAATCCGCCGCCTTGCTTTCTATCACCCCCAAGTGAGACATCAAGGAAAGGGACGGTGCTGAGATTGAATGCGGCCGTGGGGTGAGTTTGGGTTACTAGTTGGGAAGACTCCAGACGTCGCATGCCGCTTGATTTTGCTTCCAGAATACTCATTCTCTATATACATCATAATTTACCCCTTCCCAGTTTCTCTCCCTTACTGCCGTAACACATCCTTCCTCCTTTCACTTTTTTCTTCCCATTCCCCGACCATTCGGATCCCTTCCTATCTATTCCGCGATATTTATCTCCTTCATCTTCGGGTGTACATGTATAATTTATTTTCTTTCTCATTCTACCTACCTCCGAGATATCGATTGTTCTTTCATTTTTGTTTCTCCTTTCATCTTCACATATAATTCCATTGACTTTCATCCTGATTTTCTTTCACATCCATTCTTCATCTCTTTCATTTTTGTCCTCCCTTCATATATAATTTCAATTAGATTTCAACCTTAATATTTTCTTGACTTATAATTTATTCCTAATTGATTTTTTCTAAATATATTGGATTAGTACATCCTGAAGTTCCGTTGCCATCTCCCTGTATCATATATTTTCTCCCCTCATAGTCAATTTTGCCTCCGCTTTATTCCCATCCGTTCTCTATCGCTTATCTTTGTCAATATCTCTTTTTATCCAGATTATCTCCCAACATCCAGTTTTCCTCATGCACGTGCCTCAGCACATCCTTGTGGAATTCACTTTTACCCTTTCCGCCTTGATATGTTTATTTTCTCATAAAATCCTAAAAGCCTATCTCTGCATCACGCTTCCCTTTTTCATATCCTCATCCTAACCCCTATAAAATATATTTTGAAAATAAACCCCTATAAAATCAATTACATTTCCATCTCTCAACTCGTCCTTAAATTACATCTTCTCAATCGAGGCAGTTTTATCCACAAACTATTTCCTACGTGTTTGGTATTGGTACAAAGGCACTTTACATTTTTAACTTTCCTCACTAGCGTTACGATATCTTTCCGGCATTGTATTCCTTTGCAACAGGCAGATTCTTCGACAAAGTTCCGGCCCTAAGAAGTCAATTAACGGTACCATATATTACTCAAGTAAAGTGATACATCTGCTAAATATCTTTAATACTTATCACAGCCTTTAAAATAATGTGTACGACTTGGAAAAAATTACCAGCAATCACTGTGTAATTGGGTTAACAATATGATATTTTGAAGATACGGTGGAGTATCTACCTTACTAGCTACTTATATTTTAATTTTCATGTGTCCTTTTATATTTCTTGTTTTCTCGATTTGGTTTTTTACTCTAAATTCTAAATAACAATTAATAGCTCTTTAAATCAAATTCGATGAATGAATTTCCTATTAAGTTTAATTTATCGAAAGCTTAGTTTTCAGCTCAGTATGTTTGGACAATAACACAATTAATTGCATGTAAGGGTTACCTACGTATGTTACTCAATATTCTGTGCTTTTTGAATTAAAGACGTTATGTATCAAAATATTACCGTCGTAATTTGTGATAGATTAAATTGAAACTGACCGACATCGGTAAGAATTATTTCTTTCTTAATTTCAACCGATGGATGAATACAGGAAATTGTATAAGTTAACATGAAAAAAAATTAATGTCAGAACAATTATTCCACATATTACATATCTGCTATCCATCAAGGATCGTTCGATTAAATTTGTGCTCTCGATTGTAGATAAATTTTACCACTGTGTTAACTTTTATGAGGAAATGCATTACAATTTAAACTATTTTAATCGGAAACAAGAATTTAATTCAGCTTTGCTAACGTCTGGAATTCACATAATTAAATCAAAAACACTTGCAATCTTCAATAATGTTTTAAGATAAAATTTACCATCCGTCATCGCAATGTATGATATAAAGAGTTATTAGCTGACTACACCAAACCTAGTTTCATATTAAAGTAAAAAACATAAAATCTTCGGATCAAGTTGAAAATTAAGATAATGAATCACAGAAGAGTAGCAACTCATGAAATCTGAGGAAGAAGATGATTCCAAAATTTAATCAATTTATATAGCGTGTCGTTTCTCTGAATATACATACTGGTTTACCATTATGATGTGGAGAAAAAGCAAATTGATTCACAAAAACTTTCGTATGAAGACCAAATATCTTTGCAAAGACAAAGTTATCTGACCTTATAAACTAGAGACCAATTAACGAATCCAGTGGCGTAACGGAATACACATGATATAGTTTTAATAATATAATGAAAAATAGTTTGGATCAATTAATATCTACTAGTTTCAATCCTTTTCCAAAATGAAATGTAGAGAGCATTTCAGAAGTGTATGCATGTTTACCTAATTAAAAATTTAAAAACAAAAAATATGCTTTTAATTTTATAATACATATAATATATATAACTATCCCAAGAACAAGCGGAGATGCAAAAAGTCTGAAAGGACTGGGACATGAACTCGGTTCTTTCGCTCTCCGGGAGATTGCCCTGAACATTGAGCTATTTTGCCAGAATATTTGAACATATACTTTGAGACACTTTGTCTTGTGACAACTTCCTCCTGTTCATATCTGCTTGGGAATATTCCTAGCCGCACGAATTTTCGTGCAGTACCATCCTTATCCCTTCCTTTGCATGTTATCCTTTAGGGGGTTCCTCCATTATTTTGTACGCCTGGCGCCTCTATGAAGACGTGGCTCAGTGAGGAAATAGGAACTATTCCAACGTCGTAAATGAAACACTCGGCAGCCTTCGAAATGGTAAAATATATTCTTAAAAATTAATTTTGACGAAATAGAGATTTTCCGTTTCTTTACTGAATTGTTGAGGAATATCGATTTAAGTTATCGCCAAGTTAGCGTTTGTAAGTTAGCAAGTTAGATGGTGGTTGTGCAAAGCTGCGCTTAAAGAATGTATTAGAGGAAACCATGACATTAGCATGAAATCCCTGCGCACAGGGCAGGCGTCTTCGTACGTCAGATACTCCTAACCTGTGACGGATTTTGACACCACACTTACGACAGCTGTTACTGCTCGATGAGGCTTAATGGGGTTTCCTTGTTAGCCATCGAAATCCTATCAGAATAGTAGTTTAGCTTTATGTCAGTTCGATTCACTCAGCGACCCAATAAACGTAAATTTGAGAGCAGTGCTACACCGTCAGAACTGTTACACTATATTAAATACCTTTCAAACCTCTTTTCCGTTTTCACTAGTACTCCAACCACACTTTTTCTCTCCCTCGCCTCTAACCTCCGCCTGTTCTCTTTTACCGTTTGGGTGTTGGAGAACACAAAGTTTCACGTAGTCGTCTCCTTTGCCACCTTGTTAAGCAAACGTCACTTTCTTGCCCCAGACGGAGTATGGGTGTCGTTGGTACGTGTGTGTTAGTAGGGTGGTGTCGCATCTCTGAGCGGGGAAAGGTCTACTTGAAGGAGAGGAGCGGATGAAAGGAAGACGAACTGGAATGAAGCTAACTTCTGCCCTTCTCCACACGCGTAAGAATTTAGACCTCGGAAGAATGGTTGTTTTGTTTTTACCACTTCTTTTCCTTCAAGACTTGGTTACGTGACAAAGGGGTTCGCATAACTTTTCGGGGTCGATAACATAGTGGAAGGAATTCTGAATGAGGGGGGAAGAAAAAAACTAAGGGTGAAAATCGTATTGGAAAGGAAACTTGCAGCTTTACAGAGTGAGAGGCTATACAAAAGTTAAGGAGTAATATTGATCCTTTCTATCCTAATAGATGCCACGAGGGTAGACAGTTCACGCCATATGACGTCATATGTTGATTTTTTTACTATAATTAGTTTTTGTATTGATTTAGTTTTATATACTTCGTTTCATTGATTTGTTGAGCCTTTCACACTTAATATCTCACCATTCCTAATGCGAAATATAAATAAACGAAATGCTTTTCATTCATCTTTTGGTGTATGAAAGAGAAAAATGTATCTTTCATTCAGAATTTTCTTACAATAAATATTAATTTATGATGTGACATTATGAACGTTATTGACGTATAAGTAATACTTAAAATTTCATTCAAAATAATCACTCATTGAACGCTATGAAAAGAGCTCTTAATGGGTGAAACTACTTAACTCCACATCTCGTTTAATAAGTTCACTCTTCCTCGAAAGCTTTGGTTGTGGGGATGAGGTTCCAACCAGCAGTGTTGACTTAGAGATAGAAATCCCGGAAGTTTTGCTTCTATATATTCCTTTCGTGATGATTGTATTAGAATAAGTGTTTGCTAAGAACAGAATCATGCATTTTAATTTAGCCATTAAGCTGATGATAAGAATCCGTCACCGGGAAGGCAATTTTTCCGAAAGTAAAAAAGAAGAAAGGGAAAAAGAGAGAAATGTATTTAAATCCATTCTACCCAATCTGTTCAAGGAAAGTAGATCTAATGTTAATTATTACTTATTTATCTATCAGTCCTCCAATATAACATGTGTATTTACAAACGATGCACAATTAGAATTAAGTGGACGATTACAGGTCTCGGAAATCATTAACCTGTATTCGGTTGTGTTCCAATGAAATGATATACTTCTTACAGTATTCTTTACTAAAGTGGGGATGTTACTATAACATACCTCACAAGATATTTACTTGAAAGCAATGTATATTTGCCTCCCCAAAAGCAAATTATTTTGCTCTTTTTCAGGCATTAATTACCATTATTCTATCAAACTTTCTTTGACCTTCTACGAGAACTTCGATTTAAACGTTCAACTTATAGTCAGCTACATTTGAAATATCCTAGTAAAGTATTTATTTATTGAATATGCAAAGTGGAGGATGTAAGTTGTTTAAGCCTAGTAATTAAAAATCTTGGCTTATAAAAGTATCATATATAAAGTATTTGGCTCACTTTTAGTTGTATATATTGGCTTAGTTTAGTGGTATTTTATATGCATAAGTTGTGTAAATTTATGTTATGTATATGTATATTATGTATATGTTTAAGTTATGCTTCTGAATAACTTCATGTATAGTTTTAGTATTTGTTAAATTTTTTTCTGGTAAATGTGCTAGATATGTAAGATATAATACCCCTAAACATGTTTTTGTTTTGATTTGTGCAATCATGACTTCAATGTGCCCATTTATTCTATGTAATTATCTATTGTTTTATTGTAATTCTTGTGTAACATTGAAAAGATCTGTAATGTCCACTGGAGGTTTTTGGAGGGGTTTTCCTCCGGTCTTTGGGCAAATGCTGGACATATTACAGCAATTTTCTTTTATTCCCCTGACCGTTGCCACCTGGTATATACCAAATTGCAACGATAATGTAAATAAATAAATAAATACACCCACAAATATAGGAGTTGCTGGATTATGCAGGGCGTTATGCCCGTTAATGGCGTTACCACTATTTTTTTTACTTTTGTGCAATAGTTCCACTAAGTTAATGATCATATATTTATTGATTTTTAGCACTGCTGTAGTCTTAGATAATTTTTGGAATTGTAAATAAAATAATTTTTGGCACGAGACTCTTCCCAGCATTACTAATTAACCATATGATGATTTTGAATATTAATTGTCTAAATAAAGTCTATATATATGTAGGTAAAAAACTGTCACCCGGCTTACAGTCTACCCGCAGTTCTAAATAATAATAATAATAATAAAGTTTACTACGGGAGATAAACCACTTACAGTTTATGCATGTAGTATATACTCAGCATTAGCACACAGATGTTTTTTAAAACTAACCCAATTATCACATTTTGCCCCAAAAAAGGATACAATTTCTCATTACCAACTAATGGTGTGGTGTTTATGGTGTTTTGATATACAAGATGAGTTATTTTTAGAGATCGTTTAAGGAACGCAAATATGATCGTAATTTCACGCGATCGAAATCAATGTCAGATCGTACGTTTAATCTGTACTCGATTTCGTAGCTGCAAAAGTAACATAATTTCAATAATGTTAACGGGGAAATCTCATACTTGCATCGATTACTGCAAATGTTTCCATTTCATTCACATTTTTGTAACTTTATATGATGATAAACATCTACATTATGTATTACAGTTCGAAGAATCTCATTGATTCAATATTTACGAAGGTAAAACTATGATCGGGTATAATCGTTTTAACGAAATTTATTTGAACGAGAAGAGATTCTTTAAGGCAGTAAATATCACGGTTTTGTGTGTCTTTTGCATGTACGGTTTTGAGATGAAATATAATGAATGAAATAAACCAAAAAATAGCTGAAATGAAGTTGAATGTGACTAATCACATACTGATAGCCGGCCACTGAGTGAATTTAATGCGGAAAAATTTATCTTCTATCGAAAGCTTTGTATTAACTGACAAGCAACACGCTAACTAACACTTTCATCGAGCGATATATGAGAAAATATGTGGAGTTGAAAGCCTCGACGCATGACACTTTCAAGCATGAAATCAGGGAGAAAGCTGTTTAGATTAACTCCCACTACCTTTCACAGAAAAGCCTATAAAATGCTTATCAACGGAATAACCGGCCGAATGCTACCGTGAGACTAGCTGGGGAATGGTTTATTTGGCTTGAGAGGAGAAAAAGGTTTGACTCCGTACATCTGAGGGGACAGTGAAAGCGCCGAGTAAAAATTGAGTGAGGGAAAGTGAATGGACACGGGCGATATGAAAGGGAGTGGTGGGAACAAACTGGCGAGAAGATTGCATTGAAATTAGTCGAAAATTAGCGTCCATAGAGATGGAGGTAGGGGTCGTTTACGTTCATGAAAGAATGCCAACGCTGTGAATTTCCTATGCAAAGGTTTTTGTCACTTCTCAAGCCTTCAAGTACCACCAACATCCATGATGACTTATATGACAGACTATATAAGATGACATTGGATTAATATTGCAATTGAGTACAAATTTACTTCAATTTCTACTAATGATATACATGCATTAAAGCATAATTTACCTAATCTTCAAAATAAAGCCCTGATTTCAATTGGATTAAAAATAGGATATTAATTCATTAACTGAATCTACTGATCTTATCTATGTTTTTTTCCATATTTATTCATCCTTTTCTACCTTTTTATCTTTTAACTCAATACCTTTTTAACTATTTAAACTTTAATTATGTTATCTACTTATTTACTTATATGTGTAGTTTTTATATGTATGTATATAGCGTTTTAACATTATTTATTATCGTTTCTTTGCAACTCTGTATACGTTCTTCATCTCCGTCTCATCAACGTACCCATATTCCCTAATCTTTTTACCTTTTAAATCCATACCTTTTAACCTTTTAACTATTTTTGGTATTTATACCTTGTCATTTTTAATTCTTTATCTGTGTATACAATGTTGTAATATGTATATATTTGTTATCTTTTTTATATGAATCTGTTTTACGTCTCCTCAATGTTTAAGAATTCAAAATATTTATACATTTTTTCATTTATATTTTAAATCACCTGTACTTGACTTTACTCTCTGTAAACCCTGTAATATATAACTGGAGATACTCTGGGGCAGGGGAAGAGGGGGCCACAAGGCTTCATCTGCCCCAGAATAATTAAAAAATAAGTCAAGTCGAAATCTCCTTAGTTATCGGCTATCTGTTCTGTAATGGCCTGTTTCATATGAAATCCCTAAGTGTAAAGGGGTATATAAACTAATACATCAATCACTCTAGATATATCTATTAAGGTTAACTTTAGAGCGGTAATGCTAACGATTATCTAGGAAAAAAAACGAAGAAAAAATCAAAGATTTACTTTTCACAGAATTAATTAAATTCTGTGGAAAGTAAATCTTTGATTTTTTCTTCGTTTTTTAAAATGAAATTCCACCAGATTTCACTTAGTACTTTTTATTTTGATTAGCTAGGACTCTGTGCATGTATATAGAGCCAACAGGGATGGATTCCTTAGATGCCTTAGCTTTCGGGTTGCAGTTTCTTGAGGGCCCCATTCAAAAAGACAGCTTCCCCACTTTCCAGAAAGCAAAAGATATACCTGAAAAATGTTTTTTCCCCAATATCGTGTTTTATTTATTAACAAACACTTATCGCATGGGCAGGGAAATCTAATAAGATGGTAATGTGGAAATCAAGCGACCCTTCGCTAAATAGTCGGTTCTGTATGTATGTATATACGTATAAATATCCTGTAAAATAAAAAAAGCCCAAAAGGTCAAGTTTTAATGCAACGCTTTATTATTTAGAGTGCCAGAAGTTGTACTGCTTCGGTTGCACTCGGTAAACTATTAATAGTCGCCAACCCGGAGAACATGGGCTACGTTTCACTGACTTAAGAGACCCGAGTTCGACTTCACGCACTTTTACATTTTCGTGGAAGTACACACACTCAAATCGGTTCTATGACCTGTAACGTTTTTTCTAGACGAATATGTACGAATAATAATTTTAGATCAGTTTTCACGAGCATTTTCCTAGACGCCAGTTAATACGAATTGATCAATGTTAAAATTAATTCTTAAGATTGTATGGGGAAGACAGGTCTATATTTATGAATGTCCAACCACTACCACCAGATTTATAATCTACTAGCAGTGTCATTGTAATAATAATAATAATAATAAGGGAAGAATAAGAAAATAAAACGAGCAACTCGCCGATTAAAGAAATACATCGATAAACTAATTTGAAAAATGTCTATTTCGTTTGGGAAAAGAATGGTAAATTTAGTATTGTTTAGTATTATAAAAACATTATTTTTTCTTCCTTTAGTGAACGCTTGCAGAGATAGAAAATGTGCAAGGGAGGGCAGGTTGGACCATGGATGTCAGAATGAGAGTGGGTGAAATGTATATAATGGAGTGCACCAATGATCGAAGTAATAGTACTTCCATTATTCCCAGTATTAGTACTTCTTATTAGCTGTTAACTGCAAATATTTACCTATGAAGTAAGCAGTTCATAAATATTTTAATTAATAACAAGTCATGTCGCTATTTTTCACACTTGTTATTCCTTTGGGATCAGCCGCACGACCTCATCGTGCAAAGTATTACACCTTTCCTTAATCCTTATTTTAATTTCAATTGGTAACATTTCGCCGTTTTTCTTCATTTACATGTCTTCTAAAAAGGATTTTCAAATATTTCTCAATATGAACTTGTTAGAACCCAGAAATAGTATTTCTACTGTATTCACTCCTATCTTTACTTCAGCGTAACACTATTTTGTATCTCTAACCCCATTAGTATTTTTATGCAGTGATTAATTACCTTTAAATCGTCACAGTCAAAAAACTTATTCTCCTTTATTCATCCTATAGATATCATCTTAATCAAACTTATTTTATGGACGCTCTCCGTATTTATTCATAAACACGTGCATGAGTGTTGTTCAAAAACGCGCTTACCTCCTCTCCTGTTCCAACATAAATTAGCAATGACAGATGTCTCTCTGTGGGATATCTAGGAATGATTTTGAACGAAGTATTTTTCTGTAGCATTTTTAACCGAATACGCAGAATTCTCTTCATAAAATATACATCTGAAATGACCTATCATTCCCGTGAAATAGTAATGTTCCGTGAAAAGCGTATCTCATCCCAATTTGATATGGCATTGCTATTTTGCTACGATTCAGCCAAAATATAAAATAGCGTTACGGGGTGAAATTTTTTGTCTCTCGTTCTGAAATTTCAGAGTAGTGCCACTGATAACATAGTTAGATAACTTATGAAGTGATCAATTATTTCATTACCTTTAGAAATGAGTAGATTTTAATCAGCGGCTGTTAATGATTGAGAATAAACTTTTCTGTAAAGTGGTGACTATTGCTTCGACTTGTGGACAGATAATTACTTCTGAGAACAAATGTACGGTGTTGAATACTGCACGTCTTCTATCACTACATCAGTAAAAATGTAATCATTTACAGAACGCAAGTTTTACTCTCAATTCATCATTTGGATCACGCCTTCAAACTTGGGTAATATCTCAGCTTTTAAAAGTCTTCAATTTAAATCCTGACTAAGCAAGTTCGAATCCGAGAATTTAAAATTTCACTCCATCCAGCTCTAAAGAGATAGGAAAAGAGAAAACATTAAGAAGTTGGGCTCCTTCAAGAGCAAGAATGGGCACATTGCCAAAACTATAACAAGAACTTCTGTATTTCTCGATTTTTTCAAGCCTAGGAGAATTTCGCATCGAGGAGGTTTCGTGCTGGGAGGAAAATTAACCCGATTACTCAAGCAGCAGAAAAAGTAAGAAGAAATATTTTTGAGATTGTTTTTTTTTTTTTGGAGCTTACTGGCTGCATCGTATGAATTTAAAAGCGGCGGATGAAATGAAATATTTGTTTCTTTACTAGAAGAGATAAGAAAAAATACCTTCTCCTTTACTTCCACGAAGTAGAAAGCAAACATGAATCGAAAAGCACTGAGTTACTTTTAAAAGAATGAAAAATAACGTTACAAAGCAATGATCCTTTCAAATATTTTATAGGTTCCTTGCATATAAACTAAAAAGTTGCCAAATGTATTAATATACAATTTAGTTTCAAAGCAGACTGATTAACTTGCTTATTACACTTAGCTTCAAAAACTTCGTCTATTCGATTTAGTTTATTCGAATCTACTCTTCTAAAGCCTTTGGCGATGAGTTTACCGGTTTAGGGATCACAATATTTCTTCTGAGGATTAAGCACTAATAGAAAATTACATTCAGTTAAAGAATGGAATTTCACCGTGGCATCATCTTAAATTCTATTTCGGCCAAATGAACTCAACATTTTCGGCATCTCTATTTGTTGCACCGCAGGAAAGAATATTTTCCAAGTTTTCCTTCTGGCTTTTTCCATTTCGTCTTTACATCAACAGTAGTGCGATATGTATGTGTAATGTTAAGAGCACAATGAAATCGGGTCTCATGGCATAAGGGCTCCTTTGCCACACCCCCGAGTAGCGTCAACGAAACCCTTTGCAGAAATTCCTTGTTTTTATTTATATTTGACAGTGAAGAATAGTCACTTTGGAAAACACTACTTTCTGTGCTGCTCACTTAACAATGCTTTTATTCAAGGGAATAATAAGATGTCTGTTTGAACGGTTTTACTTTTTAAGTATTAGTTTAACAAATGTTTTGCTGCAAAATTAATATAACTGAGCCCATGAAACACGCTGTCGCTGGTCTCGGTGGCATAGTGGTTATCGTGCTAGCCTAGCTCCCTACGTCCCGGGTTCGAATCCTGGTTAGGGCATGGTTGTTTGTGTTCGTCCAGGTTAATTGTAAGAATGGTCTCAATAGACCAAAATTTGCCTAAATAAAGACGTTGTTATTATTATTAATACTGTTACAAATGGTCGCTTGCTGACTTCTTTACACAAATACTCCACAAAGGATACATTTTTACTGATAAACCTTGCACATTTGAAAAACTTCTCTGCTGTCCTAAATCTACCTATTGATTCCATAGTAGTTTTTAGAAAATAAGCTGAAGATGGTAGTCGCAATCCGCAACGTAAGATTTGGAAAATATAATTCCAGAAAGAAATCCGAGAACATTTTCGTGACTTAATTTCCTAAGAAACCAGCTGATCATCATTTAATTGTATACTGCTGCAGTTTTTCTATCAATATACTGGATTAAATCAAGGCATTTATATTGTTTTATGTTTCTTTTCCATTAAAATGAAAATGCCACCCAAAAACGCCTTGGTCGTTTTGAATTATATATTCGTAGAGGTAATAAAGAGAGCTTCCGATAATCGCACTAGCAACTTGTCACGTTTTGTTCCGTTTGGCCTTTAATCATGAAAAAAAGTTTCCGGAGAAGGAAATAGAAAACGTCTAGATTATTTCAAATAATACGTTTGCTGGCATAATAAAAGCAACCCTCTAAAGTGTGCTAACAATATGTCCGTTATGATATCATTTTGTCTCGCTTTAAAAATGGGAAATTTCCCGTTTTCTTAAAAGGGAAATCCTTTCCCAGCAAAAGTAAACCCGATTCTGGGAGACACCGCGAGAATCACCAAGAATAGAACCCCTAATGTGCAACTGCATTTCGGAGAAGCCCTAAGAAAACACTCCTTACTTCGGCAGTAAAACAAGAGAGACGGACTGTCACTTAGTTTGCGGAGAGGGGAAGTCGCAAAACCTACGGTTCCCACGACTTAATAGGATTAATTCTCCAGTGTAAATGCGCTTTTAAAGGTTTGGTAAAAATGCTTCAGTTAGAAGCAAAGGGAGGGGTGGTTTTATGAGCGAGATTCAGTACTCGGCGTGGATATTTTTGGAGAAGCCTTTAACTCCCGGAATCTCGGTACGTTTCGGGATGAGGCAGAAACGCTTCCTTCCCCTCCTTTTTATTCCTCGCAAAAATGGCTTAATCCTCGGCATATGTGTTACGGGAGATCAAGGCAAGAGATTTATATGGGCGCACTTAATGTTTTAAGCTAGTCATCTTCGCTAATGAAAGGCGGTGACTCGTGTTTGAGGGAGATGGGAACTCTCTTCTGTTTCCCGGAGCGAAAAAATGAGAGGAAGATTGGAGTAGTTACGTCCTGAGTCGTAAAGTGGATTTTCTAATGGATAATGAGCCAAGAAAATACCCAAGCTCTCCGCCGTACGACAACGAAAGAAATATTTCTCGGATCATGCCCGAACTCTTAATTGGGAAAAAAGTTTGGAGGATCTTTATAAAATACTTTTATGTTCTCTGTATAATTTTTTTTCATCCCTAGAAATCTGCCACTCCCTTATTTGAATAAATATCCTTCGTTTGCGATTATTCAATATTTTGAACTGCTCTGTTCAGGGAGTAATGAGCACAGGAGTGGGATATTTTATTAATATTACCGAAAATGTAGCAATTGGTATTTTCTTGGTTTTAGTGCGCTCTTGGTAGGATCTCTTATTGTACATAAATGTACGCGCTCATTTTTCCGATAAAATCTTTATATATCGTTTATTTATGACATAAATTAAATTTAGTCATGTAATTCAGTTCAGTTTACAATTCAGTTCAACTCAGTTTTCAGATTTAGTTTCGATTTTAATTCTACGCACCATCCTTCCTGGTTTATCTATTTCTGAAGCTAACAAACGTATAAATAAGTGTTCCGCTAACTCCATATTGATGCACAAGTGTCCCTCACATAATAAAGGTTGAATAGCGTTGAAGAGGGAAAAAGAAGGAAACATCTTTTTAGGAAGATGATTTCAGCAGGTAAACTTCGATGTTTCTTTCTTCCATTTTTCTGCTTACAAATCATTAGTAACGATTACGATCTCCTTAAGACTAAAATTGTGTCTACATTGCACTTTCACTGCGGATACTTCCATTTCCAGTGCATTTATCACTCCAACGGTGGAGTGATTCGCATTGAACGTGCTGAGTAATTTGCCTAACTGAGAATTTGTTCCAGACCAATAGGATTAATTTTCATGGTAGTTTGCAAATCATTCCTTCTTTAGCGGTTAGGTAAATTTTCCTTGCCCATTTTACCAAAAAACGTAATTCGTCCCGATTCCGTCGTTAACACCGCAAGCCCAAAAAAATCGGAATGGCTCGGTGAACCGAGAGGTGATTCCACGGCCACCATCAAGGGGTGCGGAAGACCCTGGTTAAAAGGAAGATTTGCGCCAAGCTCTACCCTTCTTCCGTTCGTCTGTGACCGCAAAACTTTCTATTCACTTAGAGGTGATGGTCTGGTGGCTTGGGATGCCGGCCGAGCTAAATGAGAAGGCTCTTTCGAAGCTCCGGCCAAAGGGACATGTTTGTTGAATTGACTGACCCTGATTCTTCATCGATTCCGTACCCTGGAGATTAAATCGAATGGTTCCCAATCAGGCCGAGATGCCGCTGCTGCGAGAAGATGGATTAATGGCAAATTAGATCCGGTTGCCTACAGATCGCAATATGTGACAAGGGAATTTAAAACGGTTACAACTAATATAGATGTTTTTGTCGTAATTCTTGTAAGGGAAATAATGGGCATTAGCTTCGATTAATCAGTTTTTTTAATGCAATGAAAATCAGTCGAAACGAAACTGAAAGGGACAAACCTATATATTTCGTGCTAAGCGAATTCCTATTGTTACTTGTATTAAAAAACGTTATGATTTTATATATGTATAAAATAAATAAAAATTTTACGAGTTGTTTCAACAGAAGAATATGTGAACTCATTTGTTTTTTAAATTATTGCAACATTTATGAACGAAAAAATTAATGAGAATACAGAACTATAATTTCATTTTGATTAGAATCCTATCATGTATAACTTATTTTTGAGAAGATACGTTTCCTGGGAACGTAAAATGATTTCCAACCATTTCTTCGTGTTGTAAATTCGTATTGATTTTTATCGGCTTCCTTTCTACGAACACTAATAAATCATGCGAATATTTAATGTATATAGCTACAATTCGGTTAAACTTAACGTGGGAAAGAGACCGAGTTTCAAAGCGTTAATCCGTTGATTTATACAGCTGTAACATTTCTGGGTCGTTTTTCGGTATTTATAAAATTACTCTCAACTTTTTAATGTGAGATTTTTATGCTTGAACTTTTACACAGACATATTATAAAAAAAACGGGCTTCTCAACGACGTAATTTTTGTAACGCTTTTCAGTATGTAATACCTAAATGTAAACCAATAGAAAACAGATATTTATGAAAAAAAGGCATTAACAGTATGTCATTGTGGCCAAAAATATTTCGACGTGATTGTAGCATACTTGGCTGAATTTGTAACGAACCACGTTGAACCGTTTAAAAGACGATTTTAAGAAATGAAGAGTCCATAAGCAAAGGAAGCATTCATCTGAAGACACTCCATTGTAGAACTTATGTACATTGTTACTTCTATGCATAATGCACTCCATTATATCATTATTATCAAATTTCGTCGTACCGATGTCAAATGTAGGCCCCCAACAATTTTCCATTAGGAAACTCCAAGACTACGTAAGGTTAAATTGTAAATAACGTAAAATATAGTGTATGCAATCGTTGTTTTTAAGCTACAATTACTATTTTATGGAATTTTCATTGTTATTTTTTGGTTGCCAAGAAATTATATAATATAATACCTTGACGTAAGGGTCTGACAGAATCAAAAGTAATTTTCACAAGGAAATGGATAAAGATGGTATTGAATGAAAAGTCGTGCGTGGAAAAAAAAATTTGTTATCTCCTTATCGCACGATACGAAACCTTTTCTTACCTTTTTAGTAAAATTACCAATAATAATTTGACGAATCCTCTACATTGTGTTTCTAATTTAAACATCTGCGAACACAGCAAATTTTCAGCCGTAACCCTATGGCGTCTTTATTAGTATTTATATAAAAGATCATGTTGAATCTGACAGTAAAAGTTATTTTTGACACTATAACCTAAAATTTTGAATCAAGTCAGTGATCCACCCAGTTGATCGACAATTTGAAAAAGCAAGGTTTTGATGTCGTAAGTTGTTCAGTGAGCTCCAAATGTTTTCTCTGCAATTTCTTTTGGTATCGATAGAAACTTATCATTACCCATATATAAAGCTTGCAATTTTGATAGTCTATAAAACCGTATGTGTGGAATTCGTCATCAGAAATATATCAATTCCTCATCCTTTTGTAATTAATTTTCTTTCTAATTAAAAGCAAGTTTCTAATTAAATTCTTTTTCTTATTTAAAGCCTCAGTAATCGACAAAATGGTGATAAATACACATCTGTAATACCTAGATGTAAAATCCTCGAGTTTTTTCAGCATCCACAGAAATATCGCTTATATATTTTCCTTAAAAGCACTTCGTAATATGCAATTGCCTCTCGCATTTACGTCATAAATCGTAACACTTTAACCGTGCATTAATACCTCTAGACCAAGAATGCAGCCCAGCCTCCTTCCGTCACGATGTGCAGATACCCCAAACGTGACAACCATTAATAGAGCTTTTTCCTGGAGCAAAAACAAAAGAAAATATCAACTTCCCCTCGCGAACGACCCAAAAAAACCTTTAACAAAGCCGTTTGGGGAAAGCATCCTCCTCGACAGTGCTGCCATCGGAAAAGAGACGGCGCTAGTTGGTAACTGACGAAGTGGCTCTTTCAGTTGAATGACTGACAGGAAATTAGCCTCGGAGAGGGAAAGAGACGTCCTGGCGTGGAAAAGGGAAGCATTGTGAAAAGGGAATAAGAATATAGGTGGAGAGGAAGGAAAAAGGTTAGATGGCATGTAGAACAGTGCTCGAATCGGATAAGAAGAATCGGAGAGGGAATTTTCGTGTTATGGGCGAAAAAAGGTGGAATGGAAAATCCCCTTCCACAGCTTCCGTTCGTCCGAGAACGCTTTTCATGGCCCGTGAATAATTCCTTCAGGGATAAATGGATGTTATGACTTTGGTGTGACAGGCGGAGCGGATTTAATTGGGCTGACGGACTTGAACGGAGGTTTTCCTGATTATTTTCTCCTCCCGAAATATTTCTTTGTGGATTTTCCGAAGCGCTCTGTTTCGGTCGTAAAAAAACACCCTCCCTGATGGAGTTGCGAGTGGGATATCAGCGCGAGGCGTTAAGGATTCCCGACTTATCCGAGTACTTTCCTCTCCCTTCATTACTTTCTTATTGAAAGGAAATGGGATATTCGGCGCAGTTTAAAGAGGGAAGTGGATTTAGACGTCTGTCAAAGAAGAGATTTGCCCGCCTCCTGGCGAATGTCAGTCGGCAATTTAAATTTGCTGAAAATTAAAAACACAATTCATGTCGAGGAGCGGAGTTTTTCGGGTTCGGGATCCGCTCATCCACTCATGCTCATCTGAGAGTAAACTGGCGTGGGGTAATCATAGCTTAACGGATTGACCGACTACGTAAAATTATGTCAAGACAGCATTTGATAAATTTTTCTCGAGGAGATTAATTGAAGAATCTAATTCTGATTATAAGGAGTGAACTGTTACTGCTTATAATACATCTGCATGTCGAATTGCCTTAAAATAAATCTTTTTTATAAGAAAACAAGTGAGAATTGCATGTATTTTAGGCGAACCTCTCTTTATAAGAAGTCAAATTCCTGATGAACTTGTTTCCCGATCTAGAATGATTCTGAAGTGCTGAATAAGTGGGAACTACAAGGAGAAATGAAACCTTTACGTTTCCTGAACCATTATTTCGGCGGATATATATTTATATTACTATAATTATAGCCAACGTAAATTTTAATTTTTCATGCCATCCACCTATAGAATCACTTTTAAGTTTACTGGAAATGTCGTTGTTTTTGATTGCACGTATTCTTCTCACTTGCATTTATCTCGATATCCGCCAATTTTTTTGCCTTCATTGGTATTAACTATTCAGTGATTGTTAGTTATATGAACCTGTTCTTTAATTAACGATGCTTTTCGTTTTGGGCAGAATCATAGACTTAAAGATCCAGATGCAAGATTCCACTGAAATAAAGCGAAGAATTCTTAACTTTGCTCTGATGGAGAATAGTTCAACAAGTGTTTGTACTGGAATTTATAGTCATATTAAGGAAGAAATCTTGGTTTTGCAGAAGTCGAACATATTATTTCGGTAATTTTACTAGTACAGTGCAATCACTCAATTTAATTAGTGATCATCTCCTCCTTCCCGTCTTATTGCTAACAAGTATAACATACAATGATTATATTTGTACTTTTCCACAACGGTTTTAAACCAGCACGACTGGGTTTCGACGTATTCTAATCATCTTCAGGTGGCTCAGAAACTAAAATTAAACCAGTAGCCTAAATATCCTTAGAAGGATGAGGAGGGGAGGCTGTAAAGGGAGGAAGACCGCAAGGATGTAGGGAAGGGCAAGGGACGTTGTGTACCGGAGGTCTAAACGGGCGAAGAAGTCATATGAGAGGTGAGGGCGGGAGTAAGGAAGGTAATATGCATGTGAGGAGGGTTGGGGGATTCTCAGAAAACAGATATTCGTTGCAGATGGTGCAGGATTTGAAATTTTTCTAGTGCTGAATAATAACCGTTGTGGAAAAGTGCAAACATAATCATTGTATGTTATTGTGAAGAAGGAGTTCCACCAATTATTCCACCAAGATAAATTTTATGAGTAATTATTGTTGTGGTAAGAAACCAAAATGATGAAACTCGATTGATTTCAGAGTGAGTCTAAAAAATATACGATTGAAAGCGATCTCTTCACTCTTCAGGAGCAAGGAACTCTTTACTTGATTACAAAAGGAAACTGCCATTCTACCCTGAATCTTATACGCAGTAATGAAGAGAATGAGATCATTTGTACTTTTCCACAATATATTTATTATTAAAAACAAATAATAAATACGACTAGTTTCGGCGAATGATTGCCATCATCAAGTGTCACTTGATGATTTCCACAAAACATCGCCAGAAACTGTGAATTTTATCATACGCAGTAGTTTATCTTACATCCTATTAAGGGAGCAGATTATATGAGTTCCAGAATGTTATCCGTGAACACTAACACTTTTTCCTGAAATGAAGATTTCTATCCCAGTCGTTGCATACTTATGATTATGCATTCATTTATGACATCTGAACATTGCAGATATTGCCACACTTCATGCTCATTTCCAGAGATATTTCATAAAAACTTGCAGAAAGTTTCAGTGACCCACCAACTCCAAAACTCGTAACTCCGAACTCGAAGCCGCAAATACATCCTCATGGATAGCCGAAAGGTGATCTACGATGATGACTAAGCCTATTTCAGAGAAGGTATCACCGTCAAAATCCTTTGACAGTACTTGAGTTCTATCGTTATTTACTTGTAAAAAATACACGAACATGAAGCCTAATCCAAACATCGAAATTCCCCGCGTACCGCTCGTTTTACGAATAAAACATTCATCGCCTCACTCTATTTACATATTCCTTCCGGCTGAAGTTCCCAAGACGGCATCCCGCCACAGCTGCATCTATTCTGTCCTTCCAAAAACTCTCCCACGACCTCAACAAACTTCTGCATGACTAGAGCCCAATCTTTCTCTTTTTCCTCATGCGCTGCTGCTGTACAAACATTGTTCGTAGGGCACCACAAACAAACTCCGGGCAAGAGAATGGAAGTAGCTTTATTCCAGCGCCTCTATGCTTATCGGCGATAATTGATGAGGCAAACGTTTCCTCTTTTGGGAGCGATACTGATATTGTGTAAATAGCATGACGACAGCAAAATAGACAAATCGATGGAAGAGAAACAGATTGCCGCAGGATGCGCGTGGATGCAAGAGCAGGATTTGGGTTAGATGATGAGGAATCATGCTAGTGTTTCAATTGGTGAATGGTGACTGTCCTCCCTTTCGTGATAACAAAGTGGATTATCACCCACTCTTTCATTATCGTTGTGTCATCACTGATAATACTACCTGGCAGCAATAGATCTACAATCTCTCCAATAGAAAGGTAGTTACAGAAACGGAGGTAGTTGCCAAGAAGGCAGGCGGTACTTGACAAAACGGGTGCGATTTAATAGTAGTAGTACTGAAAAGTGCTTCGATGGCTTAGGTCATTTCGCACGTAGGCCCCCAGCGGGAATCGAACTCGGGACCGCTTTCACCGAAGTCGAATTTGTTGCCCACTTGGCTATCCGGGAGCCATGCGATGAAATCGAATTTCCTTATGACCTCATCTCCAATTAACTTTTTAAACGGCTTTTTGTCGTGATAAATTAAGTGAATGTCTAATGATCGTGGAAAACTCCACGATCTGATTAAAATTCAGGTTTTTCTTCAGATCCTAGACAAATCGCTGGAAAAACAAAGTTTTTTGCTATTATTCCACACAGACACTGCTGAGATTCGCCGGGTAAACATGTTAAAATAAATCAGTTTCTGTTTTCATTAGATTTTGGGCGGAATTATATCTGCCCCTGGATTGCAGGCAATGCAGTGTTTTGTCCTTGCCTCTAACCCGCTAGTCTGTCCTCATAGCGTAGCAAATGGATACATAAATACTGAATGGAAACAAATCTTCTTATCAATTTTTATAAGTCAATTTCCTCATGAGATTTAGGAGAATTGAATCATTCGGAATATTGATAAAGACTTCAGTTAATGGCTAGATCATAGCTCAAATTGTACTTCCGGATAACTACTCAATATAACATATCGAAACTTTGGATCTTAAGAAATTAATGGCACGGACCTATTAATTTTAGCATGGTGGGTTGCCTGATGAAGTATTTACTCAGGGGACCCAATTATTCATCCGGAATTAAAGTAAAGAAGATATCTTATCCTGCGTTTTCATTAGGAAACTTAATCATCCACGGATGGAACGATCAAGCAGTGATTTACTACCTTCATCACTCACTGAACCATAAGGAAAAAACGGGCGAAGAAAATGAAGACGGCGACTCCCTTCCAACGCTACAGATCATTCAGAAAAAATCGGTACATCGAGCGCAAAACTTGTGCACACAAAACATAGGTGGCGGGCGGAGAGGCTGACGTCAGGGTTTCGATTCGTTACCCAGTCCGTTTCATCACTAATGTGTTAATTAAGAGACCAGTCGGAGCGTCCGACCTGGTGAAACCGAGTCGCAAAACGCAGTCCCTGAAGGTTGAAACATGAATTCGTAACAAGGGGTCAGTCCGAGAAACGTTCCGCTCTTGACGCGCGTAAAAAGACCTTTTCTGAGGGAGACGTTGATGAAATTGGGAAAATCAGAGGAGACTGCTGCGAAATTAGTCTCTCAATACTGCTTATGAATTACTTGAAGCTATGCCATGAATGCAAAACCAAGCCCTGAGTCGTATACTTAAAATCGCGCTCTTCTACTCAAAACGAAGAATATTAACTTGAGACTAGAAATGGAGACATACCCGAGAGAGCTATTTTACTAATTCCATGGTTGAATAATTCAGATCAAATATTTATTTGTTTTTTCAACATAAGAATGCTTTTGAAACTATTTTAAATATTTAATAAACTCCAATTAATCTCCCTCTCGGTGAATCTAATGCTACCCCCTGATTGTGAAATTCTTTGTGTATTAAAATTTTTTTACGCTATTTCTATATAAGCCATAGTTGCAGTTGCTTTATTATCACTTTATTTTTGGGGTTTCCCGCTGCTTGTGGTTTCTAAATAAGTAAATAATCAAAATTCAATGAGGTATCCAGTAGTCTTTCAGTTTCAGTTAGCTCCACCGGCTCCAATTCATCTCCTTGCGATAGTTATGAATATTTTACCTCATCTTTCGGAACAGGTGAGTCAGAATTATGTCAAAGACAAAGTCATTGAGATTGACGCCATTTGTTATTTTTCCAGACGATTAATTTTTTTACGACCGCTTTCGCTAACGGCGTAGCATCGTCAGAACCCGTAAAAATACGAAATCTTGGTTAATGTCACGTAAAATCCGACCGTAAAAGGTAGTCAACGTAGCTAAATATCTCAGTGGTAGGTTATGTAAGTAAAATCATAAGATTTTATGAATAAATGTAACATCATAATCTGCATATCTGTAGCCCGATTTCCCCCGTGATTGGGAAATTTATAGACTAGCTATCATGCTAGCAGGATACAGGAAACCGTGGTTTTTGGTTCGAATCCTGCCATGAATATATACGGCTATGCTAGTCAATGGATTACTGTATTGCTGGCTTGATATATTATAAGTCATTCCTAAAGAGTTAAAATCGCTATTACTACAATACACTCTGGCTAACCCTTGGTTTTAACTAAGGTTACTTACATTTTAACTGAAAACGGACAAAAGAAGTTTAATTTAAAGTTTGCTTTAATGTTCGTACATCTACAAGAAAAAGCTCACGGTTCCTAGACTAATATTTAAACGACTATATTTGAGGATAAACTAATATTTCCTCGTAAGTTACCCACTCTTTTCAACCCAATTAGGCTCTTGATTCACCCCCGATAAGCCGAAGAATGGTTATTTCTTCTTTAGAGAAAAAATTTCCTTTACACCTCATCCCAATTTTCAACTCTCCGTCCCCTTTCTCCGAAAAAAATTGAAAATACACCCGGGGATCAACATTTTTTCCGTAATCCTAAACTCTTTCGGCCGCAATCGCTTGCGAAATCATCCGTCCGGGCGATATTTTCGAAATTAGAATAGGTAAGGGCATTAAAAGAGACCGAGCGAGGGGAAAGTTGCGGCAAACGTTAATTTTCAATTAAACGCTCAGCGGGCCCGTTGACGCGTTATCCCGTAAGAAGATTACCCAAATAGTTCGGTCTTATAATTGGTTTTGTCTCTTTTCCTCCGTCCTTTCATTAAACCGCAACCCCATTCCGACCCTCATATAATTCATCCCCGAATTTCTCCTCATTTTTTATATTGCGATACCGGATGGGGATGGATCTCCTTCGTGATGGTTGACGGGTTTTGCGATAGGAATGGGAGTAAGCCCGATAATCCTCTACTGCCGTCTTCAAAAACTCCTTCCGATAGTAATTTAACAGCGGGCGATTAATGGATGATTGCCGACGTGGCAAACGGACCAGGAAATCCTCGTAAAACCCACCCCGACTCCCTTATCAATTTTCCATTGAAATGAGCCGGAGATGGCGGGTTTTAAGACTCTCCCGCGAAAGTACTCCGTTTTATTTTTGAGGTCTTTCTTCGCGTAATTCTCCTCATAAAAAGAGGGTTCAAGGTAGCGCTGGGGGCTTAAGGAGTTTTTGAATGTTGCTCCGCTTGTAATAATCGTTGGACCCAATTTCTTTCTCCACGGTTGCCGTGCATTTTTTTATTCGTGCTAATGCGGGCGAAATATACGGTTGTTGATGTCTTAAATTCGAGAAAGAATTAACGCTACTTTTTCGCCGAAATTTCTCCCGTTAATCCACAGCTAGGGGAGCTTACCTAGGGATCTTAAAAGCTTTCGAATTATACCTTTGGCCCCGAAGTAGGGTAATGCGAGATTTTATCTTCTCCCGCTGCTCATGATTTTGATTCGCGGTTTCCACCTGTCTATACCTCAACTTGATCGGCACTTGACGGAAAGTTCACGTTTAAGCGTTATTTTGTATCAAAGCATCTTATTAAGCTTAGAATCTATGGGATATCATGGAGTAGCCCTCAGGGGGTAAAAGAGGTACCCGCGTAAGTATTGTATTAATTTTAAAAAACTCGGATTCGTCAAGGTAATGGTCGATAGGAGCGAAGAAAAAGTCCTGGAGCAATGTGAATTTGCGATAGTAAGGCCTCAACCTGAGTATGCATGTAATCTATGGGATCTTGCCAAAATGTATTGTATTTGAGAATTAGCATTTCGTACAGCAAAAGGTGATACGATTTTTAATTAATTGTAACTACAAATCAGTGAGCGTTATTCAGATCTTTCAGAACCCATGATGGGATAGAACATTTAATAATGATTTACTTAATACAGAAGATGTAGGTAATATTATGTGTTTTCTCTTTCCATTGGCCGTTCTGACACTGCGAGAAAAATCTCGGAATTGGATGCTGGAACTAGTCGTTTCTAAAATTAATTTTTTTTCCTCGAACCACTCACGGTAATAATCGATCGAGTCGTGGTGCTTCCCCTTATCATGCCAGAAGGAGGCTTCCAAGGTACATACATATGTAGGGGTGTTTCAGGCTGGTTTCCTCATGTAAGAAGGATGGTTGAAAACAGAATGATTAAAATGGCGCAGAAATATGGTGGTAAAGGGCAACATACACTGAAAAATGAGGAATGAGTATGAAGCATTATATTGAAGGCATAATGATATTTATGGAACTGCAGGTGCTCAAAACATTAAAAGGATATCTATGACAATATGCATGGTATACACAAATGTATGAAGGATATATCTCAAGAGAAAATAAAGTGCAAGAATATGAAAATATTATTTTTCATTTATTCTCTTATTTTTGGCCTCTAGGTCGCGATGGATCTTCACCAATTCACGTGACCTATTATTTCATTAACGAACAGCATCTGATATGCTAGTGATTATTTGGAAGAATTCTTGTGATTGAACAAATGCCAAAAATTACAGACTTTTACAGTGAAATATTAACTTATGGACGTGAGTGTGTTAGGCCTTAGGCTGAAGTGCAGAGCATTTAGTCTTATGTGCGTTGATGTGAGTATAATTATAACAACTATTTCCACTGATTTCTCATGCAACATTTGTTTTATTTCTTCTTTCAATGCGAGGCATTTCTGTATTTTTTTCTGAAAGCTTTCCGTGCACATACTTGCAGTTAGGTTCAGCTATTTCTATGATGTAATTGGTATGACTTGGTTTGTGAAGGAGTCCGATGGTTATTATTATTGTACTCCTTCGGCGAGGTTAAGCCCTCGGATGAATGAAAACCATACCCGAAACGAAGAATCAGTTCTTAAATCCGATAATAAATCGAAAACTTTTTTTTTATCCTGTGTCGAATTTTTGTTCCCTACTGCACTATTGAATATAATTTTCAATTGAAAGGTAATTTCGATTCGCTCAATGAAATAGAGATATTTTGATTATGGAAAGAAAAATCTACAAATAAAGATTTATGGAGAAAATTCCACAATGCGTGAAAACGCCTACACCATAAGGTGGGCGAAAAAACGCAAAAACGATGAGGGATTAAAAAGCGTTCTCACTACATGGAGAAGGTACGGAGGAAAGTATAGTGGAGCTACGTGAATTAGCAAAGTAAATTAAGAGCTTACTCTGTTTGAGAATCGCGCCCGTGAAAAGAATAATGAATAATAGAATTAGGGTGTTATTTAGAAGTGCAATGAAGTTTCACTAAACATCCCGTCTTAGACTTGAGCAGCTTTTGACGAAACATTCAAGATTCTGCAGAAAAATGTACCGTGTTCATATAAAAATGTTATAAAATCAACCAGAGTACAAAAAATACACTCAAAGAGACTTTCTCTTTCTTAAGTGGAATTACTGTTTCTTACGAAATCTGTCTCTGAACGCAACTGAATTGATGAAGTTTGGAAAAAATTCAACTTAAAACTCAAAAACCATAAATAACAATAAGCAATTTAATTTAAATTCATTATACTCTTTCTCTTATGTTCTAGCCACATTTAATCCCTATGCCAAGGACGTGTTACTTAGTATTCTGAATAAAATTATAATTTAATCAAGCACCGATTCATTCTGAAAAACTTTGAACATTGATTTTAAAGTTTTTGACTAAGGTACCCAGAAATCATAAAATTTCTTACTAACTTCTATAACAAAATATAAAGATTAACAAGAGTGAATTAATATTGTACGTATTATTAAAATACTATTTACTAATCCTTGTTACAAGTTGCAATAATAAGTGATTAATTTTCCATACAGATCATCGTTTATTTATTCGAATATTCTCTTTAAAAATCACCTGAGGCATTCCTTGGTTTTAATCACTTGAGTTGAAAGGATTTTTAAGGCAAGTTTTATTAAAAATCAGAAAAAGCAGAACAATTAAACTTATTATCAACTAGCTTTCACCTTTAGGAACCTTTAAACGACTATATTTGAGGATAAACTAATATTTCCTCGTAAGTTACCCACTCTTTTCAACCCAATTAGGTTCTTGATTCACCCCCGATAAGCCGAAGAATGGTTATTTCTTCTTTAGAGAAAAAATTTCCTTTACACCTCATCCCAATTTTCAACTCTCCGTCCCCTTTCTCCGAAAAAAATTGAAAATACACCCGGGGATCAACATTTTTTCCGTAATCCTAAACTCTTTCGGCCGCAATCGCTTGCGAAATCATCCGTCCGGGCGATATTTTCGAAATTAGAATAGGTAAGGGCATTAAAAGAGACCGAGCGAGGGGAAAGTTGCGGCAAACGTTAATTTTCAATTAAACGCTCAGCGGGCCCGTTGACGCGTTATCCCGTAAGAAGATTACCCAAATAGTTCGGTCTTATAATTGGTTTTGTCTCTTTTCCTCCGTCCTTTCATTAAACCGCAACCCCATTCCGACCCTCATATAATTCATCCCCGAATTTCTCCTCATTTTTTATATTGCGATACCGGATGGGGATGGATCTCCTTCGTGATGGTTGACGGGTTTTGCGATAGGAATNGTGAGTATGAAGAGGGTTTGAATTAGGGCTACCGTCTCATGCTATAAAAATCGGTTTCCTAATGTAAGCAAGTATTCTTCTTACTTTCTTCTTATTGCACATTTAACGACCTTCTCTTCTCAGAATTCTGTATTCTTTCACTCTCGCAGCTCTTTCCGTGCATAACGATGTGCGTGAATGCTTGAATGCGGTCCGAAGAAAGAGGGCAATTTGACTTAATTATTACGTCGCCCATAGCACCGTGCATGCGACCATGTCTACGTCACAACCCGAGAAGACAGGAAAGTTTTAAACGGAGTGTTATATAACGAGAATGTGTCAATTCCAGACAGATCTCCAAGAATAGTAATTTTAGGAAAACTCAAGGGAAAACAGACACGAAGAAGTCTGACAGAACTGGGACTCAAAACAGGATCTTCCAGTTTTCGGGCGGATGCTATTACCAGTTCAGCTATCTAGCCAGAACATTCAGACGAGCCGTTTTGGGAGACTTTTGGTAACCAGGTTCGAGTGCGGTCCATTCAGCCTTTTTTTCATGTCCATTTTTCCTTGGGAATTTTCCCAGATGAACGCCTTCGCGTACAAAATTACCTTTCTCCCTTTACCTTGTAAAATACCCTTTATACTATCCTCTCTTATAATTTACCCTACATTCCCTTGCTCAGCCCATTACCAACGAATTTATACGACAAATTTCTGACAGGTCCAGGACTCGAACCCGGAGCCTTCGCTTTCTCAGCAAATGCTTTAATCCCTCGATAGCTTAATTGGTTTAATCATCTGTAGCTGTAGTATTTTTAGTAGAAAAGGGACGTTCTATGCTGTTGTTTCTAAAAAAAGGAATAATAAGGTTCGATCAAGATACTCTGATTTTTCTAATTACTACCCAAGGCACTAATCACCGCGTATTACATTGGTGTACCTATCAATGGCTGTCTCATATAACTGATATTACGTATTTCATTCTTTTGCATTTTTATCTCGAGTTTAACATTCACGAACCCGAGCTATCTTGTGCAAACTGTGGATTGGTTTTCATTAGGTAATTTCTCCCCAAGAGCAAAAAGGGAATGTGAAATGTTCTGCAATTTTGTGGATTCTCTTTCGATACGAATTTCTTCTTATACGATTCGTATAAGAAGAATAAATTGATTTTCATAAAACGGAAATTCTAGGAAACTATCGAAAGTCGGTTGAGCGAAATACCTGATTTCATCAAAAGAAGCATCGATTATTATAATTCTCCCATAAATATCTCTATCAATAATGTAAATATAAGAAAAAGGTGAGGGTTTGGTTACATTATAGAAAAGCAACTCGATAAATAATCTCAACGATTATATCCAATCTGAAAGAAACATCCTGTTTGATTTATAAGAGCTACTGAAATGCTTTTAGAGCAATTGAGAAGATAAGGAATGGAAATATATTATTTTGCTCTAAATAGTCGACGAGCAAGATCTAACTTGCTTAGAAAAAGTAAGACATAATGAGCTCTTCATAAAAAAAACAAGTAGTGGGGGTAGAAAATATGTTAGATTTAAATCTTCACGCTAAATTAGAAGAACCGATTAGAAAATTTTCTTGTTTAAGCAAGATGGATATGTAACACATTTGAATAGTACTTAAGAGCTATTTTCGAAAGTCATTACTTGGACAATGGGACCAGCCAAATTTATTTTGGTCCATACTGGACAAAAACGTACCATCTCCTGCCAATAAATTTCAGCTAGGTAGAAAAGAGCTACTTGGCCGTCCAAAAAATTCAGCCCTTCTATTAAAACTTCGCCTAAATCCCGGGCTATTATTTCAGTAAATTGCGTCGTACTAAAATCTACTTTAAATAAAGGTTGAAACGCTTTTAATGGTGTCATAAGTTTTGGGAGATAAAAGAATGTGTTCTAACAGAAAGGTGGGCTGCATTAAAAATTACACAAGACGACACTAAAGCAATGGCTTTTGAATTACCCCGGAGAAAGCCTTTCAGCAGAAAAGCTCGCATAAAATTCATATCCTGGCGGAAAACGTAAGATAAAACACCGTGCTTTATGCAGAATTAAAAGAAAATTTTAATTTAATGGCCGTAAAGAGCTTTATGAAGGAACAGATGTTCGGGAACGATGTCCACCACACGAAAAATCCAGACTTTTGCGCGGAAAGTTTTTTGAGTGAGAAATTACCATCTAAATGTGTGCTTGATACCTCATTGCGGAAAATATTTTACCATCGACAGTATAATATACTCAATTGAAACTTTACGGGAATTTAATTCTCATGATATTCAGCGCAAAATATCTTACCGATTTTTATTGCAGTTAATTTATTTATAAGTTAACAAATTTACTGTTTAGAAATAAAGCATTAATCTCTTATTTGACCCGTAGTTAGCCCGAGCATTCATACTGTAACAGTGCATAAAGCAATGATTGATACAATAATTTTTGGCGAGAAATCTGCATAAATTACCAGAAAATAAGATCAAAGATACGTTAATATGATTAATAAATGGAGTTCAGAAGGGTGATAGAAGTGATCAAAAGAATGATTTCCAATTTGGGACGAATTCAGAAAGAATAAGGAGAAAATACAATAAGTTCTTAAAAAACACAAAGAAGGCAGTATCACCTAATCAATTACTGACAAAGAACAAGTAATCAGAGCCTAGTTAAAACGCTAAACTCAACCACTGACTGCTCTAGACAAAAACGAATTTAAATTTTGACGAGGTTGGATCAATTCGGGAAGAAGTGTAACCATTTGCATTATTTCTGTATCTCGGCCTAATGAGGATAAATTTATGAATAATTTTTTGCAATAAAACTCTTGTTTTGATTGCATATTGTTTTTAGAAAAAGAGAACTGGGATATGGGTAACCTAATACTTACATTTACATTTACATTTGAACCCTGCAAACCGCTAGAGCGCATGGCAGAGGGTGTTAAACACCGATATACCTAGTAACCTGCACTGCTGTTCGCTTCTCTAATACATCGCTTTCAAAATATAGGGGGAATAGGCCTTACCTTGTTTCATTTAATTAATCTCTCCTAGCATGAACGATTGTTTTGTGTACCAACACTATATAAAAATATGAATAAAAATCAAGAACTAAAATATATTACATATACTCTATTCAGATTGTTCCTCAGGAAATTCAGTATGTTAAATAATGTTTAGCATCACTAGCATGTGTATATAAAACGTATGTACATACACGTATCCCAGTTATAGCAAAAAACAATCCTTTTCATAGATTTTAAAATGTAAACCCACATTTTAAAGGATACAGCTTGTGGAAAAATGGAGGAAACTAGATTCGGTGGGAAAGTTCAATTTTGGGATGGAAATAAACGTCATAAACACTAATAATATGAGACTCGGCAAGGAATGCAAATTAAAGCAAACAACTAATGAAGATAACTAAAGCTGGAGCAGGTGGACATATTCTTGTACTTGGGTGGTGCTCTCTATTCGGATTAGAGGCGCACAAAAGAAGTTAGATGGATAGTTGTAGAGGAAGCTTTTCTAAAAAGGAGGTAACTAATCTAGGTAACTAACGAAGGGCGAAATATTGCGAAGGTACGAGAAGCTAAAAAATATTGTTTATTAAGGTAGTATTCTGGGGTAAAGAGAAGGTGTTGGATTATGTCGAAGAGACAATTATTAGAAATGAAATAGAGAGCGTTATGTGAGTAATATTTTACGTTTGAGCTTTTGAGGAGTTAATAATGATCGATTGAGCCAACAAATACTTCCAAAACTATTGTGTAAATCGAAAATGTATCGAGTGGAAACAGTTTAATTCAAATTAAACCTAAAATCATTCATTTGTAGCGAATCAAGATATTTATATTTCTATTAGAAATACTGAAATTCAATTTACTGAAATGTTTTTTGATTGTAATTCCACCTACAGTGAGGAAATAAGAATTTCCGATTAACATCTACCGACGCAGGAAAAGGAGCACAGCTGTTTTATGATCGCTCTTATTATTACAATTATCACATCTCGGTGGCGGTATGTTCGCATGCAAGCCTTCCAACATCAAGGTTCCGGGTTCGAGTCCCGGCTAATCGGGATTTCTCTCACTAGGGCACTGGTATTCGTGATCGTCATGTGTTTATGGTGGTTCAAATAAGTAAAATAGGCATAATTGAGGATACAGCTGTTCTTCAAAGAATATAATTTGGCTTAACCACAAAGAAATTGTGGACCAATCAGTATAAGTCGTCCCTAGCTACCACTTCCTGCTCACGCTTACAGGAACCGCCTCCCTGCCCCTAAGAATTATAGTGTTCCCCCCCAAATACTTCGTAAGCTTTCCGAAATTCCTCTCTCTCTCAAACCCGAAAATCGAAAATTTTGAAAATTAAAGAGGCAACGCACGTTGATTAATGAAGCGCTAATTCATAGCAATTCCGCGGGGATTCCAGCAATCTTATCTCGCCATTCGCTCCTTTGGTCGGTTGGGTTACATCATGAACAATCCTCGCGAGAACAACGGGGAAAAAAATCCGGGAGATGTCTTCCCTCCTTTTTTCGTCCCCCACCCCTCAATTACCGTTCTCTGAAGACGCCCGTTGATTTTGAAAATGAAATACGTCGGTCGCATAAATCATCTATATGAGTAGGACGGGAAGAGAAGTGAGGAAGCATGAGAAGTCATTGAACAAAGGGAAAAGAAGAAGAAGAGAGAACTGGAGAGAGAGATCTACCGCTGCAGCGCTCCTCTTTGCTTCTTTTTATGAATAAAAGGCTCCAGAGAAACGCGGAGCTCCGCACGCCGCTTCCAAAGGAGGGAGAGGTACTCGAAAGGCTCTAAAAGACTCTCTCGCTCCCCACCACTTCCAACCGCCGCTTTTCTTCCTGATTTATTTTTTTATAAGCCTTCATAAAACTGACTTCTTTCCTCGGCGCTGTGGAATGAACCGAGGGGAAAGGCGATTCGGCCGGAGCGATGGAGGGAGATGAGGAAAATGAGTTGATAAGGTGGGGGTACAGGAAGAAAGATGCCGTGATAGAGTAGGTAAGGGAGGGAGTGATTAATGGTAAGATGAAGATGTGATGTAGAGGAGAGGCGGACTGACGGACAGGCACACGAGTCGATCTTCATATTCCACAAATTCAGCATCGCCAAAAGAAAAAGCGGCTGGAGCAATGAAGATTTGTGCGTAGTTGCATTATTTATACACGTAGTATGCGTGCACATTTGTGAAAATTTTACTCACAAAACGCAGGGAACACACAATGAATTTTGAGTCTACGGATATTTGTCTTAATTGAGTTCTTTAAATCGTATTTTAATTAAATTATATTTATGAATAAACGTTTAACCAGCGCACTCAAAAAACTTAGTTAGGTAAGTTCAGCTGTTTATCTACATCCACGTATGTACCCTGCAAGCCGCCTTTCGGGGTGTGGCAGGGGGTGCATGCAATCATGACTCTACTTCCCTAATCGATTACTTTCGCATACTGTTCGTGAAAAAAAAAATAATATTTCAATCGATTCCTTCTAGCGTCCATCTCTGATTGCCACTCAGAATCGGAACGGCCTATGTAACAGGAAGAACGTATAATATAGGCTGTATCTTCTATGAAAGTACCTTCTATGGAGTTATTTAGTAAAGGTTTCCTTTGTTTAAATCTTCTATTTTATAGAGAATCCCATCTTGCGTCCTGAAGTATTTGAGTAACACTCACTGATTTGTCGTAACAATTTTTTACTTTCCTTTCCCCGTAGGAATTTTACAATTATGAAATAATTGTGAAATTCATTTGCAACATTTTAATTAAAAGAATATTTAAATATCAATTGGTATCCTACCAGAAATGCCGTTTCGCCTTATTCGAGGAATTTTAAGAATATTTGAAGAAATATTATTTTCGCCGGCAGAAAATATTTTCTTTTTAACCTTTGTTCCTAGTTAACCGTTTGCTTTAAATGAATCGATATACATTGAAAGTCACAAAAAAACAGAAAGGGCCAACGCTGCATTTCTCTGTTGGCGATACTTCGTTTTGTTTGTTTTCGTGTTAACCGGTTTGAACGGTATTTGTAGCCCCGCGAAATGGAAAAATTCCTGCGCAAATCTGTCAATTCTACAGGAATTGTTACGACAAATCGATAGGAGTTGCCAAGATGCTCCCTCTCGTAGCGTGGGAATCTTTTGGAGAGGGAAATTAAATTTTAGGTTTAATTTCCCCAATGAATTCAAAGACGATACGTTCTCGAGTGGCGTATAATGTGTTAAAACATTATGAAAGTAAACGCTAGGGTTCAGCAATAGTATTAGAGAACCTAATCTTCAAAAGATTCACTTTTCTGCATGCAAGCCGCAACATGTAAGAGAAATAACCGCGATGATGTATTCTCGGCCTGGCGCCGAAAGGCAGTTCGGCTGGTACAATACGAGATGTAAATGTAGATTCTCCTTGGTTCCTTAGGATTTTGAATTGATTAATATTGGTGCGCAAATATGGAATTTCATCAAATGAACTTCGCCATTTCAAAAATATGTAAATCGTGGTCCTTGGCTGTCATCTAGATGATGATGAATGTTATTCCTTAATATATTCATAATTCGTGCGTTGGATTCAGAAAAATGAAAATGGATTCGATAACTAGAATTAGCATGGAGCGTTAATGAGCAAGGCTTCTTAATTATTGTTAGAATTAAAGCACTGAGAATTTTCACAAAAACGATGCCAAACTCTGTGGTTGAACTTATTAGTCAGTCAAAATCTTATTTTTGAAGAAGGAAAAAAGTAGTTATTCCTTCCACTCTTATCTGACATCGGAAATTATATTCCATTCACGAAGTTCTGAGAAATTTTATGTGAGGGCGATTTTTGATTTCAGATACCGCTGAGTTACTGTAGGATCGAAAAGCAGATAGGAAACCGATATGAGCGAGCTTTAAGAAATCCGAAAAAATACAAGATTTTAGGGATTATCTGCATTAGATTGGAGATTGTAAATAAGAATGCAGTATATGCCTTGGAATATGGAGTATGGAATACAAAGAGAGGGAATAGGAGATAGAAAAATAATGATTTTATGCACCTACATTAAAGTAGTGTAATTGACCAAAGTTAAATACTCTGATATATTTATGAAATATCTAACGATTTGGATAAATATGATAGGCCAATACGATAAGAATTTTTACTTCTCTGTGTAAGCCGTTCGCTAGTAATAGGTAAATAGGCATAATTAAACGAAGCGATTTATATATATAAAAGTATTTGCTAATATGTATAGGTTTATTTCTGCATATTTTTGCAATCATTTTTCCACAGGTTTACGGCCCAGCTTATGAAATTACAGTCAAAATATACAGGAGAATCATCGGAAATATTTAACAATTATATTGAACTGTGTTATCACACCAGTTATTTTGCTTCCGGAAGATATTATATACATACTTAAGCTCCATTGCTCCACAGTGGTAAAATGAAATACAGTTAATTGTCCTGAGATAAACAGAAACCGTTGTTCCATTTTTGTAGCAGAAGACTTATCCAGAAAGTATTCGTTTTGACCATATTTTCATCTAAACCGTGAAATTTCATCATCTTGCGAAACTTAACATTTACAGAACGTTACGCAATGAGCTAAATGTACTATTATAACAGTTTATGAAATAATACTAATCCAGTCACTGAAATAGCGAACCTTATAACTAAACATTCACTTCGATAAGTAATGTAATCAGAACGTCAAAGCATATTATTTTCAATATTTATGAAATATATTATTCAGTCCAGCAATCCGGTTCTAGGGCTGATAACTCTCATTTAAATGGATTTAAAAAAATCGAGACCGTTATACAAATCTGGATCTACTACTTACTGGCGGATGCTTTGCTTTAATAGACAATCCTCTCAGATGGTAAGCTGCCTGGCAAGTGAGAGATCCGGGTTCGAGACCCTGTATGGCAAGATGGTTTCCACCCCCTTTAATGCATTAGATTTTTGCCTGAGCGCAAAACTTATGAGTAAAACCCTTTTCCGATGGTACTTGCTGGATAATGAATGTGCATAAATTACAACTGTAGTTTTTCGCATTCTTCCTGTAAAAATTACGATGATTTAGGACAAAAAGGCTGAAATGGTAGCATCAAAAGGAGTTGGAGAAAGTTCGGTGAACTTAGTCAATTTCCGGACAAAATTTATTAATCATCGAATCTCTGATGAAGATAAAAAACATTTCTCCCAAATTTTTCATTCCAGAGGAAATCTGAGAGCTGACACCTGAGAAGATTGCGTGTAAAAGGTTTAAATTCGACCGGTCTTAAATCTGTACATTTGGCAAGCGCTTTTATGGAACCCGCCAACTCTTCTCTTTTTCGAGCAAGTGTTTGTTCGCAATCGCCCTGGGCAACCGGTTTGTTGCTTCCGACATTCACCAATCCTGCGACGAACATACAACTTTTTGATTTAGCGCCGGCAGGATTCTTTCCGCATTTTTTCTCTTCGCCGTATTTTTCGGCAAACCTCTTCACTTTTTTCTTGCCTTGTCTTGCGTTAATCCTCGCAAAATGCGCCTCGCTTTGAGGAAATTGCCTCCAAGGTCAAAGACGACAGTCGCTCGCGTAACGTGGGTCAAGGTTATCTTACAGGTGTTGAGTTAAAAGGCTGTTGGGACGTGGGAAAAAAAAGCACAGGGACAAATCAAGTTTGCTTAGCTACAGGTGTAGTTGGATAACAAATTTCCTATCCCATCACCACTCGAGCACTTCCATTACTTTCAAGAAAATATACTTCTATGTTATAGTAACTGATCCTGGTAAATCCGTCGCTGAAATTACTTACAAGTAGACTGCATGATAATTTGCTAATTAGAAAGGTCTTCGAATATTACAATTCGTCGTCGACTTTGTGGTAGGTCTCCATTATAAAGAACAACGAATATCATACAATATAAAGATTAACGAAAAACGATGATGGCCTAAAGGGTCGAAACCATGGTCTTGGAATAAAATATTGTGATAAAGGTATATGTTCCCTTCTCGTTTTTCTTTATAGAAAGAGCTTCGTTGCCATCTTAAAATTGATCTCGTATCCTTTTCCGCTTCCAGTACCCTCTAAATTAAAAAAAGTGTTATTAAAAATTATGAAGGATACCATACTACCGAAATAAACTCCGAAAACTCTTGAAACCAAATCTTGTTTTACCCATCTGACACTGCAATTGTGGAGCATTTTCTTTCTTTTTTGACGTAACTCTCCCGCTATTCGAGCATTTTGCACCCCCAGAGGTGCATGCTTCCTAATACCGCTGTTTTAATGGATGAAAGGAAACTGTAAATTACGATCTCATTTTGTTAACAGAAATGGAATCTTACTCACCGTCAGTTAATGTAAAAACGTTTCAATGAAATTCTGAGTAATCGTTTTGTTACAAAAAATATTAGTCTAATTATGATGAAAAATTTGTGAAAGAATTAATCGATCGTTGATTCATGGACAATAACTCAAATTTAAAAATTACACGATTAAATATTCATTGTGTAACATTAAGGATAAATACTGACAGTTTTTCGGGAGTTATGGAACTATAAATGCAGAACAGTTGCAAAGTATTCCGATCCGTGTATTATTTTTAAAAAGCGAAGTTGAATCGCTTAATGTTTTGCTAAATTCATACTTTTCCACCCCTCCTTTCACTCTCTTCCTTAAAGATCAATGTTTTACTTCCCATGCATTGAAATGATCTTCAACATACCCTTTTCTTATACATAAAACCAGTCACACATTAACTTTCGCCAGGTCACAATGGCTAATAGTCTTCAACACTATTGTAGATAACTATTTGAATAAAATTTCCTAAATTTAAAGCTTTCGAAAATTTTATACATTAATAGAGACATAGTTGAGGACACCTTTCATATCTTAGAATCGATACTGAAAATGACCAGCTTTTACGACCGTGCATAATTACACTTAAACGCCAATAACGCGTCATATTCATGCTAGAAAGCGGTCCGCCTCCACTGACTCTAAACCGGATCCTCAGAGTGACGTAATGATAATAACGCGAAAAGTACTACATCCGCTTACGAGGCAGCGCGGCGGCCGTCGCTCCCTCGAACGATTTTTTCGTAGCGAGAAAAAAAGTGATGTTTATCACAGCGAACTTGAGGAGGAAAAAGATAGTAAATAATTGCGAAGAGACAAAAAAGGTTTGCATCCGCAAACACGAAAATGGGAATTTTATCGCCTTTTTATTCGTAAAGTAAAACCAAAGAGAAAAAGTGAGTATTCTTCGGTGGTAAATTCGTAGGTCACGGTTTCACTGAGATCTCTATGAGGTTAAGCATAAATATGAAATCTACTGACCATGATTTACTCCAATTAGGTAGAAAAGAAGATCAGACTCATTTACTTTATATGTACAGCGGAAACCGATTAACAAGAAAACGGATAACACGAAATATCGATTCAGATTTTTAGATTTAAATTTTACCACGCGAGCCGCCAGTGGCCTAGGAGGATGTATTTACTCCTTACCTAATCTACACTATCAGATTCTCTGATACCATGCGGAAAGAACGACCAGAAGTAACAATCTGTTTTAGTGATTACTTTCCTGTGAAGCTTTTTCGATGCCCCTCGGAGATCGCTCTCGTTTTTTACCGGAATTACGATGTATTTTCCTTCCGCTAAAAATTCTGAACCGATGAATTTTTCGAAAAGCTTTGGTCGATAATCAGATCTTCTCCCCTTTAGCGGGTTCCTCCCGAGTGATTTTATCATGGCCGTAGCACTACTATCGGACCTGAAATCTCCACTGAGGAAACGGGCTGCTCTACTTTGGACCTTCTCTAAACCTGAGAATGGCCTATTTGGTTCCCAAATTGCGCAGCAGTATTCGAGACTTGGTCAAATGAAGGAAAAGTACGCAATTTCTTTGACTCAAGATAGGTATCCTCCCGAGGTTCTGCTCGAAAATCTTTGAATTCTTTTCGCCTTTCTTAAAGCATTTTGAAGGTGTTCCTGGAACGATATAGGTATTTATAGTGACGCATAAACACAATGGGATATCCTAAAAAATATTATATGAGTTAATAAGATCATTTCTGTAATTTACATAAAAATGTCTTCTTACACTATAAGTACGATTCGAAGAGGAAGCAGATGGTAGAAGCCTAGTGGCAGCGATGAAGACAAAGAAACCACCACCAATGGAATTCTCTTATTGAATTCTAAATCTAGATCATCTTGATTTCCCTTCCCAGAAATTGGAAAAATTCTGCACCATAAAGGAAAGCGATACAAACTATTCATAAACGTGGTTCCCACAAATCGTGATGCATGATCGTCGCAAGTATATCTGAGCAAAAGAATATTACACGTACGAAATCTAACCTAGTGAGTCACTAACTGGTTTTACTGTTTTACAACAAGCTCATCAAGCTGTAATGAAATATATCGTGCAGTTAGTTACATAAAATACCTGGAGATAATGGAAATCTTTTTATCAACGAATCAGCAATAGAAATCAACTAAGAACTTTTTAATGTTTTTTCTAGTACAATTTTTCTCTTGGATTAATAATACGAGAAAACATAAAGGCAAATGATTGACTTAATTGAAAGTTTTGCATTTTAGGAATTATCCGTATTGAAATAGAAGGAAGACTGTTACGTTTAATAAAGAACGATGCTATTTGAAAATAGTAAAAATATGCTATTTAAGATAGTACAGAAACTGTTAAACCTGATATCAGAGCATGTGATGGTGTTACGATTATGATTATAATTTGCACGAATTCGCTACCCCCTTCTCTTTTCTACGTAAATGTTAATCAATTAATTTTGAAGCCGGAAATAAGACTTCATTTCGAAGGTTTACGAGTAAGGAATTCGTTTATTTATTTTTCGCACATTGCTCTAAAATTCATTTTTTTAACAATTGCAGCGAGGGGCTAAAACAACAAGAGATGAACACAGACATATTCTCTCCAGGAAAAAATCGTTAGCCGGTACTCGAAGCAAGGACGCAGCTTGATATTGGCACGCTTACTATTCCGTTTATGCTAACTCTATTGCATCGGTCACATTTTAAGGATGTTTTCATAGGGATATACTAAAGGAATATGTTTATTTCTCGTTCTAGTATCTGCCACAGAGCGTGTGTTGCCGCTCAGGAGCAGCTGTTGGCCCGGACCAAAGTTCCTCCAATTATTTATTTATCCCTAATAACCTAAATTCATATTTGTCGTCGAATTTGGACTTGATTTACATTATATTTATGAATCAAAGGAAGGGAATCGAAAAGGATGAATTTCTAGAGCCCTCAAGAATACCTTTATTAACTTAATATTACTTCAAGTCAAACTCTGGTACCTCCAAAAAAATGTGCACTAGAGTTCTGCATACTTCCTTGCTTCCCCCTTTTTCCAAGATCCAGGTGCCACACCGATTCTTTAATAGAGTTCTTTCCAACCTTCTGACTTTCACAGCACTCTTACGCGCTCGCTAAAACTTCGCGGAAAAATACATTCCGCCTGTATTAGTTTCATCCGAAATTACAATGGGAGAAGAATAAAGCCCCAGGTGAGGAATAAAGCATTTTAAAGCTGCAGAGCCTAGTTTCGAACGAAAATATCACGGAAAATGAAGCACACGAGTTATACGAAAATGGAAGGAAATACTAAGTCGCGGATATCACGCGGTGCATCAAGTGTTTGCTCACGGCACACCTCTGTGACGTGCACGCAAAAAGACCAAGAGACCGAGGGAAGCTATCACTGAACGAAAAACCCCGCTTCCGGCACACATTTCCCGCATTTCAGCATTTCTTCGTTCGAGAAAGATAAGAAAAACTTTATCAATGCTTACTTAAAGAGGAGATGGCGTTGGGAATAACATTCGGACGTATGGGGGTAATAAAGGATAAGGACTCTCGGAGGCGGTACATGTTTGAAAGAATGCGAAGATTTATAAAGAAAGATGAATCTGGGGAGGAGAAGAGGGGTTTCAATTGGGTGGGAAAGGGTGGATGAAGGAGGAGACGTCCAGAGTTGATGATGTTCATGAGAAAGAAGGATTCCGCCACTTACTCATAGGAGGCGCACCTTAACAAAACTACCAACCCATTGAAGCACCCGCGAGGAAATGGAGGGAAGAGAGACAAATGAAGCGATGACAGGGATAGGAAAAAAACATTGCGGAGAAAGGAATAAGGCCCGTGGGAGGGGTCTTCCAGAGAACCTTTTTCTGAAGTTTTGCTCCCTCTTACCATATCCACCGATTTCCTGCGAATATATTTCTCCCCCGTGTCACTATCTGGAGCCTGGGAGATGCGAGGGTTGAATGCGAGGCATTTTGGCGGAGGATCGCTGAGAGAAATATTTGGAAGACCCAACGAAAAATAAAAATGGCTCTTTCTTTCGACAGGAATCTGGGAAGAATCCATCGCGAATGGTTTGGAATCAATTTTTTTGGCGGTGATGGAATGGAGACTGTCGGACATCAGGGATGGAAAGAACGTTTTCTTTGAGAAGGATTCGGAATCCGTATTGCTGCGAGCAGAGAGAGGAAGCGAAATTTCTTTTTACAGTGCGAGGTTCGTGCCAGGTAAAATTGAGACACTTTAAACGCAAGGGTCATCCATACTAGGAATCAATAGCTAATAAAATATACTTATTCACATTATATTATTTAATACATGTAATATTCATGCATGTATATCATTGTTGATGTATGTCTGTGTACGCTGTTCTTTTATGGAAAAAAAATCTAAATGCCTAATTCATTAACATCCTGAAACATAATACTTCGCGATCTTACTTGGTGGAACTCTTTCATAACCACGAACAAATAAAATTCACTTTGCTAATTCCACTATATATTCTATAATTCAAGAAAGTGAGCAAAATATCTCCATAGATTCATATCCTGGCAAGCAACTGTGGTTTCAGACTTCCATACATATTTCAATGCTTTCACTTAAAGAATGAAATTACTTCACATCGCTCAAATTCACAGATAAAACTTATTATCATCTTTCATCTTAGGAGGAAGTGGTAACAAAACTTCAGTATTTTTTCTCAAAAATTATTAATTGATACAGTTTTTATATTTATTTCTTTGATTTGTGCCACCATTTAAAATGTAAAAGTCTGCGGTTACAGGAGGCTCGAGCAGAACACCTTTCACATAGTGGTCAGGTATCTTTTTAAAAGGAGTGAAACATTGAGATGATAAAACTGCTAAAGAAATTCATTGAAAGTAAGATGCAAGGTAAATAACTAACTAGAAGGTAGATATAAAAGCTGCTGGATGATATGAAGGTTGGTGAAGTATCCAAAAGAAGAGGACGGATATTGAGGAATATATTTTGAGATTTTTGAACCTAAATGAGTAGGACCTGATAAAACTAGAACCTACCCTTACAAAAACCTCGTAGTTGTTCTCATATTCGATAAACACATGATTCATGAAAACAATTCCATTATATTGATAACAATCACAGCTTGTTTTGATTTAGATCTTTCAAGGATAGGGACCAATAACAGAGTGTGTATTAAATGTATGAAATACACTCTGAAAGTCAATCTTCGATGTTTGGCTGGGGGTGTACTGCATAACCTACCTTCCAAGTCGTTCAGTCACGTATCTTTCACGTCATAAAATATTATTAGAAAGGGGATGACGAGTAGGGGATTGCCTGGTACGAGGATGTACTGCGGGGACTACGTGCGAACGAGAACCGTTATGATAACCGTGAAGCCCTACCAGAAACCCTAAAAACCTTGCTTGTTATTTAAAACATTTTGTACTGTCACATAAGTAAGATTAACGACAATAAAATCATAGTTATACTATAATATAAATCATAACCTAAGTTATGCCAATGTATAATTATTTGTATAGAGTAACGATTCCTGAAGTATTTCGTAGAGATAACATTTACGCGTAATTTATATTTAATTTTTTTTTCTTTTTATCTATATTGTGATTTATAATAAATGTATATACATTTTTAATGTTTTAATGTATTCTGAAATATATTATAATTATGTAGCTAATCGTATTTATCTTGCTAAATGTAAATGTATCACATGTCGCTGCCACCTGATTTAAAGTCAACCAACAGCGGGTTTATTGTAATAAAGTAAGAAAAACTTATCCTAGCGTATATTTATCTGATTTTTCTCCCAGCATCTGATTCACGTGTTTATATCGGCTCATGACTTCTTATTGAGCACAAAAGTAAGTAAAACCTATATTCTACAATTAATAACCAGTTACCGACCATAGAGTGGTATATTAACGGAAAGACAGTTTTAGGAGTCTGAGATACCACTCAAAAAAGAGTAACCTTCTGCTAACCCTTTTTCCGCCTTATATAAGGTATACACGTATACTTTCACACGTACACACCGTCAAGGCTATTTCATAAATATCGAAGAACTAAAAATATTGCGGTCGCGCGACTATTGATATGTTGGCCTCGTTCGCATCACTGCAATATACATATACCGACTTTGATGAGGATATTTTTTTATAAAAGTTATCTTTCTTTAAGTCCTGCAATATTAAATTTTACAAGACTTTTTCCGATTATAGAAGTAGTAGTATATCTAAATAGTGATTCGACTACTTAGGTCATTTGATAGGTATACCCCCAACGAGAATCGAACCCGGGACCGCGTTCACCAAAATCGAACGCGTTGCCCACTAGGCTATCCATTAGCCCTTCCGATTACTTGACGACTCTTTCCGATGATAATTTGTCACTGGTATGTTTTGCTTTGAATGCCTTAACAAATAATTAATTGCGTTAAAATAATTTATCCACTCGATCAAAAATATTTGTCAAAGTTTTCAGAAACAAAATCCCCATACTTTGGTTTTAACCATAGGAATTGAAATATAAATATGAAATTGTTATTTAAGACAACAATATTCCACGTAAAATTATTATAATTTCGCCAATGAGTTGGTGAAAGTCAAACATATAAACATACAATCAATAATTTATCGCATTTTCATTGCAGGTTACGTCACAGAATATCATCATCCTCAGATGTTCCCTTTATATCTCACTTTCATATCGCATAAATATTAATTTGCTCCGTTGTATAGGGAAGACTCTTCTTACATTAATGAAAGTTAAGCCTTAAAATAATTACATTTTTGGTTACAATAAAGCAATTAAATCTCCATTCCTTCGAATTTTCCCTTAAAAAGTTTAGAAATACTGAAACATCTATTACAAGAGTCATAAATATTCTTATCATTTGATTAGGTAATAAGTATGCTTTTAAAGAAAGTGTTGTATCTGAACAGGTGTGAAGGTATGTATACATGTACTTTAAAAATTTGTATCACCTACCCTGTCAATATATTGGTATTCACCTTAAAGAATGTATTTTCTAATCTTATTGAAAAACAACAACAGATTTCAGATTTACAGTAGATACTACAGATTTTAGATCAATCATTAGTAAAAGCAAGGTTATGCAGGATATTATATCATATTCACATTATTTTCAAGAGATACTAAAGGGATAACATGTAAAATGTATCAAAATAATTTCATAGGCGTTTTCAGTTATTCTGATGTAACATGAAAAATATGTATTTATGTAAGATAACTATGCTGTAAACAAGAAGGTGGTAATAGTAACACTGAAAAGTTTTAAGATAATGCAGCGTGTAAACAATTCATGGGAACTGCTTAAAAAGTTCTTTGACTTTTGCACCAGATCCCGCTAAGCCACTATATCTGAAAATCATACACGGGAATCAATAACTTACGCCTGATTTATGGAGCAATTTTCCATTTTTCACCTCGGGAAACTTAATACTAAAACAGTTAACGTTTCACGTATAATTCTCCCGCCTCGCAATATCACTGTCGTAAATTTCAGAGCAAGGACATAAAACTCGACCAATATTTGACGCTTCAGTAATTTCAATCACCCGGAATTTATTATTTAAAAAGCTATTTATAAAAACTACTCTTTTATGGCCTACCCATTTTATGGACTTAATAGAAAACGTGAGAAGCAGTTAAAGCTATAACTTTTATATATAAAATTGCTTCTGTTCCTTATATCTTTTTCTAAAATATTAATACATCAAAGTAACACTTCTTAAGCGTTAGGGATACGAATATCATAATTTACTGCATCATCGAAGCAAATGTTAGGAGGTTGGGACTCTTATGAAATACATTCACATTTTCTATTAGTGAACTAAATTAATTGTTACACTAGATACAACCTAAGGAAACATTTAATGACTGACTCCCGGATAGCCATGTGGGCAGCGAGTTCGGATTTGGTGAAAGCGGTCCTGGGTTCGAATCCTGATGAGGGCCCATGTGTGAAATTACCTCTGCTGTAAGTGTTTTAGAAATACCTCTACTATTACATTAAATAATTATTTATTACACTTCATAGTGAGGATACAAACATAAAACAAATGACATTTCACAGTAAGTGAAATTTAGGCATCCCCGAAGGAATCCTTACGTAGATATTGATGTCACATCAGACGTGTTTAAGGTTATGTTTAGATAAAAAGTAATATAAATAATGTTCAGAAAAACAAAACAAATATACCCAAATCATGGTGTGGATCGAGTTGAAATTTATATTTTTTTTTTAGATATTTCATCTTCATCGGGGTAATAATAGTAACAGTTGCCACAAAGGAGTATGTGGTTATTCATATATTTCCTAATGTATTGCTATGATATATTATTTTTAACTAGTGTGATTTAATTTTTGGAATAACTCACCCCATAAACCAACAAAATGTTTAATAATTATCTATGTATTTGATCTCCCAAAGAGATATCTTTAGGCACCTGCACCAACAAACTTTAAAGAGAGGGCGTTCTTGCGTTTTTGTGGTGTTCTTTCTAGCCTGATTTTAACTTTCTGGAACTTTAACTCAATGAAATGCCTGCATGCATAATAAATATCTTCAAACTCCAAGAAATATTAGTACATAAATATCTCCAATCATTCACTTGGCTTTCCACTTCAGATGCTAATCTCGAGACCAAGGATGCAACGCATTTTCCATTACCTCTGGAAAAGGAAAGATTTAATTTCTTGTCGTGGTTACTCGTGGCAACCCACTTCCCTCAAACCTTCTCGAAAGCTCTCGCAAGCTAAGATTCGGAGTGTGAATCTCGATGGCTTGATTTTTATGTCCCTCTCCTTTCGGAGCCGTTAAACTCTTGGGAGTTACCACAGAGGAAAATCAATAACCTATAACCTTCTGAGACCAAAAAACAAGTCTCTCGCTTTTTGCGATGACTCTTTTTCTCGAAAGAAGAAACTCATAAGTCGTAAAAGGAAGGAAGTTTGGTAAGAGCAACCCGGCGTAAATACGAAAAAATATCCGCAGATATAGCTCCTTTAGTCCATTTGAGCGAAGACTGTAGGCTCAGAACATTTATCTCCTTAAAGAGATTCAGATTTGCTAAACATTCCTTGCCGTGCTCATCTTACCGTAAGGCTCATCCGATAAATCGTTTTGAGGATCTTAAGTGACCGTCAAGAGTGGACCATTTAACACATTCTTTATCGGGTATTTTGCGCCAAATTTCGTTAAGGCATAAATCACATTCCCATTCAGAATAATTCGATTATCGCAACGACGACGTTGTGATATACCTTACTCAAAGCATCGACCCGTAATTACCATCCTTGTAGTTTCCACTTCAGTTCAACAAAGACGCCAAATTTCGGTGAAATACCGGTTTTCCGTTTTTTTATCTACGGTAACCGCCGTAGAACCGGTAATAACAGGTTTTCTTAGCTCAATATTTTAAAATGACAGTGTATATGACTGCTTAACAATGGCATAAGCAAAGCTACAACAACAATTAATTGTAATGCTAACCGAATTTTGGAACAGAAAAAGTATCGGCTTCCAGTTTCGGCTCAGACTTAAGAATTTCCTGTCGGTTTTCACTCCGACGAAAGTAAAACGTTTTCGGTTCCAGTTCGATACCCTGTTTTTCCGTAAAACTGGGAGGACATCACAGCAAATATTTGTGGAGATTTAACCTTGATGATATGCCTATGCGAAGGCTAGTAATGCTAAACTAGACATAGACATCAGTTAATCTACTGAAAATTTAACTTGATAAATAATTTATCAATTTATGTAGAAGAAAATATAGGACATTTTCCTGGTAAATCCCAGCTCGATGCTTAAATATATCGGAAAATAAATCTCTTGCGTGAAATTATGAGCATTTCTCACTGATGCATGTGATGGTACGCCAACAGCGGCTGGAAACTTTTCTACTACTTTGACATAAAAAATACTTATTTTCAGTTTAAGCCACTACTGAAATCAGCATTAACTAAAGTTAAACTAAATTATTTTTACCATGCTATGATGTAGCTTTGAGGAAATTATTGCACATGTCAACTGTGAAAAACCGAGCCAAAGATTTTCGAGTTAACGCAAAATCCTCACCCGTTAACAAGGGCTTCAAAATTGAAAGAGGGCTCAATTAACAAATGTTAGTTAGCGAGATACCGAAATGTCAGGCATAGTTGAGCAAAGAGCATAATTCTGAAAGGACTCGAAAGAAAGAATGTTACGCTGTAAACATTCAACTCTTTGGAGTGAATGCTGCGGAATTTTTGGGCAAATTAGCATAAACTCAGCGCTCCTCCGGTTAACTATAATTAGCGTCGGGACGAACTTCATTTCCGAGCATATCGTGCTTTTTCCCACGCAAACCAAACCATTTATCTGAAGTCGTTAATTAAACAAATTGCTCATTTATTTCTTTGAACGAGCACAACGTGGAGTAGACCACAATTCCAACATGGTCACGTGAATTCAATGAATTATACATCGCGTTGTCAGTTACTGTTTCAAACTCGCCACTTGAAGTTCTTTCGCGTAATTTTGTTTGAGTTGTTTTCCACTAATGATGTAATGAGGGAAAGTTTAGCATCGCAGTTAACGGAGTAAAACGACAACTCTATATATTAAGCCAGGATGAGTTACAAAATATATTATAAGCATTGGATGCGATCCTTCGATAATTATAATTATTCGTAATATATATTAACAAAAACTGATGAACTAATTAGGACAGTAATGTGAGTTAACGAGATTATCCAGCTTTTACATTTGCATTATCTGGTGAATTTGTCCAGGCGCTTGCATATCAAGTGACACGTGTATGCTGTTGAGTTTCAATGATAATAGGCAGCGAAGTTATTTGATTAAGGTCACCAACAGAAAACGAATTACAATCTCCGCACGACAAAAATGACTTGGCGCCGTAATGGCCCAAACTTTGAAATATGAGGGAAATGAAATGCAATGGGTAAATACTACAGCACACAGATATTTTTAAAATGTAATTTTGGAAGCGGTTCCGAAACTTCAGGGATTTCTTCTAGATATCTTCCTTTTATATATTTACAATTTGTTTATTTAAGACTATCGCGTCATACATAATCCTGGGTTAAACGCATTAAGTGAGAGCAATCCCAGTGTTACCTTCTAAATCGTTAATTAATAATTAGCTAAGTTAATTGTAACATACTCCTTTTTCCTATGTGTACGGTAAGTTACGATCCGCTGCATCAAATCATAATAAGGCTAACGGATAAATGAAGCAAAATGCGATACACTTTCCAACTAAATAGTCGGGAAATGATATTCTCAGGCGCTTACGTGATAAATAACACATCTTACTGAATTTCAAGAAAAGAGTGATATATTTTAATATGCTTATCTCGTAGAAGTTTGGTAAGTAAAATGCTCTAGTATGTCCCGTGAATGATTGCCGGAAGCATGCTTACCGATTTGTGCACCTACTGCAAAGTATCGTTTCTATCAGCAGTGACTTACCGTTGGTAAGTAAACTTAATGTTTTTTAAGAAATGAAGGGACAGTTGCAGAAAAATTGTACTTTTCACACGCATCACTGTATATTCCCAGAAACTTCGCTATTCGCATATAAATTGGTCCTAAAGATGCCAACCGCTACTCCTGGATGAAATATTCTGGAGTCTCTGAATTTTCTGGCTAAAATATATTCTTGATCGCATATATTTAAATCGTCACGAGTTGTATTTTTGTTAACTAAGTAGGAAATGCTTCATCCATGCAAACTTAATTTTTTCTTTCGAGATCTTTGTATTTAAATGTTGAAAAAGACTACTAGAAAGTTGGAAAAGTTAGGAAAATATATTAGCTGTATCTAAATATCTTAATATCTGCTTTTCCTTTCACTAGAAGCATTGTAAGATGACTAGTTACGTTTAGAAAGATTTCCTGAAAGTCTTCACATTTTCTAATCAGAGCTTTCTTCCAAGGAGTACTTTTGGATAATATCATATATATAAAAAGCAAATGTTCGTTCCCCTATTTATCATCACAGAAACGGCTTGACCTATAGATCTGAAACAAACTGTATTCTGTTTCTACGATGCTGAAAGCCTCAAGGAAACTATTTTCATCTCTAAAGGCCCGGGTTCGAACCCAGGAAAACAAAATAAGTTTCCATAAGAGATTTATGTAAATTACGTTTTCATGACTTGCAGAGGTCGTTTCTTTTACAAAATTAAATTAGAAACAATGGTCCTACGAAATTGAGACAAGTGTCACAAGAAAGAAAAATAATTATAAAATCTTATTTTAGTCGTGAATCATTCATATAAATTCTAAATTGCGATAACTTTGATAAAATATACGTAAATTTCGTAAAATTTTTCGGAAATAAACAAACCATCCCTTTGACGACAAAGGCAATTGTTGAACATTGATTTCAAGTATTATAAGCAGTTCTTATATTTTTAGGGGATAAGCAGTTCTTATATTCTTAGGGGATAATCATTTCTTATATTTTTCCATAAGAAATGTACGTAAAGTAGGTTTTCATGACTTGAAAACTGTGGAATAAATATTATAAATAGTGGCAAGAAATATATTGAGTTATTGTGAGCTTACTTTTTGGCTTAGGACCAAGTATATACGATAATAGGTATATTTTTAAACTAAATAGGTTCTGTCATGCTTGACGGAAGCGTTTAGTAGTAATCAATAATAGATATCCTGAGACGTAAGTTCGTTATTGAAAGAATTACACCTCCGAGTCAGGTAGATTATATTTAGTATCAATACTATAATTCAGAATAGATTTTTTTTTATTTCAAACAGACGTCTAATCTAACTAAAATTTTCAACAAGCCATGATTATTATAACATCGTATTTCTATTACTTTCAAAACAGCTGAATGATTTACTCGTGAATTTAACAAAAACCTGTACATCCAGCTAGTATCAAAATTACCAGCTTACGCCGACCGGGTACCGACGTGGAACCTTTTAACACGAACAACGAAATCTCAGTCCTTCAAATCAAAGAGCGTGAATTATGGAAACCTCTCGCAAATGCAATTTCCAGATGCTGCTTTACGACCACGTAGAGTGTCCTCAGAAAGGGAAACGACCTTGAATCTCTCGCTTTATCTTCAATCGTCATTCTGCACCTTGAGCAAAGCTAAAATATCTTTGATTTTTATGAGATATGCTTTCAGTCTGCATACGTATGATACCCTCAACCCATTCTCAGGCTTTCACCGAAAATCGAAAATTGTATCATGAAAATTACTTTGTAAATGAGGATGAGTGTGAATTGAGTTAAAAGTGCTTGACACCTACAATTTGCCTTGTATATCCATCACGCGCAAGAGCGGATGAATCTCAATCCTTTTATTCTAAATAAAGATAAAGTTAGCTTGACGTTTTGATGTGAAGACAGCTGCTGAAATTATTTTGACGCTCATTTGAAAACGAGAGAGGAGAATCATGAGGTTTTTTTATCCTGTTAGCAGCGAAGCTCGCACAAAATTACATATATTCTATACGAAGTCCAATCTCGAGTTCTCAGCGTTTTTAATGACAGAAATATATCGCAATATATATATTTCCAAAACTATTCTTTGCACTTTTTTCTTTCTCCTTAAAACACGAGTATCTATATGGCCTCACTCATCTTATCTTAATCCAAGTCAAAGTGGTCCTACGCAATTTGTTACCGATTCTGTGCTATACTGAATGTAATTTACTCGCTCAACGACGAAGAGGTTATCATGCCAGTGTTAAAGAGTGCTCATCGTCCAACGCTAAGGTCCTGTATTCGAATACCGGATTAGCGGAAATTTCCGGTTAGGGAATAGGTGTCTGTGTTGGCCCATTGCTGGCAGCTCATTTAAATTATTCTACGACTGGATGTTTGCGGGGGCATTGAGAAAGAAATAAATACAACAATTGTTCAAGATAACCATTTTAACTAGTAAACCTGTAGCAATTAATCTTAACCATACGTTTTATCTAATTTTTCATCAGTAATTTTAAACATTTTATTTTCCCTCCAATGTACATGCAGATAAATTACGGAATTATTTGAATTGGTTTCTTTCGCATAACTGACGTCTTTGCATATGAATACAATTTCACTTGAGGTTTTAACAAATCCTGTTAAGGATGAGACAAATGCTCGAATCTAGTTAGACGTGATTCGTTGAGACTACAACAATTGTATGTAGAGTTCTCGCTATAAATACATAAATTAAATAACTTTCACGAATTTTTCTAGAGAATCTTTAAAACATGATAATTTGGAAAGTCAACGTAATGTTTCATTTTATGAAAATTAGTATAAAAACCTACATGAAGGACTAGATTAACGTGGATTCGCTTAACAAGAGAAGTGTCTATGTCTATGTGTATACCCTGCTAGCCACCTTTCGGCGTGTGGCAGGGGGTGCATGCACCAAGACTCTTTTTACCTAGTCGATTACTTTCGCGTATCGTTCGCGGAAAAAACCAATTCTTGAATCGGTTCGTTTTCGCATCTATTTCTCTTATTTTCCTCGCTGTATCAAAGATAATCACGTTAAATAACATGAACATTACGTAACACAACAAAGAAGATTATATTTGGAGATTCGTACGGTAAGTTATCGTTTCGATGATTTACATAACTAGGATGTGTGGAGTTAATTTGGATCTATAGTAGAGTTTGGATTTTGTTGATAGATCCCAGCATTTGACGTAAATTAATAAGTCACAGTCAGTTTCAAGATAAACATTTGCAACATAACGAACAATAAACGAATGATCTAAACTAGTTCGGTAATAATAGTGGATCTACTACTAGTGCTCAGAGACGATTTCCATTTACTCTCTAAACCCCAATCAGAAGACATGATAAATTCAAGTCTTCTTATTTTTGTAGTGCTATTTCTTCAACGATGATATCGAACTAGGCGATGTATTCTTTCTGTGAGAAACTGTCTTTTCCAGTACTCAACCTCACTCCGTTCCTCAGGGATATGATTATTTACTTTGCCACCGATATTCATCCCTTTCATGACTGAAGGATGGATGTATAATGTAGAATTCCATTCAGTTGCATATATCTTTTTCATTTTATTATACATATTATATCTTAATATACGGAATCTCACAAATAGCGTCCTACAGTGCTCCGCGCGTCAATTCCACCGGCCGATAAATCAACTCAAGTCGGTCTTCTTCACCGGTTGTCACTCGATTACACTATATTTTACTAATGATAAAAATTGTGGAGAAGGGAAATCTTAGCAAGAGCTTTCCTCAAAGCGACCGGTTACAGATTATGATTTCATCATACGTCGCAATTGCGGCAAAACATTTTAATGAAAAGCAGGCATAAAGCTCTGTGGTACAATCTGTACTAACGGTATCGCACAAAAAACCAGTCGCATTAAAGTTTTTAGTGAAAAAATGTATTCTACCAATGTAATCGTTTCCCGTATTTTACATAGATTTCCTCAAAATGTCGGCTTCGTTGAAATATTATGTGAAAGTGCGTTAACATTAAAAATGGGCTTCCGGATTAATAAGAGGGTAATGTGCTACCTGGTTCGATTCGATTTTAGAGATTCGTCAGAGGTGAACATGGTCTTAGCTGTTGAAGAAAATTAATATCTACATCTACATAAGTACCCTGCAAGCCGCCTTCCGGCGTGTGGCAGGGGGGCCTGCCACACGCTGTTAATATTAATAATATAGTATAATAAGATATTACTACCTCAATTTTAATTGTAAATATTAGTACTTTAGAGCGACCAACGTTCTATAAAATAATTCTCAGTATCGAACTCCAAAGCTAGGAAGAAATTAACAATGAATTTAAGCCTGGATGCAGATGGCAACGATGGCCAAATGAAAAATTGCTCGTTCCAACAACCTTCCGTCTAGTTACCCAGAGGATTTAATGGTTCTAAAACGTTTCAACATCAAAATAGCGGCCTTTTGAATCTCTTTGCGAGGACGAGGATTCCATAAATTTCCGTCGGCAACCTTCATAAACCATTTAGCTGGAGGCCAGCGAAAAGGCACATCACAAAATGTTAAAGGAAGCGAAGCTCGAAAATCCCGAGTGATATCATTACGTGGATTTGAATTTTATGGAAGAGGGGATAAAGCTGATAATGCTGCGACCCAGTCCCATCCATCTTCTCTCGTCTTAACACTCCGACCGGTCACTTTCATGCCAGAGGTCAAACAGGAAAAAATAACTCTTGAATTTAAAAAACACGAAGATAGTTTCTTTGGGAAGCTGCACTGAAAACAAGAAATATACTCGTCCATCATCGGCGAAAGTTTGAAAATTTAGAGTCGCGGGGCGAACTTTGAGGTCGTGCTCGATAGTTGAACGATTTACACGGTTGTTGGAGGAAAATGAGTTCTTTAAAAAAGGAACATAGAAGGAATTAACCTCTTTCACTCCTATTTTGACCGTATAATTTTGTATTTCATATATGTCATTCTCATATAAGTCAGGTATGAGCTTAAGATTAAAATATTTAATTGTAAAAACAAACAATATTTTATCTGAAAAAAATTTAAAACCCTTTAGGCAAGAGGAAATAGAAAAGAAAAGTATGTTAAACATAAGGAGCGCGTGAGATAGAAAATTGAAAAGAGCTAGAATAAAAAAACTCTCAACTGAAAAGGCAATTTCCTCAACACCAAAAGGCAGAAACTTGTAGAAAGTGAGCACATGGAGGTCCGACCAGCTTTACTGCACGATCTAAACAGTTTCCATTAGATTGCTAGCTTATTTCTACATACATTTCTACAGATCACCAAATATCTGCTGTTTAACCATACGGGTCTAAGGCAGAATCTCATGCTGCTTTTTTTCTTATTGCAAGTGAAAGGGTTATAAGGGGTCGAGGAAGTAAGAAAGAAATCTAAATCTACGCAAATACCATAAACACATGGCAGGGCATGGCATACCATTAATCAACTTCCCTGATCGATTATTTTTGTGTATCGCTCACGGAAAAAAAAAATAATTTTTGAAGCGACTCTAGCTATCTCTCTAACATCTAATTTCCTGAAATTCCGCACAGCATCAGAACGGCTTATGTAACAGGGAGGACACATAACATCGTCTACATTTTCTCTGAAAGTACTTTGTCGTAATTTATTTAGTTAACTGAGGCTTTGTTTAAACCTTCTTTTGTAGAGAATTTCATCACGTGTTCTGAAGCAACTGAGTAACGCTCACTTATTTAGAAGCTCTTAAGAAAACGTTTCGCCTTACGCTGTCCCTTTTCTAATTCCTACATAAAGCACTAGTCGGCAGGATCCCATCCTATACATGCTAATTTCGCTCGCTGAATGTAATCTCGTGGAATATTCCGAGAAGAGTAAGATCGAATTCAATTTTGCTGAGTCAAATTCTCACTCGTATTGCCAGTTTTACCACGTGCTGCTTGAAAATATATCAATTTCATTATATATTTTTAATGTGATCAAAATAATCGCAGGATATTATTCGTGTCTCTGAACTCATCCGAATTTCCCCTCGTATCGGCTTAAATCGAAAACTATCTTCTCATTTTCATGTAACATCTAAAACTTTTTTCGCTGATCGGTATAAAATAAAAAAAGAATCTGTCTTCAGTGAACCTAATTAAGATCTATTTAGCTAAATGTTCCCTTTCTTTAAATTTTAATGGAACACCAGTCACGTTTTTCTTTCACACAGTTTCGTATCAAACAAAGCGAGATATTCTTAAAGTATTCCCAGTCGTCAGTATTAAAAATGTAATGAAGTATCCTTCAGTATTAGAAAATCCAAGAAAATGAAATAAGTGTAAAATTTGAGGAAATGTTTTCTCCATGAACAAAGCGATTGACATGCACAATTGCTTAACCTTTCCAGTCAAGGAAGTAACCTTTTGAAATGAAAACATGTCACTAGCTACGACACATAAAATAAAAGTTTTTGAAAGGCTATCCTATGGGCCAATTATCTTTCCACCTTTCATCGTACAGCGCCGAGACGCCCTGGGCGAAGCCATTTCAGTGCTTTCTTTAGTTGTTCCGATGCTCTCTAAAGGTGAATAAAAATCTCCAGAGAGGCGTTCATTTTAGTGCAACATCATAACCACACAAGGCGCACACAAGATGTGGAGTGAAAGGTACCAATTTGAGAAAATACGCTATAATAGTTGGTAATTTAAGAAGGTACGGAGTGACAATCTGTAAATTGCCCTTTCCGATGCCTTGAACCTCAAAGCCTCCACCGTTAGCTCCTTGAAACACTGGAAAGGGAATGAGCCTAAGTAGACAAGATGAGGAGTGAGGTAGTTGGCATTGGACGCCCACACTGTGTGAGCAAGAATACTATCGGAGTAATAAGCCCTTGTGACGCAGTACACTGAATTTATGAATAAGAAAATTTAGACGCGTAGTTTAGTTAAAGTCGTAATTGTTTAAGAAAAAATTGTAGTTCTCTACAGCAACAAACGCAAAGGTTGTTTTCATCTTAATACCTTCCCCAACAATTAGCTACAACGATTTATTGAGGGAATGAGGCTTAGTATCCTAGGTGAGGAGAGAGGTAGTCAGATTGTCCTTTCACCGACTTGGAGTACGACTCGTACCTTAAGCGGAGCAAGTCCACATAAGTGCTGCCTAATTACCCAATTAGTAAATCACTTCAGCGCACTCAAGGAGTCACCTGGTGATCGCTTCTACCTCACGGAAATTCACATTATCACCCCCATAAACTAGATCGAGAAAAAAGCAAATTCTGTATGCATTTTCCCTATTATGTACCAAAAAAAGTATTCCAGTCATCGAAGTATAGTAGCAGGAGCTTACTGCAATACCAAGAGTTAACTCCAACAACCCGGATTGGATGGCGGAACATAGGGAAGAAGAGGATGATAAAAAGGAGGGATGGAGCAGAGGGGACCGGATGGGCAGCGGGCTCAAGTCCATTGGTATGGACCGAGTCATAAAGAAACAAGTGGGCGGTGCCGCACGGAGCTTCGGCTTGATATATTTCCCTCCGACCCAAACCCCGCTCGCTTCAAAAACCCTACCACTTTCATTAGCATACGGGATTTGAATTATCCGGGGGGTATGGGTGGGTCGAATTCGCGATGGCGGGGAATCTTTATACTTTATCTCTTTTAATTGCGACCGTTTTCGAGGGTGTCGGTGTTTTGCGGCGAGCGGCTGGTGCCCACCGAAATTGTTATTTTTTTTCATTCGCCGATTTTTTTGCGATCGTAAAAAATCCGCCATTCCTTGCTCCCAGCAGAAAGAATCGTTAATTTTTTTAACGACGTCAACCGCTATTTTCTGCCTCGGACAAGTTTATTCGGCCGAATGTTTGCGGCGATCGCTTTACGTAATTAGGGCAATTGCTACCCTTGGGATGCTGGCTTCCGTGACGTTTGAGAGAAAGAAATTGAAGCATCATGACCGATATAAACGCCGACTTTATAGATTCCTTTCTCACTTCGATTTTTAGTTCGAGAATACAGAAAAATACCGGCAGAGAAATCAGGGTTAGGCTCTTAGATTTGGCCATCTTCGAACTAGATGATCATTATTGCAAGGATATGATCTTCAGACGCCTTTTCCACCAACAGTATTAATATTCCCTTCCTTATACATATCTCTGGAAAACTGATTACGTACCTCAAAAGGTAATTATTTACATTTACCCACGTTTATATATCGTTGGATCTAGTATATATGGGCTTATTTTGATAGAAAAATTATGGACATTTTCTGGTTTAGAAAGGACAGGTCAGAACACAGTAGTTCAGCAATATATTCCAAAAATATTTTTCTGAATTCTTAAAAATAATTCGTATAAATCGAGTCGCTCTAATTAGAAATCATCTTATGCTTTCCGGTGAATTTCATGGATGAAGGCTTCTCAGGGTTCTTTCTTCGATTTGTATCAACATTTCCACTCCTGCCTCCGAAGTTATCCGTGTTTGCCATCTTGAAGGTGATTACGGAGACAAGTTTCGAAACGTTAACACTATCGAAAGAACAACCCTGTTGAAAACCCGACGCGTCTTTATCGGAGTCGCTCCAATTCTGGTTCCTAAAAATCACTTTAAAATCGAATGCTTTCGGAAGTGAGAAATATGCTTGTTAAGTATCTGTTTGTGGAATAAGGGTGCGAAGGGAAAATTAACATAACTGGGAAAATATCCACTATGGTTAATTGACAATAGGTTATCTTATTTTAAATAATTGTGGATCGCAGGGACTCTGTAGATTAAAAGGACCAGAATCTTGATGAGTTAAGAAGAGACACTGCCTGCCTGAAGCTCCAATGAAAACTAGGAAGATCCGAAGGATAGTTATTGAATGTCACAAAATAAGTCATATTATTATAAGTAAGAAGCAATAAGCTTCTTTAATTTTAAAAGCGCAATCTTTGATGCATATTTGGCATATGTAATCTACTTCTTACTTGTACTTTTTTTAATAACGTACTTTTTTTTCCTTTTTATGTCATATCCATTGCTGAATGATCTGAAAATGATCGTCTGTCCTGCGATTATTTCCAAGTTTATTATAAATTAGGCATTTCGCCATTGTGTCCCCACGCATCAAACATATATGTTCCACATAAGTTCACAAAGAGCTTGCTTCCTAATATAAAACTACTTTATTTAATACTTAACTGTCTTCAAGACACCTAATATATCCGCTTTTTATTTCCACAATTTTTCATCCAAAGAAATACCTACAGGAATTCCGCGTTCTTTTCCGATTCTGTCGGCGTGCGGAACTGCGTCAACTGCCATTGAAAATACTGCTAGTATTAATAGGATTCCTAATTATTTAGTATGCAACCGAAGGTTGTAGACCTAACGAGCTTCCTCCCTAATTTCTTCCATCAGTTACAGAATATATCATCTTTGTTTTTATAGAAATATTTATCTCATAAATGTCATATTTATATTCAATTTGGCAATTCACGACTGATTTTCTATCATTACCACTGTATTCAATAGCTACTCTTTACTAAAACAAAGTAGTAAAAATGCTTTTAAAAGTTATGGCGTTCTAAGATTCCTTTTCCTTGTATTGGAAATAGTTGTGATAATGTTAAACGTTGTAATTGCGTGACAGTTGGATGCTTGAGTAGTCGGATAGTTGAATATCTTGATTCTTATCATAGCAGACCAAAGATTGAATTTTCTAGTAAGCCATTGCAATAAATTTATTTTAATAAACATTTTCTCATTAATCACGAAGAGTCCCTGCCTACCAGCTATATTGCTACAGATCCGGTATAAAATATAAATATCACTGTGCAAGAGACACGATTTACGATAAATGTGGTGGAGCAATTAATGCATGCATGAACAGAGGTTCATAGATAGACTTGAATGAAAAAAAAAACGCTAAAAATGTTCCTTTACTTCGCAATTCTCAGATTAATGCATCCGAAAATGGTTTTCGTGTATATGCATTCGGACTCTACCGTCGCGCAATAAAACTGGCAGTTTTTGTGCAGTAAAATGCTTACACAGGCCCCTCTCCGAAATAAAACATCAAGTCGAAATAAGAGCAATAAAATTTCAGAGAAATAACACCATTTCTTCACCCAGCACATCAGAAAATAATAATGTTAACAAGCAGAACAGCTTATTCCCCGCCATCCTTTAAGCTCCATGATCTGAATCCACCGGTGTAACAAGCCATAACTGGTTTAAGAACGTATGAAGAAATCAAAAAATTATCTCCTAAAGTTCGCCCATCGGTATGGACCCAGCAGTAATTCTTTTAGTGAGATCCGAAGTTCCTCATTTTATCAAACCGGTAAGTTTCTCTCAGAATCCTCTACATCACTTCAATGAACCTGGAGACGGTCTAACTATCACCCTTTCATTTTAACAGTCGCTTTCACCCGACTTAAGTACCGCCCTACAGTAATTCGTTTTCTCTAAACTCTCTCTCTCTTCCTTCCCACTCACCTTCGCTACCGTAATGACTCAATTCCACGGCAGGTCTCAGGAAAAATATGTCCTTCTTCCCACGGGGGTCATTCCGAGCAGAGAAGAGAAGGTGTGATTTTGGTGGCAGAGGAGACAGATAACGAGAGAAAAGCGTTATATAAAAGGATGGAGTTAATTAATCTAAGTGCGTAGGATAGAGATAAAAATCTGATCGCGCAACCGAGATAGAAAGTCTCGCTCAGAAATGCGAAAAGTAATGGCACGGAAAGGAAAAAAAAACTGAAAGTTAGAAAAATTTCAAGATTTATCAGATTTCTCTTGCTTGACAACTACATGCTTATTAACTTTCTGCAATATAGGTATCTATATCTACGTATGTATATACTCAGCGAGCCGCCTTAATACATTTGGCAGGCGGTGGGTGTATTACTAAAAGAGACAGATTTTAGCAGGATTAATTATTTTGATTTTGGGAGATAGGAACTAATTAATTTTTCTTATGCGTGCCATAAATTTTGGATTAAAATAATAATAATATTTAAAAAGGAGCATAGGAATCTGTTTTATCTGCAGTAAAGTATGAATTTCCTTAGCTAATACGCGTGTTTTTTCTTTTTTCGTTTTGTTAAAAACTTAAAATGTAAGAAAATTCCATCGCGCAAAATTTCAATTTAATGAGGTTCCAAACCACTTTAACATTCGCTGTAGGCTCACTCTAATATGCAAGGGAACTTATAGTCATAAAAGTTTGTTAAGGAATATGTTACAGTGTAATCCTAAGAAACCAAGATCATAGAGACAATTATAGGAAATCAGGAAAATTAATTTTTATATTTACGTAGACTAAAGGTTCATGAGCTCCTGAACAGTTGACGAATGAACGTATCTTTTCCACCAGAAAAGACAAACAGAGACAATTTTTTAAAATAATCTTACGTACATTGACTGGGATAACGTGAAAAATAATAGTTTCTTAGAGAGTCTAGAACATTCACGATACTACTCTAACTCAAACGAATCTTAATATGATGATACGTTTATACTGTAGAAGGTAAAAGATACATGAATAGATGAGAAATTAATCTCTCGTCTGCCTAGAAAGCATTGATGGTGAAGTGAAGGAGAGAAACGAAGATGTACTGCTTAAAAGATTATTAGACTATCTTACTGAATCATAAAAAAATGAATGTAACTGTAATAGAGATTATATAAAAATGAATATTCAATGGTAAGAAAAATTGAGTAAAAACGTATGAAAGCATCAAGCTGATTGAAAATGTTAACGCCTTGAACAAACAACCAAAATGAAAGTAATGTGGGGAATAGGATGGATGTATCTTTACACCTGGGTGGCACAACGTAATGGAAATGGGATAGGTTTCCGACGTAACGGATTTGATGGAGTGGTTAGAAATAATTGAAAAGTACACAGCGGCAATGAAATGGAATGACGAGGAAAATATGGGAGAAATAATCTTAGAACCGGTGGGACTCTGCCATTTTGCACGTGCAGAATAAAACAATGTAGGATGTAGGTTGGAATGCAATGAGTCATGTGAGGAAGAGAGCAAAGTGATGGACAGGATGATGAAGAGCCTCAGAAATAACAGTGGAAAGGTAATCAAGGAGACAAGAAAGGAAGTACAGAAGTTAACTCTGGTATAGAAACGAATTTTTCTCGGAAAAAAATAAGCTGACAGAAGTGACTATTTCACTAAAAGTTTCCTCATAGTTTTTCCTAACCCTAGAGTAATCTCAGGATCAATTTGTCGAAAGTGGTGCGGATGTTATTACTTTTTTGTAGCCGACACTCCGAGATAATGCGGGGTAACATCCTGGTGGGCCCACGGAATAGAACTAGAGTAATGTGTTAAATTGCGCAGGTCACGTACTTCCGAGGCCATCCATCAGTCTCGCCATCTAGCGAAGGGATTTGTCCGAAGTGACCGCCTCGCTAAAAAGGGAACGGAGCGTTACATTGCGAACTTTCCTCGTCCACCTCCCGTGGCCGTGAAGAGAAGCCTATATCGAAAACACGGTGGAGACCTCTATGAATATTAAAATTTCCGGACGATTTTGCTCTCGTTTTGCGAGCTGGCTTTAAGAATGATCAGGGTGTTTCAGTTCGGTAGATATCACGGCGGAAACGTTGATGAACGATAGAATAATGAACAAGTTCATACCGTCTTTGCTATGGCGAGTTTAAACTAAAACTCCCCTCTTCTATCCAACGCATACTTCATTTTACCAAGATAACACCCACAGCTTGATAAGCACCGCTTATGGTTTACTGAATAATCCATTGTACATACACGCATACATTTCCATATCCGTGACCTTAAATACGTTAGAAACATTTTTTTATCTTTAAATAACCATAAATTTTATTTGTCTAATGGTAAACCAACTGGTGACTGCATTAATAGATTCGTTGGATAATAATAGTAATAGTAATAATAATAAAAAGCCTTATTACACTATTTTAATAATATAATAATGT
>KZ308246.1:1123859-1288639 GCA_000376725.2 Ladona fulva
GGTAGTTCAGTGGTTAGAATACCTGCCCGGAAAGTGGGAGACCTGGGTTCGAGTCCCAGTCGTGTCGCTATTTTTCACACTTGTTATTCCTATATAATAATGTGTTAATTTTTAATAATAATAAAACATTATTATTATACATTACTTCAGGACGAGATTCAGACTAGTTATTCTCTTCATCTAATCCTAATGTGTTGGGTGGGATAGAGGTATGTGTATTAATTTTGAGTACTTCGGACAGATCCAGATCCCAGAATATTAATATTAATGAAAATTTCACATTAAAACCAATAAAAATGTACCAATACATCGAACAATTGTACTATCCACAAAACTGACGTTCTAGGTAACTTGTAACTTACAGGTGTAAAATAAAATAAGGTTGTCAAATCGAAGATATAATTGTACTATCGCCATGCATCTCGCTGTCCTATATTTTTTGCGATGGAATTCCAGGAACTTATGACCGTAAAGATAAATAATTTTCATATTTGGTAGCCCTTCGGATGGGGCACTCATATGTCCGCAATTTACTCTCAAGCCTTTGTGGTTAACATGGGATGGTATAGTTACGAATGTTAAATACATTAGACCGTTATTTCTAGATAAGGGCAAATTTAAGCGTTTGCGTCAAGTTTTTTCATTGCTTAAACTCTATTTTCTATAAACATTGGATCTAAACAAAATAAAAGCAACGTTGAATAAAAGGAGTACTCCAATACCACCATAAAAAAATTGCCGCGAACCGATGTAAATTTCGCCAGCGATGCTATCCTCAGCGATGCTCAGGGTACGGGTTGGACTCATCCCGTACCCTGAAGATTCTAGCATCGCTGGCGAAATTTACATCGGTTCGCGGCGATTTGCTTTTTGATGGTATTAGCGCACTCCTTTTATTGAACGTAAACTTTGCCATCAGTGAACCGCCTACTTCCTAACCAAATGCAGTTTAGCTGTACATACCGGGTCCCGGAAATATCCCTGAGGATAGATTTCGTAGCCCGAAGCCAACGATATTAGAGCTCTAAATCTTCAATTGTTTGGTTGAGTGTACATGTGCTCACAGAAGTGAGGTTAAACCACTTTTTAAGAACATTCCATAACATTCGACTTCATGAAAAATAAGAAATAAAATGTTTTCTCTTAAGTATCACGTTTCCGTACGATTTGTCTTCGCGAACTCGATAATGCTCATATTCCGAAAATCTTTACAAAATGGAACCCGACTACACCTTAGCTAGGGGCACAATATTATATTATTTCACCCCTGCCCCTAGGCCCAATTTTGGAGGTGTTATCAGGTATGAAGATTTTGTTCCAGAGCCGCTTATTCCACTGGAACGGATGAAAGACAAATTATGCATACAATATCTACCCTTCCGGTCAAAACTGTTTTTTTCTGTGCATAACACTGTTAGCTGCGGAATTCCCCAGGAAAACTAGCGTATAAAAGACGCAATGGGCTTAAGTTTGATACTGGTCAATTACGACCTCAGCGCCACAGATGTGAAGATTGTGTAAATATGTACTTTCGACTACCATGCTACAAGCCTAGCACCAACATAGAAGTCTAACGAAATTGTATAAAAGTCCAAATTCAACAAGAAAAAAACTGTTTTTCTCAAAAATAATTCAATAAACATATGCCCTGCTTTGGTTAGAATGGGTAAGTCAGGTGGTGGGCGGGGTGTGTAAAAATTATTAACCCCCTATGAGAAATGTATAATTTAGGCAACCTTACATACATGCTTAATCATCCAATATAAAACATGTTTTGATGCGAGTTCCAACCCAGGATTCTGTAATATTTTCAGTGAGATTTTCTGTGAGATAACACACCTTTTTCCATTTTCCAGAATTCAAAACTTCTTATTTCATCCATTAAATCCTCTTTGTTTCAAAGGCTGCTCTAATCAAGAGAGAAATATAAGAAAATGAATGCTAGAACAAATCGTTTCAAAAATTCATTGTTTTCCGTGAACGATACACGGAATAATCGAATAGGTAAGTAGAGTCACGGTACATGCACCCGTTGCTCGTTCTCACGAAAGGCGAGTTGCAGGGTACATATATAGATCATTTCTACGTATTCAAGCATCTCATTCTACTCATTCAACCAGTTTTTCTCCGTACGCTCCAGGGGTAATCCTTTCGACTTCGGTGAACTCGATCCCGGGTTCGATTCCCGGTACGGGTCTACGTGCGAAACGACCTCAGCTGTCGAAGCACTTCTAACAATAATCATACTATTTTCTCCATCTCATACCCTGTAGAGCGAATTTAATTCTCCTTACACTCAATTTTAGTAATTCCCTTTTTCATTAGTCCTTTCCATAGGCCAATATCAACGTGAAAAGTAAACATCCCTTTGTTGAATAGCGTCTATTCGACTTTTGCTACACGTATTCCTCGTATAATGCTTCTCCAGGCACACCCAACAGTCATTACCAAGCAAGGTGGACGTAATTACATTTCTGTTTACAAATATATTTTTAAATACAAGAGAAATCGATACAGTAATTTCGTGAGATAAATATAAACGCAAAATAGATGGAAATTCGAGGCGGAAAAGACAAAGGCTTAACTGTTTGCTGGTTCAGTTAATTAGAAAATTGTTAGCCGTGATAGCGTAATGACTGACCTTCCAGCTATTTCAGTTCCGATCGCGAGAGAATAATATTTTAATTATACCGAGCAAAAGCAGGCAAATAGCTCTTTTTAGCTGACTTTAACGTCAAAAATGTTTGAGCTTTTATCAAGAGCACGAGATATCCGTCTTTAAAAAAATAATCAAGTAAAGTTGTACTGATACATAGGTACATTCCGAATTCCACATCTGCCTTCTTATTTTTTTAAACTTTACCACGGCCATAAAATAATAAACTTGGGAAACTACTCAAATATTAAACAGAATCCTCTCAGGAAGCAAACAACTGGATATGACGGAATAGTCAAATTTGTTCCGGAATGAAAACGGCGAAAATGCTAGGATAAATACTTGAATTTATAAATATTTCGGAATAGATGAATAAATCATTCAAATGTACGCCATGAAATAGTTTTCTGAGGCTCAGTTTTCCATTTCAATGCTATTAATTCAAAAGAAGAAGATGAAGACTACCGAATAACTTTGGGGTGCGCCGAGAAGAAAAGAAGTTTCTTTCAAAGATAAAATAAACCTTGTGTCGTGGAATAAGTTTTGCTGGAATCTCGAGTATTTTCAGGTCATATCCGTATTCTGCAAGGAAATTTTAATAATCGTATACTATTGTAATACAGCAAGAGAAAATCTACTTGAGGTAAATGCTCGGAAATGTAAACATTTCTTTTGTTTAATGATCCAATAAAAATGTACCAATACATCGAACAATTGTACTATCCACAAAACTGACGTTCTAGGTAACTTGTAACTTACAGGTGTAAAATAAAATAAGGTTGTCAAATCGAAGATATAATTGTACTATCGCCATGCATCTCGCTGTCCTATATTTTTTGCGATGGAATTCCAGGAGCTTATGACCGTAAAGATAAATAATTTTCATATTTGGTAGCCCTTCGGATGGGGCACTCATATGTCCGCAATTTACTCTCAAGCCTTTGTGGTTAACATGGGATGGTATAGTTACGAATGTTAAATACATTAGACCGTTATTTCTAGATAAGGGCAAATTTAAGCGTTTGCGTCAAGTTTTTTCATTGCTTAAACTCTATTTTCTATAAACATTGGATCTAAACAAAATAAAAGCAACGTTGAATAAAAGGAGTACTCCAATGCCACCATAAAAAAATTGCCGCGAACCGATGTAAATTTCGCCAGCGATGCTATCCTCAGCGATCCTCAGGGTACGGGTTGGACTCATCCCGTACCCTGAAGATTCTAGCTTCGCTGGCGAAATTNACAGTGTGGTCGGCATTGCACTGTTACTGCCTATAATTACCAAGAGCTTTATCTAATTCTGGAAATGTGACTGATAAACTTACGTAGCTGAGGACTGAACCAGAGTCGTATTCCTGGCCTTATTGGAAGGCCATCGAAACTAAACGTATGCCATCTCAATAAGCAATATTAAGCAATAAGGAAAACTGTATATTACCAATGCGTATTTACCCTTCTGAGATCCCGGATAGACAAGTGGGCAACGCGTTCGACTTAGGTGAAAGCGGTCCCGGGTTCGATTCCCGTTGGGGGCCCATGTGCTGAATGACCAAAGTAGTCGAAGCACTTTTAACAATACTACTACTACTATTTACCCTTCCAAGAAGGCATCATCAGGATCACTAAGGAGACATGACATAATTTTATGTAATTACGATCTTGGAAATTACCTTAAAATACGCAACTCACTAATCCGAAAGTGAGGCAATACGCAACGCAATATATTTCAACCTATAACTCACGATAAAGAGGCAATTAATTCAAAATTTCCCTGTTTCTTCTCCAGAATTCCGTCAAATGACTTCTAAGCTGAACCCTATAATCTTAGGAATGAGAAGAGTACAGACGAAAAACAAACTTTTACAGTTGCTAATCCTGTGGCGTAGTACACTGTTTATAAGACTGCTGAATTACTCAAACACAGAGGCGTAGCCTAGGGGGTGGTTTTGGGGTGTTAAAACCCCCCATGATAACGGAGCCAACAAAAAACGAATGCATGCAATAGGATGACTTCTCGTCATCATGTCTTACAAAAATCGCTGGGGAGTGGTAGAGTACTCGTATGAATGTAAAAGAGATCAGTTTATGTTTTCATCAGATTTTGGACGGAAGTATTCATATCCCTAGATTGCAGGCAATGCAGTTTTAAGTTCATGGCTCTAAGCCCCATCATCATGGACGCACCTTGCCCCTGTCACGCCATATATCCGTCCCATGAGAATATGAAACTGAGGAATCCCGACCGATATTTCCAACCTCTTAAACATGCAGATGGTTATAAACCAATGCGTACATTTCTGAGACTGACGAATACCTCTTCGCCGTCTCGAGGCAAATTGAGTTAGTATTAACGTGATCATAAATTCTGCATCGCTTCTATTAAACGTTCTAACCGAACATAGCAATTGTGTTTGCCAATTTGTCGTTGAGAGAAAAACAGATTGAAGGATAATGACAGTGCAGTAAATCACGATTCGGAATTCCGAGACGCCCTTTGCAAAGGAAATTCTTTTTACTTTCGAATGGGAAACTGGTTTTGCTCCCACCAACACCCTTAAACTTAAGAAGAAAGGAAAATATACAAGCATTACATGGAGTTGCAGTACAGAAAGAGTTACGAACAGCTTGGATTATAAGTTAGAGACGACCTAACAAAACGTCCAATCAGAGAAAACGGATTTGAGTTACCACTTTCATTCAGTTGACTTCAACAGCCGAAAAATAAAATAATACTTTAAATTTCGCTAAATGTAACAACGAACCAGAAAGATGTATTTTCCGAAAGGTAGAGCAATAGCTATGTATAAACTTACATTTATCGTTTTTGGTGATCAAATGAAAAACTCAAAGGATATGTCAAAGAAAATCTGACGGCACTCTTAGCCTCTATAAGATTTAAGAGTCGAAACAGGCACCATTGGTTAAATCTGAATTCCGCATTAAAAACAAGCAGTTTTCAATGAAAACGTTCATAGCATATTCATGGACGTAGGGGGATCTAGAAACTTGTAGGGCGGGGGAGAGGGGGTGATATTTTAATTTAAGACAATTTCCTACTGATCTCATATCCAATCAACTTTTAAAATGTAATTTCGTCGCTATAAATGTAGTAAATGTGCAGTGATTGTAGAAACACATCGTAATTACACTGATTCATGTTTAATAATATGTGGGATGCAAAACCACGACGCTTACGCAGCATCTAAAAAAGACCAAGTATGCGGTTCAATTTCAATTTAATAATTTAATTACTTTATTCTAAATCGTGTAATATTATTATTAAAAATTTTTAGTCGGGTTTTTGGACTCCGGGGACAACCACGACGTAAATCCAAATATGGAATGGAATGATCAATTAACATACATATACTAGATAAGAAGGAGACTTACCTATTATTTAGACAACTCTGTGGAGTTGGCCCCCAACGATGGCCTAGAACCACAAAATAGTATTCTATTTATGAGTGACGCCCTAACTTACTGATTGACTGACCGATTATGTTTGCTATTTTTGCCTTAGCCGAACTGCTAATTTTCGCCTTAAAAATCTGTCATGCCAATTTCACAACATTTCATCGCTCATTGAAGATTCTCTTTCAACGCTTTCATCATGATTCTTAATTTTCCACGAACTGATAAAAGGGAAAGGGAAATTTGGCAACCAGAATATGTTTGGGAGGCTTTTGATCACAGCTTTTGCTCACGCGAATTGCTGAATGAATCGCGTCTTCACGCATCATTAATTCCCAAACGCACACTTAATCAACATCATGTTAACTCATAAATAACCATGTGATCCTAAGGTAAGATTATACCGAAGTATTCGTGAGATTTGAGGAACTTTAATGGTCCGCTATGTTCAGCCATTAATTCATCGCTTGCAGGATGATGGCAAAAGATGTGCACAAGTAAGCAGCAAAGCGATTCTAACTGAAATGGGAAAATTGAAACTACGCAATATCTGAAAGGCACCTAGACTTTTTCTCCATCAAACACAATCCATCACTTCTCCATAATTAATCATCTTACGAAAATAGTTCCATATCCCACCTGAATGCACTTCTAATATAAGAACAAACTCTTTTTTATGGATTGCAGGAAATAATCAACGTTCTGGCGAAAGGTAGTAGCATTTCTTACTTTTATGGAATTACGCAAATTGTGAAGTACAGAAATTGACACCTTTCTTTGCGATTTCTGTGTTGGAAACTACTTTTTACTTCTTTTTATCTTTTCCGAAAGAGAGGTGGGCAGCGTGTTGAAGGAAATTAACGGGTGCAAACTAACAACAGTTTTAAAAAAATACCAAATTTCGGAAGAAATAACATGAAGAAATAGCTAGAACTATCTTCTCGTATGTTAAATTGCGGATTTTATCACCTTAGGATATTTTTCTACTAAGATGGAATTATGGGGCATATTCGATTTAAATGCCTAACTTATCTACTTATTTAATGGCGGCGGAAAATTTCATGATTTACAGGTCTCATTAACACTTAGGAAGTGTTATCCTCAGCTAATGGCCAATTCTTTTAACGATCTACCGGGCTCTAGGGTTTATTCCTTTTAAAACTTAATTAATTTTCTTTGCTACTGGAAACAATCTATACCTATGTATGTACACTTCACATTGACTTTCGGCGTGCAGCAGATGTTTCAGGGAAAGTTCATCTCACTATCCTTTTTACTACTGCATACTGCTTTCGGAAAAATCAATTTGACACTTCACGATTCAACTTCAGTTCACCTCCCAGGTGAACTGAAGTTTTTGTTTTGTTTTTGAGGACTCTGATCGGTATGTATAGAGAGGTGGAGGCATCACATTTATTCTACTGCGTACCAGTTTTCCTGGACGGCAACAATGGTCTGTGAGGTAATTCAATCGCACGTATTTTGGAGCAAGCGTACCCTAATACCAGGTCACCTTTTTTGGAAGTTCATCGACTGAACGACTAAAATAATTCATTGTTTACATTCGAAGACGAAAACGACAGTTTTCAGCAAACAGATCAGCAATAAAAACCAGAACTTCTAGTATTCCACCACTTCGAAGGATATATTTCCTCTAAATTCAATGGGCTAGTTTAACCTTTTTTTAATTCTTCTCCTTCAAACGATCCCATCCTTTAACCAGCGGCATCTTGGTAACCTTTTTCTGGCTTATCGTAGCGTAAAGTACGGCCTTCCATTTGACTAACTTTCGCGTATTTTGGGATAATTCAATTCCTTAGCCCGGGAATAAGCTGTAGCATTCCCTTGTGAATTCTGTTCTAAATGCTGTTTGACGAACGGTCAAAGTTCCAGAAGAAATAAAGATAGGGGGTAATTTATAAGGGTTCTACTGCATATGAGAATAATCCCGCCGCTTTGAATAAAGTAATTATGGTGATGCTGTTTCCTGGAGGCTTCAAACTCCACCGAAAATATTTTATGTTAATTCCCGTTAGTATCAGATTTATAATGCTAAATGGCGCTATCAAATATTTATATTCAGACATTTACACACAGCGTTTCCAGCATTGTATATGAGCACCCAAAGAAACCCGGAGGAGAGATTTTTACGGACGAAAAATTAATGATGGCAACGTGTTCATATACCACGAGAAATCGCATGGGAAGAGGAATCCAAGCTGAAGTAAAGAAAGAGAATGTTGATAGAGGAAATTAAGCGGTCATATCGGAGAGGAATAAAAAATTCGAAAGAAAAACACCGTTTTAATGACCACGGCGTGAGACCACCGCACTCGTGTACGCAAAAAAAATATTCGAGGTAAATGTTCCACCTCAGCTAATTACAGTCATTTACAATCCTCATTAGCTAAATCTGGCATTTAATGCGATACCGAGTTAAAATCTCCCCTGATAATTTCATTTTTCCCGCATCATTTGCGATTCTAGAGGCCATGCAACGCGATTATTATGCAGATTTTGATTACACGGATAATATTTCAATAGAGGCAGTAAATCACGCGTAACTTGTCTCCTGCGTGGGAAAAGAATATAAAAAGAGACTTGACTCAATGGAAGCTTATTGTCAATGCGTGTCCAAGGCTAAATATGTGCCGATTTCCGAGTTAATGGGAACGGCGTGACCTTAAAGGACCTTTTCGCAGTGGCATCTCGCCTGCTCCACCGATTTGCGTCGCTTGGTTGTGAAGTCCCTTTGTGCTGCATATACTTTCTACATATTAGGTAGCTGAAGAGAATAAATCACCAGGAAATAATACTATGTCTGCGGCATTGGGTTGTACATTGAGAATTTAAAACAATTGAACTTCCATTATACCTTAAGCAAATCATTAATTATTAAACAACTCCGACTACAAGCAGAACTAGCTCCCGGATAGCCAAGTGGGCAACGCGTTCGACTTCGGCGAAAGCGATCCCGGGTTCGATTCCCGGTGGGAGCCTACGTGCGAAATGACCTTAGCTGTCGAAGCACTTTTATCAATACTACTACTACTACAAGCAGAACTTCAGGATGAGGCCTATTTGAGAACTCATTATTGGCGAGCGACGGAAATCAAATATGTACAAATAAAATTATTTAGCAGTAGCTATTCTTTCTTATTTACCCTAGTTAAGAGTATAACTCTCTGGGAATTTGAGTCTGCGTTTTAATCTAGGAGGTTAAGAGGGACATAGGTTTGATAGAAGCTTATCAGTGATGTTCAAAACCCTCGGCTGGGTATCTTAAGGATAGAAGAACCGAGTGTAGGAGCAAACTAATCGGGAAAATTTTAAGTAGTGATTTACATCATGAATGACATCGTGATTACTGCTCTCACCGAACGCGGTTTTCGTAGACCGAAACGAAAGATATATATAAACAAATTTTATCGATAACGGATATTTATTATTGGTCAGTTTACAAGAAAGCATAAGCTACACGAATAAAACAGCACATGAGGTGGTTCGGTGTTCTCACTCCCCCTGCCATACACCACATGGAGGCTCGCGGGGAATAAATGTAATGTATTTTAACGCAGACTCAAATAATCCATATTATTCCGTTCCTTTGCATTTACTTCAAACATCCCCTGACGATAAACCATTGGCTGTTGGTAGGTTGAACGTGATTTACTGGTACACCAGACTTGGGATAGACCATGTGCTATTTTCTACCAAGCGTTTTCTCTGGTGTTTCCCGCTGCAAGGGTTTTCTATTTGTCATCCCTAAGTTGCAAATATTTTTTCTCGCGATACTCTTTTTTTGGTTTTAATTGATCTTTTTATGGACAAACATACATATTTTGTTTACAGATATATATTTACCACATACAAGGTTATGTAGAAGAGATGCCCACACATGGCTAACGTCGCCAATAAAAGATCTCTCTATTCGTTATAAGAAATGAAAAATTATATAATACAAATACACATTAATACATAAATATAAACATACATTAAAAGAAAGGCTTAAGGTTGACATGCATTTTTATGTAGATTTTAGGTGAATGTTTTATCTAACAGAGAATAGAATTTTGGTATAACCAGATCTGATTGTGAAACACTTTTACAGCATAACAGAATTATTTAAAAAATAATCCCGTACCACGAAAGGGTAACGATTTCCACGTCTAAGCAATCCCATTATTGGCTAACGTACGTCTGATATATGACCATCAACTTTATTGACTCCAATTCTTTCTCTACTCTTCATCGCGTCAAACATAACCGCAACCGTGCCGCAAAGTAGCGGGTAGTTGACATTGACTCCGGCGGACTCTTGGTCCGTACATGAAGAACTTTCTATAGCGATGAATGTTACACTCTCATCTCTCAACCTCTCTCACTTGTGTTATCCACTTGTCCCTACTCCCCTTCCTCCAAAACATCCTCCATCTCCTTTGGGGTCACCTCCGTCTCCTTGTCATTCTCTTTGTCTCTACACGACAATCCTGCCCATTCTCCGAACCGCTATCTCTTCCCTCGCTGCGTGTACCTACCTCGGAACCGCTCTTATTTTGAATTAGCATCATCCCTCCCGCACTCACCATCATTCCCTTACTTTGTTTCACCCTTCGGTTCCGATGTGCAAAGTTCTTCGCAACCTGTCTTATCCTTTCTCCTCCGCTATTCACAAAAGAAAATCGCGCTTTCATTGGACCTTTCTTCGGGAGATGAATCGTGATTTGCGCTGGATGGTGCCCATTTTCACGCTCTGATTTGTACGCAAAGGAATTACTGCAAAATTCGCTACTTAAAGCCTTTTTTACGAGTTTTATGTAGTACTTTGATAGACATAGAATAATTATTTTGAAATTCAAAGAAAAAAACCAAAACTAAGTGACTCGATGGCAAGGGACGACACGAGAGAGATCTTAAGTACACCCAAATTCGCAATATTACAACTGATTAACTTATTACTATTTTCTAAAATTTCTATTTACTTATTTATTTCCAAATGCCCTCACAAACATCATTTTTAACGTAAAATTACAGTGGTGGGCTTATAGAATAATAACGGACGAATATATTAATATTCCCTGACCGGAAAAATCCGACTAGCTTGGATTCGGATCCGGAGTAGCACCCTAACCACTCCGCCACCGCGGCCGATAATAGTAAAGCAAACAGAAATTACTCGTGGTAGCTCATATTACTACCATAGTTTAAATCCATATTTTTTCCTCTTCATTCAAAATATATATGGAAATTACCGTTAAAAAGCAGTCCATGAACGCATTGTAAATTTTCAATGTTATTATCGTTTCAGTAAAACATTTTCTGCATTGTTTAATTATTATCCCGTTCTCTAGTTTTATATGGAAGTTGCGTGACTTTATAAAGTTACTAGTAATATAAAACTGTTGATAAATTACCATTTTATATCACCATATTGAAATTCTATGGTTTTCTTTTTCTTCAGATTCACGGAGACAATTTACTCACAGTCGTCTGCCAACGTAGTGAACATAATACCTATTTTTATTTCTTTGTATTGCTAATTATGCGGAAAAGCTTATCTCAAATCCATACTCACCTCAAATCCACATTTTTTAAACGCACAGCAATTTGTGCATGTATTTAAAATTGCTGGATAGCCAGAAAGACCTAAAAACGTTTTTTAAGAAAATTACCCCAAAAACTCCCTTACGCAGCATACCCTTACAGTACGGTGTACGGTAAGGGTTTCATTAACACCAGGATCCCTACCTTTCTCTAATCAGTTATTTTCTCTATTGTTCTTCAAGAAAGCGACCAGAAATATCTGTTAAACCAATTATTTCGTTGTTACGCTTTGTACATTTTTATCGAGTTATTGCTCGTTGTGTACTGAACTAACCACTTCATATATATATAGAAAATCCTCTAACGTTTAGGCCGAAACTTCGGTTTACTGAGAACTTGCTCGATTTCCCGCCTTACTCACGAAAGCACTCCCAAACAGTACGTAACAGACACGGCATGATAGTTCAGAGGTTAGAATACCTGTCCGGAAAGTGGGAGACCTGGGTTCGAGTCCCAGTAATGTCGCTATTTTTCACACTTGTTATTCCTTTGGTTTCAGCCACACTGCTCTTCCGTGCTAAGTAATTCACCTTTCCCTAATCCTTGTAATTAGACAAATGACGAAAAAAATGTGTTGGAAATAATGACAGTTAATAAGGTAGGCCACACGCGGTTCCCAAAAGGAAGGTCTTTTCGCAATTTATGCCTTCAGTTTCTCGGCTCTGAAACCTCTTTACGATAGCTCCTCTTTACTGCGGCCCTTTTAACTTGCCCTCAACTTCTACATCACTACTACAAAATTCCTCCCTTCTCAGAGTTTCCTCTCTCTTTCACGCACTGCCTTCCTCTGACATTCATCCAAACTTGTAACACTTGCTCTTTGCTCCCAACTCCCCATTCCATGCCTTTGTTACCCATGCACTCTAATTTTACCATTTTTACTTTCCGTCGTCCTTGTGCTAGTTCATTCTTTCGAGAACCATTCTTCGGCTTGATTTCAAACTCTTACTACCATTTAGATAGCCTTTTTACGCAATTAAAGGGTGATTGTGCGCATGTCTTAATTGCAACATAGAAAACATACCTAGCAGAATAAACCTAAAGGAGTCGACATGGAATGTCTGAAATTTAAATAAAGAGCTGACTATATGAAGTTTATGGAAAATTAAAGTTGATGATAACGGGAATAAATTAAATTAAAACGTTTTTATTGCAGTATCTATTACTCAAATAACGAAATATCGTGAATAGAAATGTACAGTTCCAACGTTCCTCATTTGAATTCAACCATTAATATTTAATGTTATAAATTCACGCGCTATTTAAACATTGCTTTAAATTTGTAACTTTGTCCCTCTTTTTTAATTTTCTGTTGTATTTCATAGAGAAGGCGAAGGATTTAAATGTATCATGAATTTCTAAGTTAGTATTTACATTCCAGGAAATAAATGATCATTTTGTCGCTTTATAACGAGGCAGAAGCGTAATTTTTAAATTGATATGATCGATTTAAAACTTTTTAATGTGAATAATCATGATTGCTTTAAATCATATTAACGGTTATCGTCATTTTATAATACATCTCTGCTCTCATAATAACATATATTTTATATTATTTTAATTATTTAGGCACCAATAACTTCTCTCACAATGATCATTTTCATTTAATGTACATCCTCTTCGTTTTAAATTCGGTTTCATTGATCCTTAATTTCAATCTCTGTATTTTATACATCTAATCAGCAAAATTTCAATTCCTTCGCGATGATTTTAAAGCATACTCTTTTAACCAAATGAATTCCATTCTCGTGTCTCTATTTTTCCCACCTCTCCATCCAACGTTTGTTTTACTAAGAATTCCCTCGTTAACCTTTCCCTATTTTCTTATTCCCTAGGCGTCTTCCATCTCCGTATTAATCACACGTTCTCCACCATTCCTCAATTTTTCTTCCACCCCACTCCGTGCTTTCTGAATTCTACCCACTTCCCATTTCCTTTAGCTCCTCTCTCCCAGTCTCTCCTTTCTCTTCCGTCAGACCCTTCCTCTGCATTATCTCCGTGGCAACCATTGTCTTCACTCTCGCTTCTGCTCTCTCGAACATTGCCGTATCTCCCGAACTCACCTGCCTCTCCTTCCGAACCCATTGCCTCTTTCACTCCCCCCCCCCAAATGTCTCGGTGTTCAAGATACACTGCATTCCTTTCCCTCGCATTCGGTCGCTTTTCATTTCCCCTCGGCGGACTTATCGCAATCACTAGGGAAGACCAGCCAAAGACATTTTCATCCGTGCTTTGGGTACATTCTAATCTACAAAAATAGCATTATGAGTTTATACGCGTCTAAATGGAAGAATTAAGATTCGCGGGTTTCCTCTTACACTGACTGTTTAATAGGCTACTCAACCAATGTTTAAAAAAAATCATTTAATGTAAAATGAGGCAAAAAGATTATCATATCGGAATGGATTTCTATCAAATCCATAGTATATTTTGTTACCGCAAGTCTTTCCTAAAGTTGTTTTCGAGAATTATGACACCATGTGAGCAAAATGAAGTTTACGTATCTTACGAGACGAATCAATATTTATTGCTACAGACACCGCCTTTAAGCTTTCTTGTCCTTTTAAACCCTTTGTATCTTTTTTGTGTCCTAGCTTTACTATCTTTTTTTATTGTATCGCATGTAATTGGGTTCATTTTTAACCTGTATGCGATTAATAAATTATTATAATTATTATTATTTAAGGTGGCTAAATGTCATGTTTCTCACATTATTCCCAGTTCCTTTAACAAATCCAATCTATATTAAATATGTGCGCATCTATATTCAGTATGTGCCTTGCCTTCCATTATTATATAGGAAATAATAGCACTGGGTCACGCTGGAATCAAATCGAATATCCTATTCAATTGCAAATCAAAAGTGTGTCATTTGGGAAATGTTCGATTCGTATCGTTAAATTTTCGATAAATTGCCTCAGAGTAACGAATCCCTGTTGTAATTTGCAAACATATAAAAAGAATATCCATTCAGCCTTGAACTCGAGAGAAATGAATAAACGGGCATATCTCAATCCATCACAGCACTATTTCTACTAAATTTTAATAGATGCGACTGAACAATATCACCAGGGTCGTAATTTACTTCCTTCCCTACTCTTTCTCTTGGATTTTCATAACATTTTTCCTTCGACATAATATGTCACCTCGAATCGTATTTACTCATCCACGAAGATTGTATCGCTATTCCTCGAGAAGTTGGATGGACTCTTATTCCTGGAAATTTCTGTCTCCCTGAAATCTCAGAATCCAAGAAAGGTATACAGGTACAGAAAAGCACTATCTCAGTTACAAAAAATAATCTGCACGCACCTGCATTAAGTTCTCATGCGTTGAAAACAAGCATTTCAATGATTCGGCACTTTTCTGTTAAAGTGAACGTGACTACTGAGCTATTTATTGGTAACCTCCTATGTTCAGTTACAGTTACCGTTGTCATAACAAGATCATACAAAACAAGTCACGAGGATCGTTCAATTAGTCCTTAGAAAAACCATGAGATGGCGCTCGTAGTATCATAAATGATTTGTTTTTAGTAAGCATCATTACTCACTAGATAGCTGTGTAAGTCTCAGTTTTATCCATCACATGGTTTCATTTTTATTGTCCATTGAAACAAAAATCTTTTGTTTATTTAGAGAAATGGAAAAAAGTGAATTTCGAGTGGTGATTAAACACATTTAAAAGGCTTAACACCGAAAGAGATCAACGCTAAGTTGGATGAAGTTCATTGCAAATCTGCTCCTGTGTTTGCAACTGCTCACAATTGGGTAAATGAGCTTCAACGTAGCCGTACTTCCACAAAACATTAACATCGTCCCGGACGTCCGATGGAAGTAACTACCCCCGAAATGCTTGACAGAATCCACGACATGGTTTAGAGTGATCGACGAATCAAAGTGCGTGAAACAGTTGAGGCCACATGCATATCGCAAGTTACAGTGTTTTCAATTTTGCACGTAAAATTTGTAAGCAAATGCATGATTGAAAAATTTAGTTGTTTCGAAAATTTAAAAAATATCAATTAGAAAAACTGTGCTTAACTCTTCAGAACGATGAGCAATATGTAAATTTCTTGCCAGAGAAACTCAAGGGAAGCCCCACTAACCCGAACCAGACCAAACATAGAATTACATATGTTAAATAAATTATACCTGATATAAGAATGGGTTGGAAGGAGGTTATCATTACTAACTCAATGACACTGCGTGGCATTTCAAAAATGGGGGTCGGAGTGCACTATAGCTTACGCAACCGCCAATAAATAGTGTTACAGTCGCGGTGACTACAAGAGAAATATACCCAACATTTTATTTAACTCGCGAATGATAAAATACCTGAAGAGATGGTTACTAACACACAATAATGAATCTTCTTATTTCTTTATAGGTTCATGTACCATAAATTTCATCACTTAAATATTTTTTAAAAGCTAATACCCCGTAATATCCTTCAACAACAAACTTAGCTCGTCCACCGCAGTCTTTCCGTTTGCTAGCGCTGTGAATTAATATTCGGCCTTTTAGCCGATTCTTGAAAAGAAAACGTAAAATCAGAGTTAATAAACTAGGCGTGTACTGCTAGGCTCCCAGAAATACTGTTTGTCCTTTTTTTCTTCCTTTAGACTCATGTGAAGAATGAAAATGGTTTATTGTGGCCATCAAGTATGAGAACAGAAAATCACCATTCCTTCCACGGTTGTAAAAGCTTATTTTACAACGTATAAAAATAGACCAACTCTTAAAACCTTAAAACTAAGCTACGGAAGGAAAGTCATGCTTGTCATTTCCGAAATTCCTTAATTCGGAAACTAATTAAGAAAAAACGGGTCATTAGAAAATGAGAGAATTCGTAACGCTTCGGGGAATCAGAGAGTTCCCCACTGAAAATAAAGTAGGTGCTTCCATTGGATAGGAATTGAGGCCCCCCAAATTTCGGTATCCACCCTGCGTTGCGGGGGTAGCGGGGCCAGTTGGTATCTACGAATTCACTATTTACCGATCTTTAAACCTAAAAGTTAAAACTTCTTCAGAAATTCTTTGCATGATAGGCTTATCAGCGAGTATTTCTAAAAATTATCCCTCCGCACATATGGATATTTCGGAATAAAGAACAAAAATGTGATAACTCACCTAACGTCTCATGAACCTTTCACTCGTTCTTACACTGTAGATCATTAAAACATGAGGTTTTGAGGTCCCAGAAAGAAGTGAAATGTCAATATATGCACGCCTAGTATGCAGCTAATTCCCTGATATCACACGTTTAAGCCAGACATCTGTTAACCTAAGAAGATAAGATTTTATCAGTACTTAGCCTAATGGCGATTCCTGTGCTTTCATGGCAACAGCAACAGCTTGGCTAAACCATTATATTCACTTTTCCACCCACGTTATTCCCGTTTGACAGTGAAGATCCATTCAAATCTGCATCTCTATCAACTTTAATTACAATGAATGCACTAGGAGCCACCTCGCTAACTTTCTAATAATGCACAGCGGAGCGGACACGACGAGTCACGAGGGAAGAGAATTCGACACTGAAGTACAGTACTATTACTCATCACGACTCCAACTGAAATGTCCCACAAATACTCAGCTGGTAAATTAGGTTATTTGCCGGTGGTCGCTCCTCAAGAATGCAGCTGGTCATGCGGTAAGGTTTGCGCCTCTGCCCAGCCCAGACTACTTTCACTTCCGTGGACTCATATCTAATCTAATTGGACGAACTTGCCTCCCCTAATGTACGGAATACCTCTTGAACCCTAAGGGCATGTAAGGTTCACACAAGGCCAGTATGGCAGGTATAATTTTATAGTGTAGAAAAGATAACTTTCGAATGGTTACCTGTGGAAGACCCTCGTCGCAAGGTCTGCTTAAGGCTGAGGGACAACAACCGGTAAACAAAATCTTAACATCGGTTATTAACGAGGATGATAGAAAAGTAAAATAACTTTTAAATGGCATCAAATCCTCTAAAAACGCTTGAGTATCTCTGTATCCCTGAATTGTCTTAGATATGCGTGTTAGGAAACTTTTTTGTCAGCTTCACCAGACATGAAATTTATATACATAAACTTTCATGGAAAAAATGCTGTATATTCTTTCCGATGCATTAACAGATGCATAACACAAGCATACAAGAAGCAGTAACGTGGCATTTTGATTCATAGACTTAGTGTTTTCAATAATCATATTCACCTTTTCCCTTAAAACTTCTTAGTTGAAGAACCTCAACTACACCAACCGTATGTTATGTTTTACATAACATACGGTTTAAGTTAACATACGGTCTTGAAGTTAATAACTGTTTTACAACAGTTATTAACTTCAAGACTCTGTGTTTACAAATAACCAATATCTTAACTCGAATTTTGTAAAGGAAAATGCTAAAAGGAGAATTTCTTAGTCTTTATAAATGATTTCATAGTATTAACCTAGCCATTGATTTCCTTGACATCAGAAGTAAAATGCCATCATAGTTGCTACGTGTTAACTGAACATTACACAAACCGTTCAACGTGTTCATAAAATTCTTGAATTTCTATTAAATCAATGCATAAAAACGAGTACGATAAATTTACTCAGTACATTTTCATTGCGTATATTACTAAAACTAACCTTCTTGCTCCAAGTATTTCATTGGCGAATGCTCATCTCTCAAGATCCTTCTAATCTATCATGGTATCTTCCAAGTCCATCTGTAGCTCTTTCGTAGAGGAGTGAAAGGTGAGTAGTTGATTCAGCGACGATGAAATTTCTTACGGCAGTTGAAAGAGTCCACATCTGTAAGGAAAGTAATTATGAGGCATTAAATTGGGGCTTACTTATTATAGATAAATATTCAAGATAAAAATGTCGTACATTAGTATGAACCTAAATTTTGAAATTATGTGATTTGATATTTCAAAAGATGTTCATACAAAAAATTACGATAACATATTTTATATTTAGGATAGCTTGGCTTGCAAAGAACAAAAGCTNGATAACATATTTTATATTTAGGGTAGCTTGGCTTGCAAAGAGCAAAAGCTCATTAGCCAAGAATTAAATCGACAGGGAAGAGTTTAGCATTCTAGCTAATAAGAAAGATTTACGATAAACGTTTCTAAAATTAATGTATAACTAATGCAATTATCACATTTATTTGCCTTTATCACAGAGCCTAAGAACTCAGAATGATGAGCTTTGAGGAGCTAGAAGGAATTATTTTGTATGCATTATCTCTCAAATTTCCTAAGCAATAATTGGCATCTCTGTAAGCTGCGAAGCTACGATTAAGTTGGACTAAAAATGCTTATACAATCTGCGAATTCCTAATGATATGTTTAGTACCCGTAGCATAAGTATCACAATTCACCCACACAAGTATATATCTTGTTTACTTATATAGCGACACCTTTATATAAAAAATGTATTCTTGGCTATTACAGGAGCCTCGAATTTGTCTCCCATTCTTGGAGAAAACACTTGTATGAAGTGGAATCTTCCCAGGTTCGTTTCCCAGCACTACGCTGTCGAAGAACTTTTAGCAATACTACACTACTATAAAAATGTTGGTTTTCATCATGTAATGCATTTCGTGTCTAATTTTAATTTTCTTACAATTAACGAAATAAATTTAGGAAGCATGGTAAATAATTGTGCAAATTCTACAGAAAGAGAGTTATTAGCGACCGGTTTCGAACATTCATCATGAGAAAATAAATTTAATTGAATAAATTCTTGGGCCCCCAAAAAAGGTGCAGGAAATCCCCGAGAAATGCTCAAATTAAAAAAATCAATATGGAGATGAGGAAATGGAAATCTTCAAGAGAGATTTTTTAAAACGGAGCCCTCCTGGTGTATAAAACAATCAAATCAAGACTTGAATTACGCCAATATATTTCATAATCAATTAACAATTCGCTTGAATTGGAGCGTGCCTTTGAAAACCCATTAATAAGGAAGACTCAGTATTCCAGAATATTAGAACCTTCTTTCAGCAACTTTGCGCGAAGCACAAAAGAAAAATCTTAACGTGAAAAAACGAGAGATATCAATAGATATCTCGTTGTTACACAACAGGACAAGTCCGTTATTTTTCTCGTAATTACAATAGTAAACATGTAGGTTAAGAAATGAAAAACTTTGTAGTTTCCACACAGATTTTACTAACGAGCGGTTTCGACTCAAAATAAAATGTGTGGAGACTGCAAAGTTTTTCATTTTTTATCTATGGCCTTCAACCAAGTAAGGCTAAATCATATCGATTATAAACGATACAGGTTTTTGCTCTTCTGGGAACTTAAATTATCTCCTGCAATTATATCTTTGATTAAGTTGTCCTTGTGTAATGAAATTCGGCTCAGCACGTGCTAGCGCCTTCTTTTCATCGGATAAATTACATCCGCTTATATCGGAGCAGGCGGGAGGTATGTATCTCCGATCGACCCAGTCACGCCCACTCTACCATTTGGGGGAATATATTACGCCTTCGTTTGGAAATCCCCTAAATCTTTCCTCCGAAAGTGTTTGTCTTATCATTCTTCTCACGCCGTCTTTTTTATCACTTTCGATTATACCGACGAAACAAGAGAAACAACTCGGGAAGAGATACACGCTGCGGCATTCATGCTCTGAGGACGTCCCACATCACGCGCCTAAAACAACCGTAAATCTCCTTCATTTTAGATCACACCCCTCCTCCACTATTTCTGTATTCCTCACCGCGCTCGCATCGATCTCTGTTTACTCTATCCTTCCTTGTTGTTCAAAACTCTTCCATAAAGGTCCTAAGAACAGGGAGCTAAATCTCGGTATTACCATTGGCGCTTCTGTAGCCGTACCAAGCATCGATTTGGTCCTGTATATTTCCGGAAGAGGAATAAAATTTCACATGTTTGACGATAAAAATATCTTACCCTGAGTAAATGTCGAATATTGTTTATGAATGTATCTAGAGTAGTATCCTTATGAATTATTTAAATAAATCATTGAATTACCTCTAAAAATCATAATTACTCAGATGAATAACTCAGTAAACATAAGAAAGTAAAGTTATAATGGTTGTGTTAACTTTTCCCAATGTGGCGTATGTATTAAAACCAAGGATAAACAGTAGTAAGAAGTAGTGGTAATAGAGACGAGCCAAGATCGGAAAGTGGAACACCAGGGCTGGAGTTGGAGTCATTTCGTTATTTTTCATTACTGCTTACATTACCTTAGCGTTTTAGAGTAAGTAAATTAATAAAAGTTATAATAACCGTATATACTCGAGAATATAACGTACCAAGGTTTGCGGGTCTGTATTCGTAATTTATCACAATTAAATACCATGGAGATTCTATAGTCTCATATAAAGCTCATAACGTTAAACAGTTCCTCTTGTAAGTGGGTATATAGGATAAGTCAAAAGAATAAGACAAAATGTTTTAACTTTGTATGTTTTGGCGTACACCTGAAAGCCAAGCAATGAGCGGAAGTAAAACATTTTGGTTTATAGTAAACGTGTATTTATGAATCCAGAGATCACACCCATCATCGCCACATTATTTTGCATTCAATTTCTTCATTTCGTTTTATATAACTACTGAGAGAATTTGATTACTTTCAACTTCATGAGTACTCGAGGCTACAATTTGAGAGAGTTTAACGATTCGTAAAATTATCGCCAGGTCCGCTTTACAGCTGTTGATTTTAATTGCATTTCCTTAAAATTATGAATTCTATAAGTCGCTTGAATTGTTTTGCTTCATTCAATAATATCCTCTTCGCCTCGTCACCGAATACTGATTGTATATTAGCGTCCTTTTTGGTACCCCGTTATATGGCTCCAAAATTCCGGGTATGAATTTTTAAAAAGCGATTCGACAACTGAAGTCATTACGCCCAACCAGGAGTCGAACCGGGTACTGCTTTCACTAAAGGCAAACGAGTTATCCACTTGGTTATCCGATATTCTGGTTTTAGTAGTTAAATTGGCTATAACGACTTAGTATTTTTTGCTTAAATAATGAACGACTAATTATGCTTTTGTAATCAATTTTATATAGCCCTACTTAGTGGAACGCGATAGAGAAAGGAATAAAAAATATTTTGTACTTTCCACACTTGTATTTGACTGCCGACCGGTTTTGACTCCGACGAGTCATCTCCAGGAGTGTGGGTATGGTGTGAAAGTACTAGGCATTTCTATATCTTTTTCAAATTCTATTTGATTAATAAGCCATAATGCTAATATAAATTGACCATAATCATCATCCAGTTCCCTTTCTTCCCTACTCCACCAGGATAATGTCTGTGGAACAGTGACCGCCATCTAGTTCTATCTTCCCACCACAACACTTTCCAAACTTTTTCTGCACCTTTCACTCTTCTTCTAATGTCTTTTCTAATCATATCCTTCCACCTTCCTTTTGGTCTTCCCCTTGGCCTAATTCCTTTCTCTTATTCCAACGCTCTTCTTGGTAGTTATCTCTCTTTCATTCGCTTCATGTAACCGAACCATATTTAATTCTCCTCTCGATATGATCAAGATGGAAATTTAAATGAATAATAATCCGAATAATGAAACTTTCCTTTAGATAAATGTAAATATTTCTCTTGAAATGAATTTGTTCCTCTTTAAAAATGTTTTTTGATTAAAGACAGCCGGATTTATTAAAATCCTTTGAATCCTTAATAAAGACTTACTAATTGATATCTCCATAGAGTAAACTTACTCTAAGATTACTCTTTGATATCTCTTAACAGGTAAGATAAGGAACTTCCGTCATTTTCCCAGAATCCTCAACTTAACTGAAAACTTGATCGGAGTCGATGAAATATTTGTAAGCTTCGGAACGTGCCTATGGAATTGCAGATTTGGGAAACCATGCTATGGAATGGATAGCTCTCGATCAAAACCTTCTCACACCATCGTCACCTCAACTATTCTTCAATCTGTTCCACACACCATTCGCCTTCAAATCCATTATTTCCCTCCACTTTCCCGCCTCCGATCCAATCATAATATCCCATCGGATTGTCTTATCCTTTCCTTCTCCTCCAATGGAAGCGGAGGAAGCCTCCTCAAACCGTCCTCCGCCCATCCTTTCCTCACATCCTTTTATCTGAGCCGGAGATCCATGCACCTAATCTCCGAGCGTGCGTATGTTTTTGAAGAATAGCGTACATCTCCAATATCCCGAGGAAAGAGAGCGATGGCAAGGGGATACGGGATTTAATAAGCGCTTCCCATGATTCTCCACGCAAGGATATTCACGGCCTTATCGTGCTGGAAAAAGATTGCTTTAAGGCTGTACCGACAAGTGCAATGACCCGGATGCCTGCGTTTCGAGTTCCCGCTGCGCTTTCTCTTGATGCAGCGCTAATGAGCTGTTGAAGTCCCTCAACCTTAATGCATTTGCATTTAAGAGAGATTCCTCGAAATGTTTCCGAAATTAACATAACTAGCGTGACGTCGTTCGGTGTTTTGCTTTCGTGTTCACGCTTCCTAAAGTAGCTTTAGTTTGCGGGGAAACAACAGGAAGTGGCCTTGTAAGGGGATGAAAACAATACTACGCATTCACGCGAAATTTTGTAATCGCGTTTAAGAAAACAGACGGAGCGCTTATGCAAGGTACACAGACGTGACTATGTAACGATTGATAATTGTACAAATTGGCTTTAGATCCCTGGCCTGAAGATACGTTTGCTGGGTGAGGTTTCACACCGATGCGTCCAAGAGAGAGAGAATTAGAAGAATGAAGCTAATATAAGAAATGTCCCTTAATTGTGATGTTTTGTGAAAGGACATTTTGACAGAAGCCATCTAAATATCTGAAGCTTCTGAGCAGCTTCAAGAATTTCGAAGAAGTGCCTCTAGGAAAGAAAAATTCCCGGTGAAGATAAGAACTGACCAAGATGAGCTGATGAAATTGGACTCAGGAAACAAACTTATCATCAAACCTTTTACAATAAACAAGTCATTTTCCCATACAATAAAAAAAATAATTCTATCTACCATATATTTATTACGGAAACGATTTCGAATAAAAATCAGAAACTAAGACTTCCTGTGAGCAAAAACTGGCCAGAGGCTAACTTTGAAATTCACAAATAAGCGCATTAATGTAGATCACATATCATATTTACCAAATAATAGTAACATTCGGAGTGTTAACCTATGCAAATATTCTTTGTCATTTAGTTTTGTAAGCATGGGTTACCCTCTAAGGGACTAAATACTATCACAAACAAAACAAACAAAGTAAGGGATTGAAGAGAAATAGTTATAGAGAAATTGTAACGGTAACTGTGAAGGTCTTCACGGAACCCTGAAAAAACTTGTATAACAGTATGGAATCTAAATCAAAGAAAAAATGTTCGCAAGCATAGAATTATATTGATCCTTCGAAGAGTGGAAATGTACTGAAAATATTTGGAAAGAATTGGTATTTTTAAGCTAGGGGGACTAGGGATATATAGGGGATATACTTAAAGTGATAATGCATTTTTGTAACCTGAAAATGTATGTACGTATTATTTTAATGCACTGTGTAGCTTGATGATAGATGGAATAACAAGTGTAAAAAATAGCGACATGACTGGTCCCAGTGATGTTGCTATTTTTCACACTTGTTATTCCTTTGGGATCAGCCGCAGGACTTTGTCCTGCAAAGTAATCAAACCTTTCCTTAATCCTTGATGATAGATGTTCTGTAGTAGGCAAAAATGTTGTATAATTGAAATTAGGATTGTATAATCTACTGTAAAATTATATAGTGTAGTACTGTAATTACTGTAGAATAGTAATAAGTTACCACCGGACTATCAGTCCATCTGTAACGTATGTAATGATAATAATAAAATAATGATGGAAAAGTAGTAATCAAAGATCGGTAGTATAGGAATATTACGGCCAATCCTTACAGAATCTGACACACGTTCTAAAATACCTATCTAATTGAGATTCATTTGGAGCGACAAAAATTTCCAACCGGCAGTCTTCCCCATATGATCTGACGAGAATGATAAATCCTTCGCTTTCGATGGAGATCATACATAAAAGTAATCAAATTTTGAATTGGGTCTTAATATCCTGCAAAAAATACGATAATTGTTTAAAAAAATTACTTAAATGAAAAGATAGAAGCAGTTTAAAATTATTTTATATTTATAGTGCTTGTCCTAATTTCACCCTCCAGTCGTCACTCATTGCTACATTACTTAATCATTAGTAATTACTAGTTACTAGAACGATATGAAAAGATGAAATTTAAAATAAGTACTATCTCTTCCGTTTGAATTCTATTAACAATCCGGGTACGTAACCATGTATGTTTCTTTGGTCCAATCGAATATCGATAAGTTACTTATCAGCAACTTATACTTAAGAATGTAACTTAAGGTGCTTGTCACGTAAAGGTGTGCGTAGGAAAAATTCTCTTGGAGAAATGGATAACTCCAAGGGGATCGAGACTCAAGCGCGGATCTGGGGTAACTAAGAGATCTGGGTTCGAGTCCCTGTTCTCTTTGTCCCTCTGTTTCTCCTTGAGATCCTATATTTAGTTAACTACTAACTACTAGATATACTCAACTTTTTATCTTGAGGAATTCATGAATTTCATTCTTCTTTTGGAATATGGTAGTAGAAATATGTATCTTTTATTTTTTATCCTCAGTCTTATTTTATCTAGTGATGATATGAGATGTGAGGGACGAGTGATACAGAATAATGAAATTCAATATAGTCCGATTGAATCTTACGAAACGTACTTTTCGTTGGGTCATTGCTCTGCACTTGCGTGGACATGTTCGACTAAAAATATTCTGGCTTATCAATGAAACAGCCAGCAAATTACCTCACTCCTCTTCATGTCCAGTAAGCCTCATCCTCTCTCTAGAATGTTTGCTAACTTGTGCTATAGGGTTTCAAGTTCAAAACTGGCTTTCGTGATAAATACTTTACAGAAAGATTCCTACTTATTCAATTTATCACCATATTGAAAACACAAATAACAGCTGCAACGAGAAACCAGCATCTGAACTGAATGCAAAAGATGACGTAGTCGTTTAAAAATCTTGCAAAATTACATGGAGGATAAACAGCTTTTCAAATACTTTCCCGAACCTTATTTGAAAAAAGGCGGAGCTATTAATCGTAATCGCCAGGGAAGTTGTTATTTATGCAGTTTCAATGGGTATTTTCCACTCGCAGATTCGTGTGGGCGCAGCAGTTTGAAATTCCCTGAGGTCTTTTTCATCTCCGACGAGATGACGTCGAGACTTCAAGAGGGTATGTTTTCTTGTCCTTTTCCGGCAGCAAGCGCAACAAAGAAAGGAAAGCCGACGTTAAATGCAGCTTATTCTTCATCTACGGCGGATGACTAGGAAAATTCTCATAATTCATATTCTGTGCTAAGAAGAACGAAGGAGTTCAATCCTAACCCTAACTGTCAATAGATACTTGATTTTTTCAATAATCAAACATTTATTATTCTATTGAGAATAATTAAATAAAAACCAACTACATACCTAACATTGGCTTAAAAATAAAAAAATCATTTTATCGCCGCTGAACGATGAGTTTAACTATCTCCAATTTAAAACAAATTTTACAGCAAGCATTTATTCCAAGAAATGAATCCAGAATAAATGAGAAGACGGAAATAGACGCTAATACTATTAATTGTTACTTCACCGGAGTGTTTCTTTTTTATGCTATTTAAGCAAAGACAATAAGCTCCATGAAGTGAACAGCGACTGTTCTCTATTTAAAACTAATTTGTATGCAAAACTGTAGTCGAGAAAGTTGTTTCCCGATGTCTTCGACTTCCTTGTTTCTGCCATTGAGCTGCCATCATGGGAAATGCGATTTCTTTCAAGAAAAGTTTATTTTGAGAGTATTTATGTCTCCTCGTTAAAACGATAATAATATAGACTGACAGGGAATTTTGAAAGTTGAATTTGAAAAAAAATATTGCCAGGGTATTTCACATTATTTATCGAGAGCTTGAAGTGTTAGGAGAGTAACAAAATTTTGAAATGTAATGGAACTGGCATGAGAAATTTCAATTTCCGGAACACTATGAAAGGTATTTAGTATAATTTTTGAATTGAAGAGGCAGATTAAAAGTTACGAAGCAATTTCAAAGATATATACAGCTTCAGGAATAAGATTGACAAAGGTATCTTCTAACTGAAGTTTAACTGAAAAATACTCTCTTCAGCGCCACCCTTAACAGAGCAAAGACAAATAAGTAAAACATCACCAAAATGGCTTCTTGCAGACTAAATCTGAAAAGAAGAGGGGGAAAATAATACATATCTGTTACATTTTCTACATTTAGAAATGTACATCTGAAAATATCAGGTGCATGCGTTGTTCCTGAGACTGTGATTGGTCGAACTCTTCTGAAACATAATAATGTAATCATTTTGCAAGTTATCTAAAAGAATATTTATACCCGCATTGACCGTAAATTTAGGCAAGGAAGCACTAATAAGTAATCGGCAGCATTTGAGTCTAAACTATATCAAATTCATATTTCTAAAACCAGATTTGTAGATGTCATGACAAGAGTACTGATAACTGGGCAGGTATATTGCTATACATGTTTGTATGTGAACTATGCTAATGTATTATAAATCAATTCATCATGCACGTTTGCTCTTTACTGAACTGTATCATGGTGCTTCTCAAAAGTATGGCTCCCAGAATCATGTTTGATGAAATTACTCTTAAACAATGAATTTTGTCCAATATGAGTATGCTATACAAATATTTCTTGGCAGCGCTAATTTTAGTTTCCATATCATTTGGTCGGTTTCCCACAGTTTATTATGATGAGTAGATCGTAGAAAAAATCGTCATTGACCTACTGATCGTAATATAATAAAATATATCATGGGAATGAAAAGTCCTACGATAATATTTAATATTGATGATATTAATAACAATAATGATAATAATAATCACGTCATAATTAAGACCATTCCCACAACTTATCCTTTACCACCACATAATTAAAACATTTCTTAACCACAGTTCGATCCGCGGACCTTAAACTTTACCTTAGGCTTTAGTTTAACCTAAATACATACATTTTTAGTTAAAACTTACGAACAAGTTTTTACTGTTATTTACCTCTAGATTGCTAAACTACTGTAAGAACCAACAGGTCCGGAATTAACGCATAACATCATCCTCTATGCCTAGAAAAACTCCCTATTAGATCGACTGTAAGCGTCTCGTTGACGCAAGCGCCTCTCATCGGGCACGCACCAAACATAAATTGGACAATTCAATGCTTTTTATATATATTAAGAGAAAGGAAAAAACAATTCCTCGTTCCTTCATCTTATTGCGCTTTTTCCATTATCCCCTCCCTCGTATTTCCTTAACACGTTCCTTTAGCTCCTCATGTTATCTCTACCCCTCTTTATCTGCCCCCTTCTTCGAGGACGCCATACAGCTTCTCTTGGAAGAAAGAAAGGCGCCGTACGTGACTAGACTCCTTCGGTGGGTTTGGTGCCGTAGCATTCTCACCTCACACGGTTACACTTGGCCCGAGGCGGTGCCATCAAAAGCCCACGCGCTCCATACTCATTCCCTCTGAGCGTGCTTAAGTTTCTCGAAAACGTCTCCCACGCTTTTGCACTCCTTACGACGGAAAAGATACATCAGAGCGACTTCTATACGCACTATAGTAGGATTATAACATATCTAGCCCTTTGCTCTTCTACGCACGAGTTTGGCGGCCTCTTCCGAGCTATCTCTTCTACTACGAAAGCTACGACAAGGGCGACTTTTATCGAGGATTGAGGGGGAATACATTATGATTAGCTTCCCTTTCTAGAAAGAATGTAAGTATAATTTAAAGTGGAAAAAAAAGTTATTTCTAGACGAGGAGCGGGTATGATTAGGCGTGCTGGGCCTCATCCACATAGAGGCATCAAAAAGACTGCTTGGGGATCTTCAGTAACACAATTTCAAATGTCTATACGCATACGAAATGTTCACCAGTTATTGTTTTTTAATCCGAGGAAAAGATTTACGTATGTTGAGTAATTCGGCATAATATGACAATAGAAAATAATACTATATTAAACATAATAATTTTTAAAAGTATAATTTTTCTCTGTTTAATAGTCTACTATTGTAAAGTCTAACCATCGCTCGTATTTTATTGAGAATCTACTCATCATTCAACATCTTGCCTATTCTTACCTCAGTGAAGCGACTTAATTTACAAATTTATATGTGGTTTTTTGAATTTTTTTACAAAATCGACATATTATTCTGATGACTCTTTACAGAAGCCTAACTACATAGATAAATTTGAAAAGAAGTACCGTAAGCACCGACTAATAAAGAAATTGCTTGTTAAATTTTTAGCTTAAATTGGTTAAGGATCTTAAAAATATGAATTTTCCAACGTTATGGAAATTTACAATCTGGGAACTGAAATAATCGAAACTAGTTATAGGGTAAATGCATAAATAGAATTCAAAGTCTTTCGAGTAACGAAAAATAACTGAAGGAATGTTATTTGGACTTACTGTGAGCAATTTCCTTCATTCAAACACGTAGTATCTAACTTACTTTCCAGTGAAGATACTTATTATGATTTCTGACTTTTCCTCGAGCTTCCTTAACTACGTTTATACTTTATCTTCTCTCTGTCATTCTTTTCATACTTTTTATTGCCATATTTCATATTAAGCACTTTTGATTTATTTGTTATTCACCTATTCTATAGACCAGGTTACTCTCTCTCTTTCCCCCTTTTTTCAGAGTTATACCATTGTGTTCACACCCGACGAGGGACGAATGTGCCGATATACCATCAGTGACGATACAATTTGTTGAATATCTCCTGCACCATCATCTATCCTTATAGTGCTTTTATCACCTCTGTGTTTTCGCGGGTTTTATTCGCCCCTCTTCTTGTGTGGGTGTTTTCCCGCATAGTGGGTTTTTCTCCAAAAACCTTCAGTTGAGGAGTTTTTTCCCCATAGCCCAAATATTTGTAGTTTTATAAGTACCTATCTATGTTAAGTTTTATGTAATACTTTATTTTAGCAATATTTTATAAACTGTAATTAGAATATTTCTTTTACCGTTATGTTTGAATTTTATCCTTATGTTTGAAATATTGTTGAGCTTTCTTTTTCTTTACATAGATTTAAGTTAATTTTTAGTTAATTATTTTAGTTATTAATGTAATAGTTTTTCATTAGCTTACAACGTCCACCATTGGTTATATCCCCAGAGGTTATGTGGAAGAGAGGCCATTTTGGCCTAACCTCGACTTAAGAATAAATAATAATAATAATTACATCCTACCTTAGGTCATGATTATTCATACAAAGTCGATAATAATCGAAGAAACTATTTTGAAACGTATCCTTCGTTCTGGTTTTTATTAGATTCAAGTCTACTCATTAAAGCTATCGACGTTTTTCATTAGCTTACAACGTCCACCATTGGTTATGAGGTACACGTGGCTTCCGAACTTCATCTCATTACGTACATCTTGCTTGGAAAAGTAATGAAACTTAAAGAGAAAAGATATCGCTTTAATGACGGGCGAATCCTTCAGCCCTAGATATCTCCTTCTTATCCATGGGATATGGAAGAGGGATTCTCGTGTCCGTTGAAGCGTCAAATGCGCCACGTTACGTGTCACTTTATAGTGTGGCAAATGGCTGCTGAAGAGCCTTCGGCGTTCTGCCCAGGGCCGGAAGAGGATATCCTCCGCCTCTTTTCAGCGCCGGCCGCCGTTACCATAGCAATACAATGGCTAGGGCATGAGAGCCGTAAATCACAAACAGATTCCCATGGTTACGGGGTTTAGCATTAAACCGGGTAAGAACCAGATTTCCCAAAGTATGGCGTCGATGCGGATATGAGTGGTAATAAATAGCTTTGCTCTGGCCTATCCTCGCTCCCATGGTCTTTAGTTTTGCCAGAGCTATGAAATCGGAGACCCCAAATTCGCAAATTGTCTTGGGATATTTCCAAAATCTGTCTGATCGCTTTCGGCGACCCAGATTCGAAAGCGACGTCTCTATCGTTTTTTATATATTCTATTTTCCCAGTCGGAAACAGTTCATCGGATTGAGGTTGTACTCAAGCGTTTGCCAAATGATTGCTCAATATGAAGTTTCCGAATTTTTTGATGGCAGTTTTAATGCGCTGTTTGTCCCAGGATGGCGGATGAGAGGATATCAAACGCTCTTCTGTTCCCTTTATCGAATCATTTATTCCATTTTTATCGCGAATGTAATAAAATGTATAACTTGCAGGAGAATGAAAGTAAATGGATAACTACCATTGTTAAATTTATTGAATTTCTTTCTCTGCAACGATGAAAATTGAGATGTCACAAAATTTCGTGCAAATCGAAGTAAAACAGCCAAGTGTAATAAATGATGCTTATGGAAAATAAAATCAGCCTATATTCAGGGCTTAATATTTTAATTCGCATGTGAAGCAATTTGTCAAATTCACTTGTGTAATACGTATATTCAGATAGTATTACCCCGCAATAGTATATAAAGTTGGAAAATAATTCGCTGAGTGAACTAAATGTGAATATTTTCCATTCTATTTTCTCATGTCATAATTAGCGAAATAGGGATACAAAATAAATTTTACTATCTAAAAACTACCTAAAAAACTGGTTCTCCAGTTGATCTCTAGGCCAATAATGCTATCACCCAAAGAAGTCTCACTCCGTTTTTAGAGAAGCTTGGTAGGCAAGGCAAAAGTCATTCTTTAATCCTTTTCTTGCATTCAAATGCCGTCTAATATCGCATAAAAATTAAATTCGACTGATATTCCCTATCCGTAGATTATTACCTTTAAAATTGCAATTTCAGTATATTTTACATCATGTTCAATATAATATGCCGTAATAGTTTTTGTTTCGAGTTCAAATTTATCCTAGTTTTCTACCTTTACAATCAAGGTGAATATTTAAGTATGGCTTTATGCTGCATTAACTTGTGCTTGTGGTAGGCTTTTCAACCGAGAAGTATGCATATCATTGATCTATCAACGCTGCCATTTAGTGTTACCGCATTCCTCATCTTCAAAAAATAATTATATAGTAGCCCACTTCGGCTTGTAAACCTTATCTAGAACAAAGGTAGAACGCAATCGACCAACACAAAAACCAGAATCCACGCTCCTTTCGTAACACTTTGAGAAAGATCGATCGACGAGCCAACCTTCGAAAAAGCACTTAAATTGGACGGAATTGCCCCACGGACCGAGGCATTAACAGTTAATTTGGTGCTATTCGTGTATCCTTAAAGAAGGAAAGGTAAGACCGGAGAGGCACGAAAGCCAACAAGTTAAGGGGATATTATCTAATCAAACTGTTCGGCAGAACAGGGAATCCTAATTCGGCCAGTGTCGAAGTTCCCTAAAGGAGATTTACAAACTCCTAATTTCTCCCCCCAATGATTTGTCGAACCCTCGTTATGCTTCCCGATAACTTGTGTCCCCCGCTTATACATAAGGGAGGAGGGGTATTCGTGATCGGACGCATTAAATTGTCATGTTTACCGCATTACGCTTCGATAAAGATGCCCCGGGGAACCCGTTAGCCTGTCTATGGATCACCCCCGGGCTTTTCCGAAAAGTGTAAGTAATTTCCTTCCGAAGGTGCCTGAGGAAATCGGGGTGAAAAAGAACATCTGCGTGGGGTATTAGGGTCTTATTTATTCGAAGGAGCTGTGATAATGATGGGGAGGAAAGGAGATCAAAGGAAGAAAAGAATCTAGAGCGCCAGTTGTGAGTTCGTTGGAACTAATTCGAATGTCGTTTCTGACTGGGCAAATCAGTATCCGAAAGGGAAAATGTCCGATTGGATAGTTCAATATTTGCTCATGATTCATCCATTAATGTAATACACGTATTAATGACGAAAATCCATGACCAATTATATCTCAATGTATCGCTAGGCATACACTTGGCGAACCTAGGCAATTGCCTAGGGACGTAGTATATTTGCGCCATTTGCATATTCTACATCGGTAATCTTTTAATGAGCATGTATATACACATATAATCATTCTACATCGTCATGTTCATAACCATGCGGAAAGCAAAAATAATGAAATGTTCATTACAGTGCATTTTATATATATGCGTACATAAATATAATGATACACAGTCAAGGAAAATTAGGAGTGATCACTTTTTTAAATACAGATATACTAGCGTCCGTGACTTTAAATTTTACAGATTTGGTGGCATTCCATTATAAAGCAAGTGTTAACTAAAAAACTTTATGCACACAAACCACAAAAAACACAACTGACAGCATGACCCAGGTCTCGATGTCTGGCATCATTTGCCAAGTATTGAAAACTATATGGACTGAATTATAAGTGTAGTTGGCGAAGACAAAACATTTGGAAAATGGAAAAGAACATGGAAAAAAACATGGAAAAAACGATTAATGAAAAAAAAGAATACAATCACTATAAAAGGAGAACTGTTCCTGCACCTCCTGCCACACGCCGAAATATGATACACAAGATATGTACTTTTATTTATGTGGATTGAGAAAATGATAAAAAGAGATCTTAAGGGTTTGCGAGAGGTTAACGAGTTTAGTGTTTGGTGTTACCGGAAGAACACTTTTGACTTTTGAGAAAAAGTACGTCGGAAAAGATCACAAATTTTGGATGAGACCTGAACCTTCCAAACAAAAAAAAACTGGCATTTAGTATTTTTCATACTTTATTCCTTGCGTAAGCAAACATGAGGCATCTTACAGTTACGGAAGAAGTGAATCTCCCATTGAGTAAGTTTTGGCAAACTGTGCAGTTAAGGCGGCGAAAAATCATCAGCATTGCCTTTACGAGAGGAAGCGAATCTCAAGACGTCGGAGTCGAACTCTCCTTCAAAGGTGGGGCTCACAATCGCGAACTAAAACTTCCCAAAGGAGCCCTTCCTTCCCCTCGCATGCAACCTCTTTGTCTCGTGAATGGGAAAACTTCAGCGAAACCCTAGCGAGCGACAATAGTTCGTCCCCAGCCCGACCTCCGAACACAACTATTTTATTCTCTTCCCCGCGGACTACGTACGTTCGCCGTCTCCCGCGAACAATGTGCCAAACGAGCCATCCCGAGCAACTGCCATCCAACGCTCGCAAACCCTTTCTTTCCCCTGCAGCATTCTACGATTCCTCCGCTTGCACCCTCGTAGGTCGTTTAGGTGCGTCCAGAAGGAGCAATCTATGAAGTTAGCGTTCGAAAATTTCGGTGTTGCAAGAGGCGCTTCCTGAAAGCAGTTCCCTTGAGACAGGGTGTGAGTCCACTTCCGGTTTATCTAACGATCTCCAATTTTCGCTTCTCTGATGGTTCGATTCTAGATGGCTGAGTCTCGATACTGGATAACCAACGACCGCTTAAGTTCCTGTCCCTTCATAGATGTAGAGTGTTCAGCAATTACCGGTAATAATGGATGAAGAGAAATTGATGGTGGAAGTATTCCAGATGGAAGAAAATGTGTACCCGAACCTTCAAGACTTCCGGGTCCATCGGCCTCTATCGTACCCACACGTAATTCTCGGATCAAGTCGATGTTAATTACCAAAAAGAATAAACAATATATGGAAGACACTTAGAGGCTAACAGTTGCTACCACTTTACAAAGTGAACTAAGCATTTGAGGCATTGTCTTAAGGCAAGTAAATTAGCGCAAAACAAAAATGTTTACCAGAAGTAGAAAGATTGATTCGAAATGTTAACCGATCGATTGAGATTTCGAATCAATCTTTCTTAAGTATACTTTGTATAGTAAGTATAATTAGTTGAAAAAAATCGCTGGCAGGAGTAGAAAAACCGAATATAGGCACATGCCATTGAGGGGCATTTTAAAGTAATGTACCGCATCTCTTTATATAGACGCTTCTCCGGATATATATATATATATAGGATACTAAAGGCGAGGCAGAAGGAAGTGCCTCACGGAGCCGCCGATTTTTTTGCCGTAAAGTCCCGGGTTTGGACATCTAGGAAAAAAGCGGACTTCCATTCTACGCATCATGGGTTCGATTCTAAGGGGCCCCAAAAAGGGCCACTTTCCCATAAGAATGCATTGAGCGCATTTTCAAAAATTCATTTAGCGTACTTAGCGTGAAGATAGAACAATGAAATTTACGGAATCGTTAGAAAATGATTTTATCTTCCGTTTCCTGCAAGAGCTTTATCCCTAATGGCCCCAGGTTCGATGCTAGAGTGCAACATTTTCAAAAAATCATTTCGGGTATTTCTAGGTAAGATAGAACGCTCAAATTCACGTCATCGATAGAGAGCAAACATTTCTATATTATACCTAGAGGTTTTTACCCTGAGGGTCCTTAGTTCGATGCTAGGGCAGTTTTTCTGTCTGAGGTTCATGAATTCATTTAGGGTATCTTCCGTTAAGATAGAAACATGCAATTCACGGTGTTGTTAGAATAGATGGTTGTCTATCGTATGCCGTAAAGCTTTTTGCCCTAAAGGCCCAGGTTCGATCCCAGGACCATTCGAATGACCATACTTACAAAAGTTTGTAACGGTATTTCCCAGGCAGGTAGAAGGTTAAAATTCGCTAGATCTATAGAAGATAGAGATTTCTATAGTATGCTGTAAGAATATTTGTCCTTATAGACCCAGGTTTGATGCTAGGAGATTTCGTTTGCACATATTATGAATAATTCGTTTACGTTGTTGTAGTTGGTGCATGGAACTCGGTGTATGGAAGGCGGAGTGTTGCAGGTGGTGTGTGATGCCTTATATAATCTATTTTGCATTAAGCTTGCAGTATGCAAGCAACTTTTACTCGTATACGTATATAAGTGTCACCCTTAAGTAATATGTCACAAAATTTCTAACTTCCCTATAAGATAATTAGAAATAGCAGAGAGGTTATAAAAATTCTATATAGTGTGGTGGTGTAAATATTCCTTCCATGAAGAAATTAGATGCGTTTTAGTGATTAAGTTATTAAGTTCAAAGACTTAATTTTGTTTAAAATCAATTGTAATTTGTAGATCTCCTGACAATTAACGCATTTTTAAAATGCAGAAAAAGCACAATTTATACTTCGGAGGAGATAAGATGAATAATTTACGAGACACTAATCAAAACATTAGAACGTTTAAAATTAAATTAGCATTTTTGCGTTTATTATTGCAATTCTAATTGAACACTATAATAATTTATGTAACAGGAAAATTTGACAAAATATAACGGAAAATGTGTTGTAGCTTTTTATGGATTTTCTCCATTGGTAAAACATTTTAAATCGTGCGATAATAGTAATTTAGATAAAGGATGGTAGAATTAAGATAAAAATAACAGTATTGTCTTAATTTGGAGGATAATGAATTTAAATCAGGGTCTTTTCACGTACTATTACTGGTAACTACTCCTCCTGCATGCAGCTTGCCGGTTATCTTTTTGTTTGTATTTTCACTCTCACTACGTAAGTAAAAGCCGAAAAGTCAATTCTGCAATATCGGGGCTATCGCTTGAGTTGTGCTCCATTTTACATGCAGTTGCACGTGAACCTACAATCCGCTCTACATACAACTTTTTCCCTGTTGTATTTTATAGTTCCCTCGCTTTGTTATCCTCTCCATTAATACAAAGTTGATTTTGGAATACGAACCGAAAAATCGGAGAGATACAGTGAAGTACTAGATTTCGAGGGAAAAAAAAACTCAAACTTCTAACTGGAACGAAATAAGTTTGTAATTCGCGGTATTTACTTATTTCCTAATGAAATACTATTTATTGTTTACAATAGTAATAACAGTTTTTCACTGCAGGTAAGTAATCAGTAGCAATAGACGAATACATAAAATCATACCCTATCAACGGAAACCTGATTAATCGGACTGACTCGAACCCGGGTCCATAGAGTCGGTGTAAAGGCATGTAACCATTCTGCCACCAAGAATTCTCCAGGAATGGAAAATGCTATTCCAGGATGTTAATATTTTCTGTTGATAAAGGATGAAATGTGAAGTTTTGCTCTATCACGTATATAGCGTCGGGATTGTACGTTACCAAGGGCATCCTATCTCTTCTGATTGGACTGCGTAATTAAGGGTCGAATAATGTTATTCAGTAGAGCCTCCGTTCGGTAATTTGATTTTTTTTTGCGTGAGGGCGATTGGCTTCTAAGCCCCATCATATTTCCAAGCACATGTGCACGTAATAGAAAAATTGAAATAAAGCTTGCGATCCCGTGGAAATGCGATACCGATGGATGTGAATGTTCCAATTGAAACGAACGTAACAGAATTCAATCTTCTTTTGGTGGTCCGCGTGCAGGATTTTTCCCTGATGAAACTACTGTCAGTCTTATTAATTAAAACCGACTCGGTAACTGGGGTCGCAAGCAACGCAAGATTCGGATGGTGTGCTAATTAAGTAGCGAAGTTTGTTGCCTGTTTCAGAGGTCGATGATTCACGAATACGCATACTGAATTAACCATGGTCATTCATGGGAAGGGCCAACTTACGTACATATCTACATGTAATTTGACAGAGCGTGTTTCTTTCAGTACGTGGATGTAGTTTAAGTTCAATACCGAATCAAAATGACAAACCATTCAACAATTAATAGACAAACAAGGAAAAGGGTTTTAGGTACTTGGCAGGATAAGGCCTCGGTTCCCGGTTCCGTCAGACTTTTTTCATGTCCGTTTCTCCTTGGGAACTAAGAGACAGTAATCAGGGGAAATAAATCGAATGTCTCCTAGCTTTCGATTGTTTGTATATTTTTTGCATTTTATGGAATCCGTCAATAGAAAAACAAAGTATTTTGAAGCATGAATCTTTCTTTTGTAATTAACCATGACCTAAGGTTGAGTTCCGGAAGTAACTTATACTTAAAAATTGATATTAGCCAATGTTCACTTTAGGGTCCGGTATTGTAGTATTTGTTTGAATTAAAGCAAATCTTCACTTAAACTTTAAAAAAACAATATAATGCCAGGTCGTAAAGTACACATTAGTTAACGCCAAATTTTAAATATATATATTGTATTACTGGACCCAGGAGTCAGACTTTAAGTTTATTATCTAAGTATCTCAAACGTATTTTTATCTACTATTCCTAAAATAATCGTTATCTTATTAAAAATAAAAACATCAACAAACTGAAATCCTCTTTGGAATGTAATGAAAATATCTTTGCTCTNTTTTCCATATTCGTCATGTAAAGGCATTCGTCATTCATCACCTTTTATTAACAGATACGCAGACAGTGTGTTTTCCAACCGACGGCAAATTTCTGAAAAATACACAAATGAGTCGATTTTAATTTACGGTTGAATTTAAAACGAAATTTTGACATGTCAAGGTTAGAGTTTGCTTCATCGCCATATTTTAAATTCCAGAATTGAAGTCCAATGTCATTTCCGAAAGTTTACTACTTTAACTTTTCGTAGATATTTAACAAATAACATTTCCTTACGATTCGGCAAGCTATATTACAGAGGAATTGAGAAGATAAACTTTCCTCTCTTCAAGTAAACCTATATATGATAAATAAAAAGAAATTGGATTCCATTCAAACCAGACATCCACAGATTAAAAATATGAACTGTCTAACTGGGTCAGTATCTTCGCAAAAACGATATGGCTTCCCGAAGAGCGAACGACTGAAAATTACTTTACGGAGGATATCTAATGTTCCAGAAATTGCGAACCAAATACCAATGCCGTTATGATAGCTTGTGTTTATACAGAGACTAAAAATTTTCGTTAGGTATTCATCGAATTAATGTTTAATAAATGATCACATAGATGAAAGAAAAGGACCTCTCAAAAGATAGGAAAAAATAGTTTACATGCTTTGCTCTTGGATGTTACCGTTGCTCCATGCCTTGATAAATATTAAAGTAAAGAATACGTCCAGATCGAGAATGACGGTAAAACTTGATTTTAAAAATTTCCGGAATCGATAAATAATTACTATATTCCGGTGGTTTAGTGTTTTTCAGACGAAATGTCAAACCAGAAAACAGAATCGATCTTCTTTCATTAATCTCGTATAATTATTCACTGATATGGATCTTTCGAAAAATTTCCTCGGTGCTTTAGATGGTTAAAATTTCAAAACGTCAAAAGCGGCTGGCGTATACTCTCCTTCGTAAATGAAGAACCTAAATATACAAGGCCTGCTCGCATATTTTGACGAGTCAAGCTCATTTTCTTGCATCCACCATCGATAATTATGACTCACAGTAGACCTAAGGCTGCACTCATGCATTACGAACCTCGTTTATTCCACGTCGTTCATGTGCAGAAGATGCCAAAATGAAAGGAGAGCAATCGTGTTGGAACGTGTTGGAATGAGAGGGCAGGCTAATGGGATGAAAAATTATTTCAGCAGCCGTGGGTATATGGAACGCCTTTAAATTTAATCGTCTTCTGCATCACCGGCCGATGTAACTATCGCTTCCAGATCAAACTGTCCTACGTGTTAGTTTGAGTACATTTCGAATCCGTCGTAAACCCTAATGCGTGGCAGTAAATTACATTTAGAGCTAGTGTGTGTATCCGTGTATGCTAGGGAATGCATAGATTGAATTATGCTTTCCATTTGGCGTAAATTTCATGCTGATTAATAAAAATATTTTTTAAATTGACTGTGGTCACGTAAATGAAACATATATTTGAAAGTAAACATTTTCCCAAATCACAAACCAACTATGTATTCAGCTGAAAGAAATTGTATCGTGTAGATGTATAGAACTGATCCGGAAGATAAGGAAAATGAACTATCTCAAGTTATCACCAAAATGAAGGGACTAAAACCTTAGAACATTGCATTGCACGGCTTCTGTAATTGTACGAGATTCACTACAGCATGGATTTTAACATGCTTAAGTGAAAGTGAAAGTGCACATAATATAAAATTTTAATATTACCCTGAAGGGAAAATATTTATTTTAAAATAAGCATTTCACGCAATAGTTTTAAGAGAAAAAGATAAAATAATAAAATAAATTCCTCGAACTTACTGCGTTATATTTTAATCCAAGGTTATGGTTGAAGTGTGAATTTCAGCCACAAACGCTTTTAAGAGAAAAATGAAAATGTAGCATGTAAAATTAACTGCCTGAGAGCATTCAGAATAATCCTACACCCCTTTTACCGATTATATAATTAATTTTATAGTAGATTTTTTTTATTTTTTGCATAACCTCCTAACGTTTGAATTATATAAGATGAAATTATACAATAAATAATAAGCAATTGCCATTATAAGCATATATATTATATGTATAAGCGATTGCCATTCGAAGAGTTACATAAAACCGCTGTGCTCTATAGAAGTGCGTGCAGCAGAATCGAAATTCAAAATATTAAACCGAATATTACCGAAATATTACTGAAATACCTCAAGAAATACAACTAGCGTTTCACAGAACAATTCAGGTCCTAGATTAATAAGTTAATCGTGGTATTTATTTAGCTGATGATTTTTAGAAGATATTTATTATTAGAATTCTCGGATAAAAGTTTGATTTTTCATAATAAGAGATGGTAATCACGAAAGTAAGAGGTTTCATTTAAAATTTTTCTTGGTGAAAAAATGTAACCTAATCCCACGCTTAGGATTGGCTTAAGAATCGATATCACTAGGGTAGATATTTTAATACAAGGTTTAGATGCTTATTTAGTTAGAAGATCGCTTACCTCACTTCAACCTATTTATCAACATTAAATTATGAATTCATTAAGACAAAATATCCCCAGCAACTTCTTTTGAGGAACTTAAAAGAAGATATCACGACGGAAAAAATACAGAGCAGGAAATTGTCATTATATAGGATTAAAAAGAGTAAGAAGTTTAGAATTGAAATAGATAACAGGATTTTTCCAAAACTCAACATTATTTTCCGAATAAAATAATGAAAAATCTTTGTGGAATTTGTGTCGATGACGTAGGCTAACTGACATTTTCCTCGATTCATCTCCAATCAGAAAACTATATCGCACAGTCAAAGTTCTTAATGCTTCAATGCGTCCGATTTTAGTTCTCAAAATGTTTCGCAAAATATGTATCGTATAAGTTGCCGTAAAGGTCAAAGTAAATAACTTTTTTTTGGAGCAATTAAAATCTCGTGACATTGCAATGGCGGTGTAGCGGTGACAATTTTTTTTCGTTGTTTCCTGAAAGTCAAAATTTAAAATATAACTAGCGCTCATATTTATTTAAGGATCAAAATTTAACATTACCATTACCAAGCACCAAAAATGTTACAATTTAGGTTTTCAGACTCATACCCGTAAAGTTTTAAGCAAATTTTTCAGAAAATAAATAATATTTTTTTAAATCTTGACTTCATAATTTCGTAGAGCAAATTTAAATATACTTATCGAGAAGCCTGTCACGAACTTCTTAATGTAAAATTAATTTAAAATTCAGGAAATGTTATTCATTTATTAGTTGAGACAAACATTATTCATCACTCAAGGCTATTATTTTTCCATATTCGTGATGTAAAGGCATTCGTCATTCATCACCTTTTGTTAACAGATACGCAGACAGTGTGTTTTCCAACCGACGGCAAATTTCTGAAAAATACACAAATGAGTCGATTTTAATTTACGGTTGAATTTGAAACGTAAGTTTGACATGTGAAGGTTTGAGTTTGCTTCATCGGCACATTTTAAAATCCAGAAATGAAGTCCAATGTCATTTCCGAAAGTTTACTTATTTAACTTTTCGTAGATATTTCACAAATAACATCCCGCAGAGATTCCTTACGATTCGGCAAGCTATATTACAGAGGAATTGAGAAGATAAACTTTCCTCTCTTCAAGTAAACCTATATATGATAAATAAAAAGAAATTGGATTCCATTCAAACCAGACATCCACAGATTAAAAATATGAACTGTCTAACTGGGTCAGTATCTTCGCAAAAACGATATGGCTTCCCGAAGAGCGAACGACTGAAAATTACTTTACGGAGGATATCTAATGTTCCAGAAATTGCGAACCAAATACCAATGCCGTTATGATAGCTTGTGTTTATACAGAGACTAAAACTTGCGCTATCTTTACGTGGGAAGAGCAAAAACGCTTCGGAAAACTGTCAAAACGCTATCATAGTATATTGGAAAGCAATCGTTTCAAAAGGTTGGCTTGCATTGAAACATTACGCCGTTTTTCTCTTGTGAAAGGCACAAAATGTAGAATGGTTAACACGTCTCTCCGTATCACGCACTTAGCGCGAGAGCTGTTTCTCTTGAAGAATTTTTCCCACTTTTTGTTTCGATGTGGTACTCAAATTATCATTCGAGAGTTTCAAGGAGTTTATTTTTTTAGATAATTCTAATACTTTCTATGATAGTCAGTGAATCACTGCACAACATTTACAGTTTCTTACCCTATTTAAAGATTTTAAAAACTAGTCTAGAGACAGAATTCAGGCAATCTTTTAGAGGAATTTATATAAGCCTTTTATAAAAAAATTATATGTAAATAAATGCCGTGGTTATTTAAGATTTCTATAAGATACTAAAACATATAGCTTTACCATGACGTATAGGAAGTTAGGAGAATGGTTTATCGTACAGAATGAATGCTACTTCATATTTTAACTACATTGCCAATCTGCTTTCTTTGAGTTAACTCTAAAGAAATATCTGAAATGCTTTTTCACCCAATTAAGATCGTTTTACTTATGAAAATACCATGCACTTTCGCAAGTAAACAAATCACAACTTCCTTGAGAAAAAAATAGATTCTAGTTAGTTTTCAAACGTGATCTTAACCAAAAGTACTCGTCCTAAAGGGCAGATTTAACGGACCTGTACTACGTCCTCTGGTACTTTCGTTGTAACTGCTATTGGTTGGAAGAGCAATTGAAAGAGGACTAGACTCTCGCAACACGGGTATAGTACGTGGGAACAAAGACAACCTTGTAGCCAATTACTCCACTTCAGTCCACCTTAACTAACCCCACGCCTCCTTCCTAAGGCGCTGGTTCCTCGTTTCTCTTACGACTCGTACACTCTTCGCTTCCCTCTCAAGACTCTAACCCCTCTCCTTACCCAAACACCCTCCACCTGACACCCTTGTTTATCCTCCGTATGGTCCAATTCCGTCCACCTCCTCGCACAATACTCTTTCCATTAAAAACACCAACGGAACTCTTCCCGAGCAAACTCGCCGTTCCCCATCTACTTCAGCTGATAATAAACTCTTTAACTTGCTTCCCTTCTCAGTGAATCTACAACTGCCGCCCATTACATGGTTGGCAAATGGTTTCTGGTGCATTTCAAGGGAATGTCCTACTATGCAGAGGGTGGAATACGTAATAAAAGTGAGGGTACTATGAGAATGTCGACTATTTCCTAGCGTAAACCTCCGTTATGTGAACCTGACGATGGCTAAGTAGCCGAAACCGGTTGTTCCGTTAGTAAATTTCTGTGGAAAAAGTATATATCTGTTTTATATGATGAATTTCCACAATATCACGGCCTCCTCTGTAGATTATACTCCGTTATGTCTTTAGACCGAAATCCCCAGATTCCTAGAAATCATTGCGTTGCTGTATTTCTTGAACTTGAGAACTAGGCAGGTAGTACAACATAATATAAATCCTTAATACAAACAGAAAACGTTTTTGCATTTGCTAGAAAAACTTCTCTTGTTTTATCGTGTTTTTATAGAAATTATTTTGCTAATGGAAATATTGAACTGGTGAGGTGGTGACCGCAAAATTATAAAAGCCTTTCGATACAGATTCAGGTGCATTCAAGTTAACTCAAATGTCCAGGAAAGTATCAATTACACTCCATTTCTTGAAGTGTATTCATCTTTAGTCTCTACATTCATCCGGATGACTGATGATGACAATCGCACATTAAATTCGGAATCTGGTTAAAATAATTGGATCGCCAGAGATGTATTTCAGAGTTAGGGTTGCTCTCCGTGGTAGAACGTAATCAGTACAAATAAATGCAGCAACATTCATACCCTACTGCAGAGATGGACCGTTTTATGCAGCGGCAAATGTCAGAAATCAGATACCCAAGTCACAAGGACCACTTTTACAGTACAATACAATGCAATACAAACATATATTTGTATTCGGCGAAATTTAGGCCCCACTAAGTGATTGTTCATCTTTAAAAAACGACAAAACCTCCTTTCGTAGGCTTCGGCTTACGTCCAGGGCAACTAATGGCATCCGTCCCTGACGTCTTAACGATAAAAATTTTCCAACCGGTCGAAAAGTAAGTCATATTGGTGCGAATTCTAGCAATAAGAGGCCCTAGGTGCAAGAATCACTTCAGGACCCCTGGAAGAGATTCACCATAAGGAACGACAATACTTATTTTTGGGCACTTTTAACGGTGAGACCCTCAGCTAAAGTTTAGTGTGCCAAATGGTAAATCCGCCCTTGCATATGGAAGAATATAGGCTGTGCTATATAATTGCAGATATATCTTCCAATAGTATTTAATTGCTACCTTACCAAATGCTTAAGTTATATAGGATTACGGTAGAATAGATTATGTAGATTACAGGTATATCTCAGGAAAAGTGGTGATTTGAATTTGATATAAACTGTTTAATAAATTATAAACCAGTAATGTATGCAATGAAGTATTAATCACAATGCCATCGTCAACGATCTTTGATGGTTGAAATGTATGGAAATAATAATATTCTGATTAATTTAAGACGGAGAAAAATCTATTCTTTCACTATCCTAGTGTTAAGAAACATTGTGATGACCTTATTAAACATTATTATTTTATTATCATAACTTAGCAGAAGCAGAGTGGCGCAGCGGAAGCGTGCTGGGCCCATAACCCAGAGGTCCGTGGATCGAAACCACGCTCTGCTATTTGTTTTATTTTTTCCACATGCATTCTTAGACTATTTTTAATGTTTTTACTGTTCACCTCTTTCACTCCTTTTAGAGCGAAATTTGTCATGTTTATACATAGGAATATCTTTAAGTCTCATGATTTGATATGGTCATTTTATACATTCTGTTTAAGGCCTAAGCTAAACTAACGTATACATTCAAGTTATCTTAAATCATTTCATTTTGGTAGCTAAAATGTACGAATAAACTACCAAGCTCTAATAAATCACAATTATAAAATTCACAGAAGGCAATGTTTTATGGAAATTCATCATGTAAAATAATCAAAAGACTGTACTTTTTCCAAAAGCACTCTTTTTTTATTATACCATTATTATGTTATTTCAATAAATACGCTACAAACGGTTTAAATTTACGGGGCAATGACAACTTAAGATAACGATTAACCGTTGAAACCTACACATGTGTTTCAATCGAAAATAAATTAAAATTATTATGAAAAAGTATAAAGTCCTTTCATTTTTCTACTTTATCGCAATAGTATTATAACTTCATAGTGATGATAAATGATTTTCATCAAATAAAAATACCCTTTGCATAAATAAAATATCTACTAAATAATCATATAAATGTACCTTGTCACTTTGAAACCTGTCCGTCATATGAATTCTAAATTCGCAACCGTACGATTAAATACGCATATGATTCATAAATTTATATCTACATAAATATGTGGAGTAAGCAGTTTCCAAGGATAATTTTTTTAACAATTTTCCTACAAATTCTCTAGGATTATGGATTAGAAAGCGATACTAATATTTTAACCGACGCGTCACCGACTCTTCACCGAATCTTGAGTCCATCTCACAGGATATATGTGGCGTGTTTCATCCAACGCCTCGGATTCTTCATAAAAACACATCTTGGTCACGCCAATCCTTTGCCTCGGACGGCATGCAACTTTATGAGGATTAATGACCCCAGCGGAATCCACGTATTCAAATAACCTGTGTGAAGTTTCCGCCTAACCAACCCTTGAAAATTTGCAATCGAAGATATGTATCGGTGTAAACTAACTCAATATAATTATAAAAGAATTACTAAGTTCACAGACCAACATTACCGTAAAGGTAAATCGAATTTAATTACTGTTGTTAATTAATGCAGTCAAAGTTCCACTGATAGTATTCCAGAGTCCCCAAGGATTTATTAACCACTATCCGGAGTACTTCCACTGCTCTGACAGTATGGTGGATGCCATCATTAATTTGATGATGGATGTTGCACTGTAGTCCCACAGGTTATCTCATCGAATTTGGCTCGAAATGTACTAATCGCTACGGAGGATGCATGACTCCAATTAGTTTGCTGATGGCCGTCATCTTTTGTTTAGAGGTAATTTGTCAAGCGAGTGTTGTGTAATTATGGTTCACGACAGAAAATGGATATGTAATTGTGTGATGAAGTACCAAACAGGTATACAACAGGAGCCTATGATCATGGTATATGATGAATTCACCTTTGATTCTATTGTTGTCGATCAATGTAGTTGAATTCCTGTATTTAACTACGTATTGCAGTATCAAGATAAATCATCAGAAATAGTGTGATGGTATGTAATCAATCTCCTTGGTTACACTTCCTTTTGGAAAGAAGGATAGGAGGATAAATCATGTCTCTATTACATCCTGACTTAAAAATGTTATGGTTTTCCTTACCCTTATGGATACATCTCCTTTTCTCACCTTACTAGTATTCAACAAAAAGTTACGTATTTGAAGGTAAATTAGGTATTTTCATTTCAAATAAGTACAATAATCCGAATCTGATATAGTTTTCTACAGGATAAATGTTATTCAAGTAAGAGAACGTGACACTGAATCACATGCATCAGTAAAAGAAATCCATTATACGAATTAGATAAAAATTATATTTCAATTCAAGTAGACGCTAGTCATTAATATAGTATCAAAAGTCGATAGGGAAATACTGGTGAATATTATAATTCTAAAATAAGAGGAAATCATTCGCGTATGGATAAAGATATCAAAGTGTTAAAAACCCACAAGTTTTCCCGTATCTGAATGCTTTCTACGAATAAGGATTTATAATTCGTAGATTTGCATCAGAGTACTGAAAACCATCAATTTGTACACTCATCCTCAGTACACTCATTCAGTAGCACAAATTTTCAGACCCAATCTACGGCTCAGTGAATTGTCCCTTTACTTGTAGTTTCCACTTCTAAGGATGATCTGATTTCTTCGATATAGCCCGTGTTCGGGAGAAAATAAAGCAATTACCGAATCGATATGAAATTCCGATCGGGAAAATCCCCTACAATTCCGGCCGAAGCACAGATTTCGGACCCACGGACCCTACCCAATGACGCGGGGAAGGTCGGGGTCCGCCGTGAGGAAGGTAATAAAAAGATTATATAGATTTCTCCTCGGCGATGCTTTAAATATCTAGTTCGGAGCATCAAACCGCGGTCACGAATTACGATTTCGAGCGCAATCGGCATGGCGTTAACCTTTTCCATGGAGATTCGTTCCGAGTAAAAAACCAAATGAGCCTCGTACGAGTGCGTCTAATGATCCACTTACACCGGCGATGTAAAAAAAAACGTTATTCTATTTTTTAATTCGAGCCGGGCACGCAACTGCCGTCCATTCGTGCAACTGATAAGAGGAGAAAAAAGAATGTAATGTGCACACGTGCGTACCGAGCGAGTTTCCTTGTTTTCCCGCGAGGGTGAGACGCGGTTCGAACGAGAATTTTCGTATTTTTGTGAAGTGTCTTTTTCGCATTTTTTCGAGTTGATGATTGAAGTAATCAAGGGTGCTCTGAGTGCCCCGAAGAGGCGGATTCCGCGAATAAAATTGCTAGCGCTTTCTACAACATTTAGTAGTGCGTCCGGCGGGATATAATGTACGCGGGTTTTTCAAAGTTGAAATTATATCTCATTAACCTACTTCCGGAAAAATTGAGCAATCACATTAATGTAATTGACGATCTCTGGGAGGCCATATGTGCATTTTTACGACTCTAAATTCGCCATCTACTCCATCCCTGCTGTGTTGCAAAGTCTCATTACATTAAACTCCCTTAATGCATTTTTACCTTTTGGATTTTCTATCATATGAGCATTTTTTCACGTAGTTACATTATCACGCTATACTGTTGGGAAATCATGCACGAATCTGTAAACTATAAAAAATTAAATGCGGACCTTATTTTCGCCATCGGTTTTTGTTTGTCCCACAAAAATCTGTTTTAGTTAGCAAAGGATAACAAGGGCCTCATGTGGATGCTTAAAAAGTGGTTTTTTGAGACGGAGCAGTCGGTTAAAATGTGGATCATCGCATCTGGTGTTTTTGCCCCTTCCATTTCTTATTCCATTTGATTTATCCTCTGGGAAATATGTATGCAATATGCATTTCAATACGCGAATACATTTATTAGATTACAATTATAAAAATTCTATGACCTTAGACCATAAGAACATTAATTAAATTACTTTATTCAAAACCGAAGTGGAGAGTGTTTCGATTCAAAGAATATTCTGCATAAAATATTATCAACAAAGCTAATGAGTAAAAAAATTAATTATTTAATTATTTATTAGTTATCAAATTATTTCACTATCCTAGTGTTAAGAAACATTGTGATGACCTTATTAAACATTATTATTTTATTATCATAACTTAGCAGAAGCAGAGTGGCGCAGCGGAAGCGTGCTGGACCCATAACCCAGAGGTCCGTGGATCGAAACCACGCTCTGCTATTTGTTTTATNAAAAATTACTTAAATAAACATTTCTCAATCACAAACGTGATGACTTAATGTCACGATAGTGTTCAGAGGATATGGAAGCTATTTAGAAGAAATCCTATTGAGTTACATAGAAATTTTCAAGCAATTAAAATAATCAGACAGGATACAAATTCTCATCATCATTCCTTTGAATGCAGGGAGCGTAGAATACTGCCAATGGCTTATAGATTTTTGATTTTGACTCTAAAGGAATAAAGGTTTGTTGTTGGCTCATGGAATCTCCCACTGCGCATAATAAAGTCGGCTAGCAATTCGCTAATTTTACAATACAATAATAAATCAGCTGACAAAAGCAGTCCATTCCATAATCCTCTTGTGTAGTCAAAATCTGCAATAGAACCTAGAATAGATACGCGCACATACAAAAACCAACGGCTGATGAAACCACCAAAATCCTTTTACTATGGAGAAGATTAAACTCGAAGTGCTTTCGTCATTTTTGAATGTCACTCGTGCATTAGTGCGCACCCGTGAACATATTCAGCTAACCAAAGCCGTCTCCAGGATAGCGAAATGGGGTAGCGTGTTCGCCTTTGATGTAACGATTCAGGGTTTGACTTCCGGTGGAGGCTCATATGTGCGAAATTACCTCAGCAGTCGAAGCACATTCGACCATACACCATACAACTTACTACTTACAAAGGTTCACAATCCATGCATAAAAAAGCATCCTATAATAATAAAAAGATCCTATAATAAAAATAAGAAAAAATTATGCAAATAGTTTGATGATATGCCGCAAGGAAAGTTGACTATATTCTTTAGGGAAATTCTCATATTTTGCATAAAATTTTCAAGATTAACTCTCCGAAGGAATTACAATTCCTACCTATTACGCGAAAGAAAAAGGGAAGAAGGATATTATTAGAAATAATAGGGCCCTTCTCCTTGCCTCTCTCTTTCCTCGTTATCTTCCCTTCCCCTCGTCACACGATTTTTTTAATAACTCCCCTTTGGCAAGGTCACCAGGTCGTGCAACTTGAACAAAGTAATTACCTAATTAGAGGAAGTGGAGAAAATTGGGGAGAACTGTGAGCTAATGGAAAATAAAAGACAATACCCAACGTTTGTATTTAATTTAACGCACTGGGTTTTGATTGGCATCCAAGGAAAGGGTTTTATGTTCCTCAGCTAATTATCAAAGTGTTCACACGGTCTGTCTTTCTCCGAATTAGCAGACCCTAAGAGAGAAAATCCTGTACGCTGACAGAATTTACGTGGTTACGATGCTTTAAAAACGTGAGCACTTTCCACGCCTTAATTTTCTTGTTCAGGTTATTGGTTCGTAGGAAATGTCATAATTAGATAATAATTCAGGCAGATGGAAAATCGAGATCCATAAATAATTTACAGATGAGAAAGTGGGATACATGTTTTTGCTCCAATCCATCCTCTCCCTTGTCCTATGAGGAAGTGAAAAACATAGAAACGACTAGGATTTAAACCCAGATTTATGAAATTCAAGGCAGTTATTCTAATCTTTTAGCCATAAAATACCAAGAGAGGTCCTAGGGCTAGGAGGAACAACTATTTTTTTCTTCACATTTATATATGTCCCACATCAGCTTAAGGTAAAAAAATATATTTAGTCCTTTAAAAATTCTCTCATAGAAACATAAATAAATAAAAACTCCCTTAGGGTCCCAGTAGGACCCCGATTGGTACGTTACAACTTCTGCTTGCTCTACCCCGTCATTACCATTTCTTAAATATACGCTCTGATCGAGGTTAAAAAAAAAAAGATTGAGCTTCTACATTAAATGCATAGCATGGTTTTGAATTTTAAACCCGATCTTAAGACATTTTCGAAGTAGTAATAGTAAATAGGTAATATTTGCTTAACTTTTACTACTATTAAAATAAATAAAACAAACATTATTGAACAAAATATGTCTGATTCGATATCTTTCAGAAACCCCGAAAACCTATTTTAAGTAATCTACAGCAACAAACAATTAAGAAATAAAAGAAAAACCGTGGGGTCCTCCGAGGACCCCAGCTTGGTAAACAACGTTGATAAACTAGGTTTGGTGGGTTAATGGTTAAACCACCTTTTCTTGTGTAACTGGCTGTCTTGTAAGCGATGCAAGATTTATTCCTTCCCAGATCTCCACTCCGATTACTTCTCTATGGAATTAAAATGTTTAGCGTAAACTATAACAAATTCCATTCTTTAATCACTCCAAAATACATTTATAGACCCATTTACATACCAAACCCCAGTAAAATTAGTGAGCTGATATACGTAATGATGGTAAAACGAGCAGCTAGCAATTGAACTGTGCACAACGAGCCTGTTTATTGGGTCCATCGTATCTGGTAATAGTCTGGTCAGTCTAATTCCTCAATCCTATATAAATTTCAAAACTACCAAATGATTTAATTGCTCCGGATATTGAATTTTACAATACACGTCAGCATACGCTGCTTTGGCAAAGTAAGAGTCTTACACACATTCTAACAAACGGATTCTATCCCGGTCCTTCTTCTATGTCTTCTTATTTCCCCCTCAATTGACACCATCAATTATTTTCAGTCCTCTCCCGCTTCTCCTTACATGTGGGAAACTCCTGGCTGCTTTTAATATTGCTCTCACTTTTACTATAAGACTTCTTCAGCTTCCTTTCCTTCCGTGGGTAATATTATGGAATGTTACAACTTCCTCATCCGCTTCACCTACTCCATTCACTCCAGTCAACTTGAATTAACATCTCAAAGCCTCGATTATGTCTTTTTTATCCTATAGGTCCATGTTTCTCATCCTTACATCGATACGATTCAGAATAAACTATTTAACATTTATTTTTCAGCTCCAAATTGCTAAACAACAGATATTTTATCTTAATGAAAACAAATGATCTTTGAGTGATTCTAATCACATTTTCCCCCTAATCCAAGCAATTCTGTTAACATATAGGTATCGTATACAACAATAATGAACGTATGGACTAGAGTTTTATCTCACCATACCGCAGATTTAATACAAATTTGAGATACAACACAAATGACATAACGAATACCAATAATTTTTATATAATTCAAAATATCATATTTCGTCGATTTCTGTCGATCGGAGGAGAGGAGAAAGATCAAAATGTCGCAGAGAATCCTAACGCTTGACTATGAAGGTATAAAACCCGTTGGTATAAAATTATTATTAAAATATGTTGTGGATAGTTCTGTCGATTAAAAAACAAAATTGGTTCATAATGATTTCATTGTAGAATACAAAATAATTCCGTCGATTTAAAAAATGAACGACTCAGAGTTAGCGATTTATACGCCCAAAGAAGATTAGAATCAAACAGCCTCCATTCGAGTCAAACTAAACTTCGGAGGAGATTTCCAAAAGGCAGGTCGTGGCTTTCTCAGAGAGCACGAAATCGCCCCTCTCGGAAAAAATTAGATATTTCAGAAAGAAACTCACACCCGCTATTGTCTCCAATTTTTTCTTCGGGAAACCAGAAAACTCTCGGAGAATTAATGACCAACTCAGGAGCTGGTCAGAGGTTTGTTATAAGTGGCGGAAGTAACCAATTTAGAATCCCATTTGCGTCACGGTACCGATAATGACAAAAAAGCAATAACAAATGGGGCACACAGAGAGGGAAAGATTGAAGACTGTATAAAAAATAACTTTGTGAAACACAAGTTTCGGACACCTATATTTGATTATATCAATCTTCAAATTGCGCCTTTCTCTCGCCTTCGCCTAATATCCTTTATAACTTCTTCGTAGGTTCTCACAATTTTCTCACCAGCCTTCCACGAAACGATCCGAAAACGTACAAGGGAGTAGGATAGTTTCAAAATTGAAATGATTCGTTTATAGAATTGTGGGTGTTTTGGAAATGGGAATCTGAATATAATGGAGAGAGTAATGTTTCCATTGAGGAGAAACTCTTCCTTTTCAGAGATGCCGCTGAGAGTTCTTTTTCGTAAGTTATCTCATTTAAATGGGGAGAATTCTGAATGATTTTGCGGGATGTTATTTTCACCGAAAGTTAAAATTGAAGCGCTAGATGATTCATGCTATTAAACAAGAAACAGGTAAAATAAAGAAAATCAGCGAAAACTAACACATTTAATTTAAGCAATACCACATCCGCAGAACACAAACTACCCAGATTTCGATGCATGGCATTGTCACCAAGTGCCATATCCCTGGTCATGTCTATTCCTTTTTTGTGGAATAGCATAAATTATTTGGTTAGTGTCCACTGATGGTCTTCATTCTCTTAAGACATACTACCACCAACTGAAATCCGAAGCCATCAATGTTAAGATAAAGCTATTCATATTGATTATAATTTTATATCTTTAATTATCTACTTATTTGACTTTCATTCCAATTAAAATCTCTCCGAAAACGAGTCTGCGTGTAAAACGATGTAGAAGTATGAGAAGCTTTTGGATTTTTTTAAAAAAATGCTATGAAAAATGAGTTAATGTTCTCTTTCACGAATGTTTACTGGTAGAGAGAAATAAATATTGAATTCTGCAATCCATTTATTCCGATTTCATATATTTGCAAAGCTGTTTGATGAGTCTACAATCAAATAAATGTATTTAATTAATCCTTTGTGATTCCTAGCTGCATTCTAAATATAAAATGAATATCGACTTTCTATTCTGTTTTATTTACTTTCTACTTAAATATATTTATATTTAGCAATATTGTAAATTTAAAGTTCTTTTGTATTTACCTTCAGAGAGAGATAGGTTTAGTTATTTTATAAAAATATGCTCCAAAAGTTTTCCTGCTTTTGCTCTAACAAAGGTTACCTTTATCTGTAAAGAAAATGGAAAATGTATATTCCCCAAAATAATTTTATATAATCATTAAATACAACATTTTTGGAGCTATTAAGCCTTTGTTCATTGTATTCTTCCTTTTGAACATACTAAGAAAATATACGTGTCTGGAAGCTTTCTTTATGCACTATCTAAAAACTTATAGTATCTTTCTTGCAGAAATTCAGGGAATAAATTAATCAAAATCTTTTTTAACCACAATCATCACCATCGTGAAAATTAATTTTTTTTCCATTAGAGTGTAGAATAAGCTTTATGAACAAATGAGTTATTTTGAATAGTTTTATGAATTAAACTGCGTTATTTTCCCTTTATATATGTAAATCTAAAGATGAGCTTGAAAGTAATTTTTTTAATGCCTTAATTTGAACGATCTTAGAATAAATCTATCCTTAGAATTGGCTTTCGTACAACAACCACGTTCTGCAACGAAAAAAAGTCTTAAATGCAAGAGTTATATTTAAAAGTAGTTACTAATACGGTGATCGGAAATAGAAATGATACGCATAACAAGATATTATTCTCATGTCATAGGATTATACTTACACTATAATGACGTTCATATTCAAAAGATACTTTCCAAACCGAAATCTCAACAAATTTGAATTGTAGGAACGGGTAATGCAAATGATAATTGCTGCAATAAACAGACATTTTGGTGTTTGCTTTAGTACCATGGGCTAATGTCACGCCTGACTACATCTCTTATTGGAAACATTGAGCTTCGATCGGAATAAAAACTGGATCCACTTCCACCACTGATATACGCGCAACTTATCATGTAAAACGAGATGTTAAAAAAATATCAAGACAATAAAATTTAAGGTGAAAAAAGGGAAAGCTTTACAAAGAAAAAATATGCTGCTACGTGTATCTTGTTACATTTATATATTGAAATTTCCTTTGTTGAGGACCAAGACCATACACGCAAATTCGACGCAAGAATATGTAAGTTAAGTTCTAGGATATCCTTCTTTGGTTCTAAGCAATATAACACATTTTTATGCTATAATAATATTATGTATACCATCATAGTTACCGATTTAGCAATTTTATAACTATATTTAGCGACTTCTTTAGCGACATTCGTTCTGTTTTAGTGACTTTACGCACTATAAGAAGTATGTTCTTGACCATCTTCTATATACTCTTATCATAACACGTTTTATTTAATTTAAAATTATATTAACATTGATTTCTATTGATAATACTTAACACTCTCATAATATATTTAATTCTTATAATTCACGAGCTGATATTTGAGTCTGATTAGCGAATTTAAGCTATTATAATTTACAGCTATATGTTTTAATACATGAGATTAGCAACTTTTTATTTAATTTTCAGGGCGGAATTTACGATATTTTAAGAATTGAATTGGCATATATAATTACCATATTTAATATTTCCAGAGTATAAAATTCACTTGCTAGCCCGAAAAATAAACCAAGGGTAATAGGACGTTTTTCCAGCAATTATGGATCTTGAATCACCAATATTTGTTACTCTTTTGTTTACATTAAAACCAAGCCACCAGAAAATACATGAAGAGGAGATATTTCATCAAAGGAATCGCTCAGTTAGCTGTTCCGACACCACCTGAAAGGAATTCCCAAAAACAAAAGAGAAGCTCGTGTAAAAAGCGCACTCCAGAGTCGTCCAAATCCCCTCCACGCACGAAAGCACCACTCCGGAAGGGAATAAACAACTTTTCCCTATCCAATCCCTCTTTGCCTCCTCACAGTCCTGAAACCAATTTCGCCCCATTCTCCAAACTTCCCACGCCATCCGTGCACCTATCAGTACATCCACGCCACGACGACCTGGATCGGGTTGAAGTTTTCGTGACTTTCAGACGTCAAGTCGACGTCGGTATCTTTTTCGAAGCCCTCCCTTCTCTCGACACAACTTACTAAAGCACCCTCCAACGGATACTTCTGCTCAACATCACGCCTCCAAAACAAAAATAAATCCCTACCCTTCGACACTCGACTTTCTTTCAACCCCTCCTCCCGCTTACACGAATCACAAACAGGGTTACCAAAGTTTCCGTGTTTGACCTCGGGTCTCCCAGTTTTGACGTGAGTAACGTCTATGTTAAAGAAGGCTATCCGACAGAAATCTGAGCGGAAAAAGAAAACGCTTTGAACCCCTGTATCACCGAAGCTGATACACAAGAGTGTAAAAAATTATCTCGTGTCCGGTCGAATCATGTCTTACGTAGTTTCCAGATAACGTTGTTGCTCCGAAAGATCGCATCGATCCTTTGTCCCAATCGATGAATATTCCTGGATGAGCCAGCATTCGCCATGATTTTGAAAAAATTGATCACGTTGAACTCGATTAATCGAGCAAAATAGGAGGAGAGGATGCATGAATAATTTGGAATGACGGATAATCCAAATTTTCGTTTTTATTTCTCGCGATGTTCATAATTTACCTAAATAAAATTTTCATCGTTATTTGCATATTAATTCCGTAATTTTCGATCGTTTCATGGCCTTGTTAAGAGTTTTCTTCACCTGAACGTGGATAATTTTTACAATATCATGGCAGTTGTATTCCCACTGCTGAATCCTAAAGTTCATCTGTAAGTTCTCCCTCAATTTAAAAGCGGAAATACTTGAGTGATTTATTTTGCCCATTTGAAAAGATAGCGAAAAATATAGGCGAAATGGATAATATCGCGCACGGATAATCCACCCACTCGGGAGTTCACTGTCGTTGTAAAATTTAAGAATCCCGAAGATTCCTACTCTAACGGATTTTAATTTATTTTTCGACGTATGTACAAAAAGTTAAATTTAAAAAGAGAGTTATAGGTCTCAATTTCGCCCTGAAATTAGGGATTCTCGGAGGCGGGAATGGAGAGCGTGCGGCCTCAAAAGCCCATCAATTTGGCACTTTCGTCATTTCAAATGCACGCATTCAAGTAGTCTAACCTCGCAGTTTCGTTTATCACTTCAAGTAAAAATAAAATTAATATTATTCTAGTTATTTTTAGAATTATTAAGCAAGTAATTGCACTTTTCTTCTTACAACATCGATGCTGTACCAATAGAATGTAGGCAACACACCACTGTGATGGGGCTAGATAACATTACTGACAGCCGAAAGATTTCTTACGCTGACGAATTGTAAACGCGGCCTTGCAATGAAAAAAGGCTCCCCACCCCTGCTCCCAGCGATTCGCCCATCTCGATGGAAAAGCTGCCTACCCCTAACTGAAACGTTACTCGGTTCTTCTAACTGTTAATTAATAGCATATGCTCTGTGAATGTGTCCGAGCAAAGACTCTTTCGTGTTAAAAAATAATTTGGAGGTGATCAACCACCGCGCTTACGAGTATCTGGAGTTATTCTATTCTAAAGATTAATAGCTTTCTTCTCCTAGAAGATACGTCAATGTTTCAGCGATTATTGCAATGACGCAATCACGACTGTGATTTAGGTCAAACGCGATCGAGATAGCAACGATAACAAATCGTTTTCTCAACATGCCGTATTCGTCGTGGAAACGATGAACTAAAAATGTCACGCATCCTAGCGAGAAATGACATAAAGGAAGTCGGAGCTGCACCGCAGGATTTCTCAAGGTTACCTTAGAATTAAGAGAGTAAGGATGAGTTACGAGTAAAATCGATACCATCGGGTGTGAGAAAGGTATTTGGATTAACTCTGGTTAGCAACCTGTCCTCGTTAGATTTTAAATCACGGTAAACTTGCAAAAATTGCTCTATTATACCCTCACTGCTAAGAATCACAAGGGTTTCCTCTTCTCTCCCTGTATCCTTCCTCCCTTCCAGCAGGATGACGCGGAGAAAGGGAAAGAAAGTTTCAGGGAAAGTGTGGGAGTGAAAGGATATTCTCTCTGAAAAAGGCCACCGCCGTTGGGTTAGCTAAGTTTCCCAAAAGCCAGAGGCGGAATGCAGAAAAGGCTCGCCCACGCAATGGGGACAAAGATTATTCTGTCGTTAAAATTACCGCTCGGAGGCGCCAGAAAATGCTTCCTTCCATCGCTCTAGGAGTCACTTCACCTCCGGAGAAAGGCGAATAAGAGATTATTTTTCAAAATTTTCTCCCCATTAGGACGATAAAGGTCTTGATTGAGATAACCTTTATAGGCAATCGCGAACCCCCGCTATTTTAAAACTCGTCAAAATGGAGGATGTGCGTGATTTGGAAGTGTTTCCTCTAAAGGGTTGTTAATAGGGAGTTATTGCTCAAAATTAGACTCTTAATTACGGTGAGGGGAGGATAGGCCAAAGAGGTTCAGCCCGAAGGAATATTACCACACGGTCAACTGCGACGTTACGAACAAAATGAGATATTCCAGCTTAAATCATCTCACTTTCCTGATACAATTGTTCCTCACTTTCTTTTCTCGACTGTCATTCTTAAACTAATTTTTGGATCGTATAACTTAAATTTAAGCAGTAATATGTCAACATCGAGTAGTTATTTCCGGATTAGCCGAATTTAAATTCGAATTATTCTGAATTTGAAGAACTTTCGTATGTAGAACATAGCGCTTTTAGGATTAGAATAATGAACAGCTAGAAAAACGATAACTCCCAGAGATTTTTAAAAGTCGTTATGGAAATAAAATGGATCGAAAGGACTACAAACAATGAGGTATTGGAAGGAATTTCGGAGGAGAGAAAAAGACAGAGAAAGCCCTTCGAGAATAAATACAATTCGGATATACTGGCAGGAGAGCTGCTTGTAGAAACCAGAAATAGAAGGAAATATTTTGTGTGATGACTGAGGTAAACGATGGAGAAACCTGCGGAGAATTGAATATCTTATGTTAGACTTAGACCTGGGATGAGAGACGTTTTATCTTCGAAAGGCCGTGTGTATAATATTTTACCGTCCGGCCGCATGATAAACCACTAGGTCATACCTGATTGCACACGTTCAAATCCTTTCACATTCAGATTAAATGGAGGAAAACGAATTTAATCTTGAAGTAAAATGAAGTAGTACTATATTTTCAGTTTTCACCGGAGGTAATAAGCAAGATCAAAAAATATTAAAATGCGTGCATTCATAAAAAAGTGACAAAATAATGGCATTGAAAGCCCGCAAAGGATGTAGACAGCTTAAATATCGCATGTGTTCCACCTCTATTTTAGACAGAGAAGAAACTGCTGATATTTCAACTAGGGGAGTCACACCAGCTGGAAGTGGGCTTTCAAAGTTCGCACTGCTGGCGGGTGCCAATCTTGTGTTGACACCGGTTATTTTTTTTTTAACATACAATTTTTACCCAATAATGTCACGGTGGCAATTTCGGGTTTGTACACAAGTAACTTTCAGCTTAACGCCGGTCTATCACGCGGGCGTTCTGCAGCTCTTTAACCAATTCCACGCGGCCCAGTAGATTGTTCTTTCTTGAAAGTTTCATACTATATTCCAAGCTAAACACCGGTGAAAAAAAAGAATATCTGTTGGAAACTACTCACAAAAGTGAGCAACTAAATTCATTTTATGTATCGATGCAAAAGAATCATAGAGATGGCTTTCATGGTGACATCTTAGGTTTACTAAAAATATTATAAAGGGAGGTTTTTGGATGGGTTTCCCTCCCGTCTACGGGCGAATGCCTGGCAATATATCAATATACATTTTTATGTTATACTCCCCTCCAGCATTACTGTCTTGCAAGATGACCAAATTGCAACGTAATTGCAAATAAATAAATGGTATATTTATATTACAATTTAGCACTTTCGACTGAATTAACTCGTATTGTTAACGAAGTACATGCATTGCCTGCGGCCACAAATCGCAAAGGAACCTTTACGGGCCCGTTGGTTCTTAATGCTTGGAAGTCCGTACCATTAAGTATCAAAATTTAATTCAGTGTTGATTAATCGCAATGAAGATCGCATGATTTAGGAACTTTCGCCTGGAGAGGAAATTATGGCCTGGAATCTGAAGCGGAACTTCCGAAACGAAGGAACGATGCGGTAAAATCTTGAAAGATGGCGCGATCCAATGCAATACCCTAAAGATAGAGCAAATTCCGTTACGGAATCAGATACTGTCGATCTTTTATTCGTCGTAAAGTGCGTGCAAATATTTACCGCAATGCGAACAAAAGCCGAAGCAAGAAGCGAAATCTCTCGTTTTGTCGACTTAGATTGACGAGATATTGATACCGTGTCAGCTGTTTGAGTAGCAAATAGCAGAAGTTTAGACACACAAACATATAAAATTCTCCATTTATAATTTTTTTAGCGATAAGCTAAAAGAGGTAATGAAATCAAAATGTTCAGAAACGCCTACTCTAACCTATACCAAAAGACGAAAAAATAGTACATTATTCATTTAAATAAGTAGCTATTTCTATGATATCATAATTAGATAAATTACCTTTGCAAGTTCTATAAGCAAATCAAGTAAATTCTTTAAAGTCTCGAATTTGTCTCCAGAAAAGATTGATTAAAAACAGTCAATTCTGCGAGTATCTGTAGCATTATATTTGAAATCTCTAAACGTGAATGCAGTACCCTTATACTTCTGGCACCATATTTCTTTACGGGAAGTGTACTTCAACAATCATATTCAAAGAACTGCATTTTCAGAGCCTACATTTTCATCCCCGATATTTGACAAGACATCTAACGAAATCTCTGTTAGATTAACAACTAATTAACTACCCTCCGATACTTGAATTAATGGTTTGAACTAATTTGAATAGAAGGGTAATAGATTGTCAAGTAGGAGCCGATCCATTTTGAGGAACATGGTTTCAGGCTTTAGTGCTTAAGCGATCATTAGAATTCTCTTATAATATCATTCTGTACTGAGAGAATGCTGATTCGTAATTTATCTCAGTTTAATGATCCGCTCTGCGTGAAACTTTGTTGGAAGAGGAGTCTTCTTCTAGATCTTCAAGCTAATCTCAACATGAAGATAATCCTCTCGGATTATCAGACGGTTGTTCTCGGAATATCGACGTTTCGGCCTTCTACTCGGTGGCCATCTTCACACTATTTTAAGTTCATACAACCCTGAAGACAGACACCTAGTCGGCAGCAGAAAAGTCGTTAATCCAAAAACTTTCCCGGCCGTTAACCCGAGAGAATTTTCTAAATCTGATTCGCCAGGAGCCATTTAAGTCTTTTTAAACATAATATTCTGAAGCACAAGATATTACTACCACCTATTATTTTATTTTTATAACAAAAATAACATTTCTCGCTAGTTATGTGAGTAATTTAATAATTTTCTATGGTTAAACATAGATCATGTTTTCATTGAACTAAATATGAGTAGCTTCCTACAATAACCATCAGAATTACTTCATTATGAACCATGCTGTGGGAAAGTATTGTGTGGATAGTTTTATATGTATACATTTAGCTTACCGGAAATCAGTGATTGTATTTCGAGTGAGATAAACAATTTTATCACGGCGATAAACCACGCAAACGACAATTCTATGCGAATAGTTCTGAGAAATTTAGTATCTAATTTCAAATATATAACCGAGAATGATGTAACTATAGTTTATTTGACACTATAATTGACACAAGGAAGTACGGAATCAATTGAAAACACAAGCAATGTTTGATGGATCTCAAATATCGAAGAATATTATTAGAAGCATACGAAGAAATTATTGCTTACAATTATTTATTATACCTATCATGTAACGAGCAATCTCACTCTCGACGAATAAAAGAGACACACCTTAACCTTTAAAGTAAGCCATCGGAAGATAATTAAGAGTCTACTTTAAGGCTCACCAAATACAACCGTATCGAAAGCAGGTTAATAAATCCAGAAATCAATGAACGAAATTCGTACCCGAAACACGTATCGTACAAACAGCAACACCAAGAGCTCAATCTCTGGGTGTATTCGATGCGCAAAAGAATTCATAACTCCACGGCGGGAAGATTGAAATTGATCTCCTAATTAAATTCAGATCCCTAATCCTCCTGTCGGCATTAACAGAAATACCATTCCAAAAAGTTAATCGCGCGCCATGTTTCGTTTTCACACTTGCATTTGGAGACGACCGCGGAATACAACTTCAGTTGTTACCCTTGTTAATGGCGGGAGACAAACGGGAAAGCAGTTCACGTAGAAGCTTGGGAATCGGATCTCCACGGTGCCAGGATCTGCGAAATTGTGCTTGCTACGTAAACCGTGCTTTGCAAGCGGAATCCGCGTCTGCGCGAGACCCTTGGGATCGTAAAAGAAGGTGAAAGAAAGCCTCCGGAGTGCATTTCATTAGAGGGAATAACGTCTCCTAGGCTTCCGTTGGGATGCATGCAGATGGCGTCCTATCTCCTCTGGTTGTCACAGCAACAGTGTTCACCACTTGGAAGCTCGGTGCAAAAAGTATTTTTTGGTATGTTTCGGTTACGTGCGAAGGGGTTATGGGAGGCGTGCACGGCAGTTGATGATTGACTTATTTCTTTCTCCGCTGGGGCAATGTCTTCAAACTGGGCTGATTTAAACAGATGAATCAGAAAATACTTCTCTTAGCCTTCGAAAATTTAGTGGCGTTACAGCGTACATTTTTCCGTCAAGAATTTGGTAACATGTTACTCCTAAATACCGGTATAAAACCCTTTTGAAGTAAGGTTTGCTTAAATTTAGGGCTTCTTCAGCTAATCAAAATGTCAAATCTTAGGGGTAACAAGATTTTCTCTCAGCAATTTCCAATAAAAATTTAGCTGACAAATTTTCTTGCAAATAAGCGCTCTTTTATGGACTCTCAAGAAAATCTAAATTTACCAAAAACTAATTGATACTGTCAATACAAATTATGCATTCGAAAGGAAGAAATAAATATTTTGAAATTGTATAAATGTAACGAAGCTGTAACAACACCTTTAAAAACATACTCAATTATTTTATATTATTATTTTATGTTATTATTTATATTTGTACTCGATTATTATATTTGTGTTTAACAAAGAAGACAACACAAACGTGTTACTCTTTCAAAGACGTGTGATTCCTTATATTACTTACCAACACTCCTCAATTTCATATATTCCTTGTCATTGAAGTAAACCACTGATTCGATTTGTATTAATTATTTAATCTCTATACCTCATATGCAGTCACATAACTTCACTTACTACTTTATTCCCTGTCCCTGTGTATTAAAATTCCCCCTTAAAGAATAAACAACATCATCGATAGAAATTATCGAAGGAACCGTGTCCGAAGAAATGGATTGCGTTGGGTTCAAGTCACCAAGGAGACAATATCCGCAGCCATGAAAATAATGCGTTCGGGATGGGAATAAAAAAAACAATGGGATCATCAAATGAAGATTGAGGGTGCGACCGAAATTAAAAATCCTGCCTACGAGAGAACGGAAGCCTATTTATAATGGGCCCGAACCGCGACATGATAGGTGACATTCGGGAGGAAAAGATGGGAGAAAGGAGAAAGTTAGCGGCGGCGGAAGAGTTGATTGATGTTATGGCCGAATATAACGGAGGAGGGATACAGAAGGGCGGAGACAAAAGTGAAATAGGTGAATATGCGAGCAGATATCCTATGGAATAAATAAAAATTTGAAAAATGTGTGTAAGAACAGGCTCGAATGAAGCTGGGATGTGTAGTTCATCTGTATGCAGAAGGTTGCATTTTAATCTGCAAATTCTTGGAACTCTCTGGAACAAACAATAACACAGCACCTAGATTAAAATGTTCGAAATATCCGAGCATTTCTGTTTATCTGGCATGTAACATTCACTGCAATATCTTTCCGTCATGAATCCATTCATAAAAAATGAGGTGGACAAGTCTGACTGAATGAAAGATGAAAAACAATATCATATACCTCAGTGTTTCTGTAAAAAAATAACCACTGTGCTACTAGGATTACTGTGTACTATTCTGAAGCCAGATTGATTAGTGGTTGTCGAACATAAGTTTAGAAATATGTTTAAAAAACTATTATAAATGAGAAATGAATGACATCTACATTGCTGCAGTATACCTTGTGAAGATTCATATTTTTAGTACATTTCTGTGATATGAGAAATATGTCCTTTACACTTATGCTTTACACGACAAGTCCTGTTTTGACTGGGAAGGTCCTGGTCTTGCATCCGGAAGCCCAATCATCAATTCCCACCAAGATAGCCAATGAAATAAGTCTCGCGTTCGATTCTCGGTGTAATCCCGCAATTGCGAAATTACAGCTTACGTTAGGAAGCATTTTCAGCGATACTACTGGTTTATTTTATCACATGGTCTAGATAATTTAACCATGATAATCATGATATTTTTTCTGTTTTTTTTGTTGATGGAAAAATTTGGAGGATAAAAATTGTATATAACAAGGATATTTCGATGGCAGAAATCGCTTAACGAAAAATGTTCATAAAGCAGAGAGGTTGCACATACTTAGGAGTCTCTTAGAGAATATGACATTTAGCTCACAATTAGACAGTTTTAAGGCAATGCCCCGGTTTCACCCACCTCAGAATTTGATAAATGCTGGTTTCTTGCTATAAGGATATTTATTTATTTTACCCTTACGGCGAGGTTAAGCTCAATGGGCCTCTCTTATACCTAACCTCGGAGAATATGTTAAGCTTGTTCATAATTCATGCAACCATATATTTATTTTTGAGATAATGGATGCGTATTCTCTAATTTTGTGTTAGGTCTTATCTATCTCACGCTCAAGACTGTCAAAGCGTAAGATTGAAAGAACATGATGTTTTCGTGATAATAGTTTATATTATATATATATTATAAAATTATTATAATGTCCTATGATTATTAAGTACAAACATAGTTGGCATGTGTTGTTTGCAGAAAAGCTGGACGAAGCAATTAGAATCTCGACATAAGTCAAATTCAGGTGCTCTCAGGCAAAAATAGTTCGATATATATTTTCATTAATGGAGCTAAAAAGGGATTTACCGGTAGACAATATCATTTGTATTTCGTACGTACGTATAAATATGGTATATAAGAACATATTTAATTAGAACTCTACACAAATAATCCAACATCGAAAAGGTAGATGTAACCTAAAATTTGATGATTATGTTTTATTATAGATGCATTATTATTAGTAACTAGTAAACGCCCCCGTCAAGCATAACGGGACTTAATTTAGTTTAAAAATATGTCTATTATCGTATATCTCTTTATATAGACGCTTCTCCGGATATATATATACATATAGGATACTAAAGGCGAGGCAGAAGGAAGTGCCTCACGGAGCCGCCGATTTTTTTGCCGTAAAGTCCCGGGTTTGGACATCTAGGAAAAAATCGGACTTCCATTCTAGGCATCATGGGTTCGATTCTAGGAGGCCCCAAAAACGGCCATTTTCCCATAAGAATGCATTGGACGGGTTTTCTTACATTATTCGGAAATTTTTTTCGGGTACTTCCCGTAAAGCTAGGGAATTGAAATTTTAACGGCAAGTGCAGGAGGTGATTTTCTTCCGCGTACTGAAAAGACCGCTCCCAAAATGATCGTAGGTTCGACGCTAGGTCGATGTAAAACCTTCAAAGGACTTAATTCCCAGGGACCAGGGAAATTAAAGGTATTTAATTGCTTATCTGAAGCAGATTACACATCTGGTCCGCTCATTTATCGCTTCTTCACAGAGATAAAGTCCCTATGGGATGGGTAAAAAAGCTTTTCCTATTGACGTAAACAGATTGTCATTTTTTTCTAAAGCTGCCGACGATTCCATTATATTCTCTGTCCAACATCATGAAGACACAATGGATCTCTTATGGCCCCGTGCATTTCTTATGGGAGATCGGCGCGCGCTGTTGCCACATTTGGACAGTTGGCAAAAATTAATTTTTAATACTTTTATCACACAGCAAAAGTAATTCCGCACAGCATGGTGTAATTTAATCAATGTTAAATAATATCGTAATCGAAGGAAAAATAGGAAAGTGATACTTTCGAGAAAATCGGGAATAAGTTGCGGTATTCTTTGAACCGGTATATTTAGGTCTACCTTTCAAGAAACACGGTCTTTCTTTGTATCACCATCTGTCCCATTTTATTCACATTCCACCAATGCTATTACTTTTCCTGTTAAAATTTTTGGAGACAAATGCTGTAGCGAAATCTTTGGGAGTGCCGAGAATTTTCGGCAAAATGCATTGAGAAATGTAGTCGCTAGCTACTTTTCGTTATTTATACGTAGGAAAAAACTTGAAGCGAGAAAGTTTTTGAGAAAACACTGAATTTATTTTCTCTGGAAGTTTTAATCCTCTAACTTTATTGATAACCTTAAAAAACGAATTTATATTTCGAAGGTTACGCAGACCTCGGCGCGCGCGCCATTTACTCCAAGGCGGATATAAATCGATTCGCCTATTTTCCCGATTGCTTTTAATGTTCTCATTAACGTGATCACCAACAAGAATTCTCGTGATTGTACGTCCGTAAAAGTTCATTAGACATTTAGTGAACTTTCCGTTTTGTAGTATAAGCGTGTTTAAATAATCACTTTTTAATTAGGTTTGAAATTGCGTTAAATCACCGAAAAGAAAGCGAGGGAGCATATTTCAAGTAAAAAGCATCTTGGAAAAGGAGAAAAAATAACATATGAGGGACTATTGGGCATGTCTTACGAAACGATCTGGCTTACACTAACCTTAGCTGCCGAATACAGATTTACACCTCGCTCTGGAAAAAACTTTTTCCGCATTTTCTCCCGTATGTCCAAAGTCATCTGTAAACACAGATGTGCTTTTTAAGCTCTTGAGTTCAAGTAATCCTTAGAAGAGTGTAAAGTGGTCCTCTTACGAAAGGCACGTTGGTAGGGGAAGTCCTGTCTCCGAATAATACAGTTTAGAAGAAATAAATAAACTCGAATAACAGGCCGATACGTGTAAGACACATAATTCACTAAATGATTCGATCCTAACGACATGAAACTAAACGTTAATCAAGAAATAACGAAAATTAAGCGACGCAATATAAAATCAGCAACAGACGAGTATGCTAAAGTGCAAGATGTTTTCATCGTTTAATTTTAGTGACTGATGTATATTACGGTCAATAAAATTCCGAAACATATCGTGTATTACCAACGTATGTAAATGTTTTTACCGACCATAACTGCTCATGCAGAGAATTCTTTGTCGTTGCGATTTGTTGAGTGAAGGATATTTGGTGATTTTCTTAACAAAAATATTTATAAAATATTTAATATGGAGATATTTAGTTAGATGAACACAAATCCAAAATTACGCATCGCTATCAATGCATAGGCATTCTCACCTATTGATGCAGCTTCACAGATATGCGTGTTCAATTGTATTTCTGTGACTTCGTAAAAGATTGACAACGAATTGTATATCTCGCTTATTATAAGGAAGGGACATCTAAACTATTTAGGTATTTTATTATTAATAACTTTTGAAAATATTGAACAATAGTTTCAATAGCGTAGGCCTCGAAACTCAAGGCAAGGATCGTTAATTTTCAAATCCTCGACCTCGGTGGAAAATTTTAATCCAAAACTTCGTTGTCCCTTTGCTTATAATTTCCTCTCGAGATCCTTTATTTTTTACGTCAACTTTCACTTTTACACACACAAGGGACCATCACCGTTAATTACTCAAATTGCCTGTGGCCATCGCAAGCCCATTGCACCACAACGCAGAGTATTCTTTCGCTTTCTTCCTCTCAGCGATCTTTTTTTCCGCAAGCTCCTAATGCCAATTTATTTCATGAAAGGCTTTCGGCACTCCAGGGATGGCCTTCAAGATTTCTCCAGCGCCGGCGAAAGGCAGGACCATTTTAATTAAATTTCCTTTTTTGCACCTATTTAGACGTTCTGATTTAATTATTTTCTGTTCCTGGAGGCTCTTAAAAAATCATTCCGAGACTGTCGGAATAAGAAAGAGAAATTCTTGAGCTGAATGGCGCTTAGATGAAATATATTGAATTTTGACATTTTTTTTTATAATGACTGCCTTCAACATGGCTTTGTGAATCTCCTATCTTATCCCTGCACCCATACTGAAATTATTAGGAAATTAGTTGTAGGATCTACAAATAAAAGCCCGCCTGTTGAAACTAATTAGAAATGGACACATGTAGAAAATTTATAATTTCCGTTCACGCATTTAATACCAAATTACACTTACAAATCATAAAATTTCTTTTGAAATATAGTACATATATGCGTGACGGTTTTCTGACAATGAGATAGACTCCAACGTAGATGATCTTGGCCAAAACACGATTATAAGACCTTCAAGAGGGATATTTAACAGCTAGAGATAATTTCATTATAGTTAAGTATTATAAAAATGTTGTATACAACGCTAGAATTGAGGAGGAAATGATACTTAAACAAATACGATCGCGACCGACTACTACAGCAGTCACGATAATTACACGCCACTGCGTGTACTCTTTAATCATAATTGTAAAAACACGATTGGTAACTACGACTATCATTTGTTTCGATGCATTGCAATTTAACTATATTTAAAAATTAAAGGCTATTTCGCATCGATGTACTCTTGATTATATTTTGAATTAAGAGCGGAAAGCTGAATGTATCTCATTTTCGTTGACTATCTTAAATTAATTGGATAACACCTATTTATAACCGATTTTTTTCATACTTCTTCATTTATTTGTGCACGTAAACACACGTTATTCTGTATAGTATAGGATCCTCAAATTAGAAATCCTCATCAAGCAAATTGCACCCTTGAATAAATGCTTTTTCGGTGATAAATTAATTCATGGGCAATCATGAACATTTAAGAGCATTTAGCGCTTTTGCGATGAAATTCCCTCTTAAAACATTTATTTGAGTCGCCCAAACAAGCAGTGTGGAATGTTCGTTTAAATAGCGAGGCGAAATTCATTAAAATTTTGAAGTAGAGATGTTGGATTTGGTCTTCTGCCTGGATTTAGATTATCGGATTTTGCTGAGGTAATGAAATTAAAATACCGATAAAAGTGGCTAGTCAGAAGTCCAAATAACTTCAGCTCTCCCATCAATCGTCAACTTTGAGGTATTCGAGGAATTGATAGAAAATAAAGTTTGAAATCTGCCATACGTGTGTTACAAAATATGTCAAGTAACAATAAAATATCAATATTTAAATTACCCGTAAATTTTTCCATCACCACAAGATATTTCTCAAAGATTCCGGATATTGATCTCATATAAATCATACTTTTACTGAACCAATGACTGCGAGTACGCTATGGTAACTTTAAAACTCGACCTGAAAAAACATTCTTCAAAAGCCAGAGAGGAAGGACTTACTATCTGCCATCCCAAACGCAGACGAAATTTGGAAGAAAACAAAATGGCAACGGCAGTAAAATTCCGACTTCTTTCCGTACCTCACATACGATTGTGCGCTAGTGATCTTCTTCCCGTAAGGCCGAAACTATAGAGATTTGTGTGCCTTCGGCGTACTGAAATAAGGAGACGGGGGATTCTTTTATGTCCGATTCAAAGATCCAACCCAACGTTCGATTTATAGGACATGAAACACATTTGCTGAGTCGTCCTCCCCTTTATCTGCCACATCGGTGGTATTGGTATCTATCAGTCGGACGTCTTCGCCACTGAGGAAAGTCCCCACCGCGATCTTCATGGTTATCCGGGACCTCTTTCACGTCCTGTTTGCTGTAAACTTTGATGGACTGTCTCCATCTCAGGCGTCTCGTAAAAAAATAATAAGTCCACCAAAATAGTTTTGTTTACGTTTCATAAAATGTATCATGTATGACAGATAGCTTATCGTTACGTTACAAAAGATACTAACCCATTTTCAAGTAATAAACTCATGCTAACCCGAAATTTTTTTATGCTTTCTTAGATGGTGACTGTTTCCTATTAATTTTGGGGAAATAAAACATTACTATGGCAGTACAAAGGGGCATTCATATCATAACTGCCAGCTGAATGCAATACTCGTGCTACTTTCTTGGGGGTAAAAGTCGAAAGTACATGTGTTCCTAACGCGTTGTCAGGGATTCTTATGCTGTTAACTCTAGAGTGTGTAAAGATGTTTATGCACATAAATATACCTCAAACTTCAAATTAAACAAACCATTATTTAGTAATGCGAAAATGGAAAAGGAATATCTTTGTAAACGTAAGACAAACTATTGGAAGATGACTGTTAATGAATTAGAGGTTTAAAACACTCTGAGAGCCGTTTCGCCGGATGTTCACTCCTGCCCGCGAGACTGGATCCATAAACAAGGGAAAGGAAACGAATCTACCTTATTCTACTTATACTCTAATCTAATTCTACCTTGTACCTTTCAATAGACATGATATAATATTCAGAGACATAAAAGGCTGAGGAGGAACAGTGGGGGGAGGGGGTTTAAAGTGTGACGTTGCGGAGGAGGGTTAGAGGGTGGATTATTTTTAATCTGTGCGACGTCGGGGAATTTTGGAATTTTACCTGCTTTTCGGAAAGCTTTTCGAGAGTATGTAATGCTGAAAGACCGAAGCGAAAGGTGTTNAACTAAACTTTGAGGTATACAAGGAAAATGTTTCCTAATGTTGAGTAAATGTTGAGTAAATATTATTTCATTAGAGCATTAAATGTGACAGGAAAGGAAATGCATTTCTTTTGGTAACAAAAAATTAAATTAATTTCTTTCCTATAACCTAAAAGAAAACGAATCGATTTATTTCGTTTGCTATAACTGTTCTGGAGTGAAACATGTAAGCAATGGTAGGAAACAACGGAGAAGGATTTCTATTAGTAGAGACCTGGTTTATTTTATAAAAGAAACAAGGGCCTTATTATGTATTTACATGTGTATGTACACAATACGTAATCAGATTTAGAATAGCTTTATCTTCGTATGTTTTACCTCAACTATTTCCTTTATAAAACACTTCCTCTATCTGGTGGATTAACCCTTGTGCTAGAGAAATAGAAACGACTCGATTGTCTTCTTTTTCTATCCCGTCTACTTTCTCTCTTTCGCCCAAATTCCCCTTTAATTTCCCTCACTTCTCTCCCTTTACTTTACCTCTTCCTTTCTCTCACAAACTTTCCTTCTAGCTTCCCCTTGCTCTCTCTTCTTTTTCACTTCTCTTAACTTATTGTCCTCTCTTTTCTCCCCTTCTGTCTCCTTCGCCAATATTTATCTTTCCCTCATTCCGTCACTCTCATCAACTCTCTGTTTACCACGGCCTTTATTGCTCATTTTCCTTATCCCTCCTCCGCTGACATGTCAAAAAGTGTCTTCATTAGTGAGCTGGGCCTTGTGATACGCAAGCATATTAAATTAGGTAAATAATATATTTATAATACGGAAGGATACCAGATGACACAAAATTTCAATAAAATTTAATTAGGGCCTATTAATTTCCTTTTCAACATTCTATTATACAAAATTACCGTTTATAAAGCTAAATTTTCATTAAAGCAAAACTGCTTGAAAAGCAAAAAAGTAATAAAGTGAACGAGCCGATAGGAATAATTAACTATATATTTTTTTTTTCAATTGGTCCACTTCACCGAAAGTATCTTTACCCGTACCGTTCCATTGGAATATAGTTTAATTTAAACTGAATTACAAGATGTTCAATGGATAAAATGTAAAGGTTTCATAGTGGTCTGGCTCATTAGACTCTCGTTGCTATTCCCACGTTACAAAAGACAGCAGTTCCTTCGCAACCAAAACTCAGCTGCGGTTACTATGCCTCCAGCACTTTCTTGTTTCCTTTCCAAATAAAAGTTGGAATCGTATTGGAAACGAGGAAAATATCAAAGATTCCACCCCAGAGATTTATATGCCGTTAAGGGATTTTACTGGAATTTAAGAGAAAATGGAATTCTGACAAAAACGCCTCATCGATTACGCTCAAGCAAATTAGGGGCGATTTTCAATTTTTTTATCTCAATTGAAAATATTCCAGCGCCAAAAATTAAATAAGGCTCGCATCTAACTAGCAAAGTTATTACAATTATTAATCTAATCTGTGAACGAAATATTTCTTATCACTGTTTTATCACAAAACAAAATGTTGCAGATCATCCTCAAAAATGCGTAGTTAATTGATTACCACCCAGGCAAGTCATTACATTATCAGTATCATTCCTAAATATGCCTACAAACTTTTAGGAGCCTGTGTAGACACATGATTGTCGTTTTGCGGCTTTTTCGTGGACTTTTTCCACTGATAACATTCTGGGCCGGTTGAAAAAGTATGGATTGACGCCCTCAAACCTAATCTTACCTATTACTCCTCCCTTTAAAAACTTTTTGTAGGGAATAAAGATTCAACTAGCCTTCAGGCTCATGGTTATGCAGACAGACAATTTACCCTTTAACAACTACTGTTCGTCTGATTGAATGACTCATTTGAGCATCTCATTGATTCACATAATCGAAAACTGACGATGAACGGTAAACAAAAGCAATACTGAAAAGGCAGATGGATTTAGAAAATAATGCAGGTACATAAGTAGTGGGTAACATTTTCTCGGTGATTAAACGTAAAGAGACACTGTGCACACTTATCCACAGCTAGTTTTGCTGAAAAACGAGAAAATCGTTGTTGAAATAATGAAAAAAAGATGACTCAAAGAGTGGATAAACGACCAGTAGAGAGGGATATTTTCAACGATTCAGAAATATGAGAACGATGGATGAAAGCAGAATAAGAAACATGGAGAAAAGAGACAGAGTTAAGAGTATGAAAAGGAATGGAAGACCAGCAAAATACCGGAGATGAATGACGTCCTGAAAGAAAGAATGTCTGTAGTTCAGACATTGAGAGAAATTCTATTGGAAGATGTTTGTTAACGTTGCGGAAAACGTTAATAAATACTCCAAAAGGTAATTATGAATTTAAATGGAAACCCATAATATTATTTCGTTAAATAAAGATTAACCACTACCTTCTCTACTCACTCCAAAGGGTAAATATGAATGTAAAATGGAAACCCAAAATATTATTTCGTTAAATAAAGATTAACCACCACCTTCTATACTAACTCCAAAGGGTAAATATGAATGTAAAATGGAAACCCAAAATATTATTTCGTTAAATAAAGATTAACCACCACCTTCTNCATATAGTGCTACAACCTAGTCATGTAGAATAAAGTACACCAATCAAAATTTAATTTAATTAAAATGGCTACATATTCTACGCGTTTTAAGTGCTATGTAATGCATTCGTGTGTAAGAAAATATAATTAAGAGAAAGAAAATACAAAATAATTACGTTACATAATACAAATAAAAGTTTCAGCAATAAATTAAAATAGAATGCATTATTAAAAAGTAAAACATTTAAAGGTATTTAGTCAAGTCTTTTGCGTACTATTTGTGAAAGTTCTTCGGTGAAATTCTGTGAGATGATGACTGACCAACTTAAACTAAACTAAAGGTTAACGAACTCCTTTTCCGAATATAGCTGATCAAAAAATATTAGATACTTGTTTTATTTAATGAGATTCAGTAAAAATAGTTCTGAAATAAACATAATGGATTGAAGTTTTCAATGGGAGCCGCACTTAAGTAGAGGAAGTTCCACATACTCGTACGGTTCTGAGAGCCACGTTTGCCCACAGTTTCATTATTCCTTAGGCAAACTTTCATACATCGCCAGAGATGGATCGCTGTAGAACTGAGTTCTTATTGGGTATTTCTGACAAATAATTGGCATTAAGAAAAATCCACCGTCTTTGATAAGATGCGATTTAGCGATAAAATTGCTCTCGCATATTACGCATATGCTCTGACAAGCTCTCAGAAGATGGCAGGATGATTGAGATTGGCTTTCAGTCTTGCCAATTTAACTGTTGTCTATATTTTGTCATTAATGGCATAGGAGACATGTCATAAAAGAAAACTCTGAAAATCAATAAGAAACACATGCATTTCATTCGTACGGATTGGCTATTGTTGGCTGATGCGCAGTGTTTCATTGATTATCTTAAAGGGGGGCGTAAAATAAACAGGATTCCAAACATTTGAAGGTTATTCTCTCAAAGAATAAATATCCCTGACTAGTGAGAGAAAATATTTTGAAGAAAGTTAACCGGGTCCGAATGTTTCATACCAAAACTAAATTGGTCTTCGTGTTAATCTCATTGATTGGAAAACAATATTTGATTTTTCAAAAATGCAGTGAAGGTTTAGCATGGAGATTATGGAAAGGTCTTATATCATCTGGATTATTTTTCTTAAACCACAAACTCTTTTCTTCTTTCATTTTCGATTTTTTTCTCTCGTTCTTTTATATCTCGTAAGGGGTCATAAGAGGTTTATTCTCCTTCATCATGTCAACAATTCATAGTTCTTATTATCTTCAATTATTATTAAGCTCCTTCTGGGTAGACATCATCTTCTAACAAGAGATTCCTTTCTCCTATATATTTATTCATTCCTATCACGTTTATTTCCCTTAGCCTCATCCATAAATTACGTCCTCACCTTTTAAAATTCATAATTCACAGTATCTGCTAGTATTTTGGACAATGGGCAAATACGCATCACATTTACCAGCTACCTAACTAAAGAAATACAGATATTATATACTATATATGTAGCGGTAACCGCCCAGGGTAACATGTTTGGGAAATTGGCAAAGTTAACGTTAATGCTCTTCGCGTTGAATGTAAAAGTATTTAATTTCACATTCAAAATGCAATAAATTTTACGTCAAAATTTTTCTTTGCCTGAGAAAATACAAATAACATTGAGTTTTTTTGCCTTTTCTGAACCATATAGCAAGATACTAAACTAATGAACAGTTAGTCGAAGTACAATCAATTGATTCATCGACCTACTATAATTACACCAACACCAAATGCTATTGACATAAGGAGCAATGAGATGCATCATACAAAATTGGAGACATTGGATATTGCAACGATTGGAACACTGTGATACAGCATAGATGTGCAATAAGCCAATGATTATTAAATTTTAACTCTAAAACATTAATTTCAGAATACAGAATACCGTATTCAAATGATTTTTTTAATAATGAGTCAAACGAAACTTAGTGGAATTCCTTCATGAGATACTGACATAAAAGTCATATGATAAATTGAACATTCACGAAAATACACAACCTGTTTCATTTCCGAGAGAAATCTAAACATAATCCACAACGTAAAAAGCCGGAAAATTCCTACTTAATGACAAATCCATCCTGTCTTCTACGTGAATTCAACTTTGAGATCATCGTTTTCTTACCCAAATGACAAACGATGTAGGAATCACCTAAGTAGAGCGTACAAACTTCAGTACTCACTATGCGAAGAGTGTATGTAATTTTCAAACAGAAATTCTGTTAATGTGTGATTCCCCATTACTAGATATTCCTCAATTAACTTTCAACCGTTAACGATTTACATTGTAACCACCTTGTTTGCCTCCTCAGTCTTCCAACCTTCTTTCCCTCCTTCCTCTTTGAGAATTAACCCAATAGCAAGTATTGGATAATGCTTACTTAATTTTCAAACGATAATGCCTTACTTTGTAACCCCATTTTTTCCAAACTTCACAACCCTCTTTCCCCTCCCTTCCCTTCTCTCATGACAATTAACCTGACTGCAATAGTTCAGTGCATGAAGAAAAAATATATCTTATTCCAATATTATAAAGTTTTATGTTAATTTGATGCATCGATTCTGCTTAAAAAATTATCTCATTGGTATTACACAATTCACAGGTGTGTTATTTTGTATAGTAAAACATCGTCAATAGTGTATTACTTCTAATCAGCTTCATTTCATCATATTTTCCTCACTAATATCTACTTAAGAAGTTAAATGGACGCAGAATCATAAAATCCAGATATTTTTGTTCATAAGGTTGACGTATGTGCAGTATTTTAAGAATTTTGAGGAACTACTATTGCTCAAAAGAGAGGTATTGCATAACTTTCATTATACCTTCATATTCTCGCTGATTTTCTTTCCCGATTCCTGCATTTCTAGATTCTTTATCAACCTCTCAGCTTTAGTCCTCGACATTTTGCGCTTTAATTCTCTCCCATTCATCCTTCATCCACCCGTTTCCTCTCGTTCTTTCGGCCCCGTACCCTTTCTTTCCCGCCCAACCTTTTCTGTATCAATTCCGCAACTGAGCACCGATCACATGGATTTCGTTTCCCTTACATTAATATTTACTTTGTTTTGTTTTTCCTGCCCTTTCCATCTCTCCCCCTTCTGCTTACGCTCTCTTTCCATGTGTCAGCTTCCCTTTTCTCTACCCCGCACCACGTCATATCCACCGAATCTCCTGTTTCATCCCCAACGTTCATTTGTTATTCCTTCCTGTTTTCTTTCCATTTGTTCCGTTCCCCCGCCATATCTGTTCGATTTCAATCACATTGTTTCCCCAAAATAAAAAATAAAAGAGTTCTCTTCTCGAATATACATTTCACGCGTCAAAAGGTCACTTCCGGCGAGATCTCGATTCCATTTGCGGCAGGGTTTTATTTCCGCTTTCGGAGTTTACTTCTGCGATAAGTGGGATGGGATACCGTGGTGATGCTACTTTTTTCTCTCGAGATATTAGCCAATCGATGTGACAGTAGAACGCGGAAGTGCGGTCGACGGCGAGAGAATCGGCGACTTCGGGGCGTATGACATGATTGGGATTCCTTGGTAAGGAAAACAATGGAGTCTGTTTTGGTGAGGTCCGGAGAAAAGCAGCTTTTATCGATTCACTTGTTTGTATTTTGAGGGTAGCAAATTTAAACTTTTAGGTTCGTATACCCCCATTTCGGGAAATAAATCAACCTTTTGTATTTGTAATAAGCTTCGTTAGTTCAATGTATAATTTAACCCATTTTTAACTATAATCATATTTAAATATTCGTTGAAATTCTTTTGCAAGATATATAAGAACGAATAGCACATATTTTAGTATAATGTNTATTATTAAATTATAAAATACAACTAAACTTTGAGGTATACAAGGAAAATGTTTCCTAATGTTGAGTAAATGTTGAGTAAATATTATTTCATTAGAGCATTAAATGTGACAGGAAAGGAAATGCATTTCTTTTGGTAACAAAAAATTAAATTAATTTCTTTCCTATAACCTAAAAGAAAACGAATCGATTTATTTCGTTTGCTATAACTGTTCTGGAGTGAAACATGTAAGCAATGGTAGGAAACAACGGAGAAGGATTTCTATTAGTAGAGACCTGGTTTATTTTATAAAAGAAACAAGGGCCTTATTATGTATTTACATGTGTATGTACACAATACGTAATCAGATTTAGAATAGCTTTATCTTCGTATGTTTTACCTCAACTATTTCCTTTATAAAACACTTCCTCTATCTGGTGGATTAACCCTTGTGCTAGAGAAATAGAAACGACTCGATTGTCTTCTTTTTCTATCCCGTCTACTTTCTCTCTTTCGCCCAAATTCCCCTTTAATTTCCCTCACTTCTCTCCCTTTACTTTACCTCTTCCTTTCTCTCACAAACTTTCCTTCTAGCTTCCCCTTGCTCTCTCTTCTTTTTCACTTCTCTTAACTTATTGTCCTCTCTTTTCTCCCCTTCTGTCTCCTTCGCCAATATTTATCTTTCCCTCATTCCGTCACTCTCATCAACTCTCTGTTTACCACGGCCTTTATTGCTCATTTTCCTTATCCCTCCTCCGCTGACATGTCAAAAAGTGTCTTCATTAGTGAGCTGGGCCTTGTGATACGCAAGCATATTAAATTAGGTAAATAATATATTTATAATACGGAAGGAGACCAGATGACACAAAATTTCAATAAAATTTAATTAGGGCCTATTAATTTCCTTTTCAACATTCTATTATACAAAATTACCGTTTATAAGGCTAAATTTTCATTAAAGCAAAACTGCTTGAAAAGCAAAAAAGTAATAAAGTGAACGAGCCGATAGGAATAGAATTCCTATGGCCTATAAATAGTGTTTTGTTTGAGGTAATAGCTCGTAACTTTCCGAAAGGGTTTCACATTCAACGCTGTAATTAATTAAGCCATCTGTAGTCTGCTTATGAAATATCAGATATCATCTAACACCCCTCTTCAGATTCTATAGGACAGGTGGTAATTTCGGGAAAAAAAATTAATATAATATGAAATATCTTAATCAAAGAACTGAATTTTGTTCATAATTGTCCAACGGTAACTTTCAGCAAAAATATAAAAGATTAACGGCTCTTCTAATTAAAATCAGTGTTCCAGGGGAAAAAAAGAGTATTTTAGAAAATGTTATATAAAAGGCACGGAATGTCGTAGGGTTTATATGCCAGTGGACCAACAGGGATATGTTCTCCCTTTAGGACTTGAAGCAATTTCTTAACATTTATTACATTGAATTTAATTAGTACAATAATTCCGGGACACGTGCGCCGTAGGCCTTTTCCAGAATTTACATGGGGAGCTCGAGCGTCGGAAAAAAATCTTTGCTAAAGTTCTGTCTTCCTTTCTCTACCTTTTTCCACCATTCTCTTTTCCTTCTCTTCTTCTTCTTCCCTTTCTTTCCCTCATTCAATCGCTTAAATTGTTTTGTGATGCTTCCAGCACCCTCTAACTTCTTTTCTCCCCACCCTTCCGGCCCACGCATCTTTCCTCCCTCCACGGCTCCATCCCTTCTCATCTCCAGCAACACGCACCAGATACGTGTTCTATTCCCATGCTATAATGTTCCAGAGGCCGTTTAAAAGCGGAAAACGCCATCAACTACGGGAAAAAGGAGAGATCGATAGCAAACCGCAGAGATGCTAAAATTTTATTTCTCGCATTCTTCCATCCCACGCCTTATCTAATTGTTTTTTATTCCCACTATTATTAGATCCTTCCCTTCTTTTTATGCTCTTATATTAATTTTTCAGTTTTTTTGCCATGGTGATATTAAAAGACTTCCAAGCTGTTTTCATGGCCCCCATAGACGTTACAGTATTTCTTTTTCGTCCTTAGAGAAAGATGTTATTTACTCCGCGAGCCATTATATTGAATGAAATTTCTATTTAGTTGAAATAATGTACGTATATAAATTTTATGATCTTCCTTGAAAACAATTTGTTTCAAACACCAGAAGATAACATTTTTTTAAAGCAGCCTACAGAATAATAATGACGACTGTTTAGTAAACGATTGATGAGTTACAAAAATAGATAGTTCCATAAAACTCATAATGTAACCCTAGTAAATGTCGATCAATTATCATTTGAAAAATAGGCAATAATGCAAACTACTCCTGACTTCATTCCTCCATTTCAGATTCATGTATAAACATTGTATTATTATTATTATCATATAATTACGTTATTCTCATATAATTTATTAATTGCATATTATCACCACGTTATCGCGTTATTAATTTATGCCAGGGATACACATGAGGTTAATGAGAGCCGCATTTCCGTTTTCATTCATATAGTGCTACAACCTAGTCATGTAGATTAAAGTACACCAATCAAAATTTAATTTAATTAAAATGGCTACATATTCTACGCGTTTTAAGTGCTATGTAATGCATTCGTGTGTAAGAAAATATAATTAAGAGAAAGAAAATACAAAATAATTACGTTACATAATACAAATAAAAGTTTCAGCAATAAATTAAAATAGAATGCATTATTAAAAAGTAAAACATTTAAAGGTATTTAGTCAAGTCTTTTGCGTACTATTTGTGAAAGTTCTTCGGTGAAATTCTGTGAGATGATGACTGACCAACTTAAACTAAACTAAAGGTTAACGAACTCCTTTTCCGAATATAGCTGATCAAAAAATATTAGATACTTGTTTTATTTAATGAGATTCAGTAAAAATAGTTCTGAAATAAACATAATGGATTGAAGTTTTCAATGGGAGCCGCACTTAAGTAGAGGAAGTTCCACATACTCGTACGGTTCTGAGAGCCACGTTTGCCCACAGTTTCATTATTCCTTAGGCAAACTTTCATACATCGCCAGAGATGGATCGCTGTAGAACTGAGTTCTTATTGGGTATTTCTGACAAATAATTGGCATTAAGAAAAATCCACCGTCTTTGATAAGATGCGATTTAGCGATAAAATTGCTCTCGCATATTACGCATATGCTCTGACAAGCTCTCAGAAGATGGCAGGATGATTGAGATTGGCTTTCAGTCTTGCCAATTTAACTGTTGTCTATATTTTGTCATTAATGGCATAGGAGACATGTCATAAAAGAAAACTCTGAAAATCAATAAGAAACACATGCATTTCATTCGTACGGATTGGCTATTGTTGGCTGATGCGCAGTGTTTCATTGATTATCTTAAAGGGGGGCGTAAAATAAACAGGATTCCAAACATTTGAAGGTTATTCTCTCAAAGAATAAATATCCCTGACTAGTGAGAGAAAATATTTTGAAGAAAGTTAACCGGGTCCGAATGTTTCATACCAAAACTAAATTGGTCTTCGTGTTAATCTCGTTGATTGGAAAACAATATTTGATTTTTCAAAAATGCAGTGAAGGTTTAGCATGGAGATTATGGAAAGGTCTTATATCATCTGGATTATTTTTCTTAAACCACAAACTCTTTTCTTCTTTCATTTTCGATTTTTTTCTCTCGTTCTTTTATATCTCGTAAGGGGTCATAAGAGGTTTATTCTCCTTCATCATGTCAACAATTCATAGTTCTTATTATCTTCAATTATTATTAAGCTCCTTCTGGGTAGACATCATCTTCTAACAAGAGATTCCTTTCTCCTATATATTTATTCATTCCTATCACGTTTATTTCCCTTAGCCTCATCCATAAATTACGTCCTCACCTTTTAAAATTCATAATTCACAGTATCTGCTAGTATTTTGGACAATGGGCAAATACGCATCACATTTACCAGCTACCTAACTAAAGAAATACAGATATTATATACTATATATGTAGCGGTAACCGCCCAGGGTAACATGTTTGGGAAATTGGCAAAGTTAACGTTAATGCTCTTCGCGTTGAATGTAAAAGTATTTAATTTCACATTCAAAATGCAATAAATTTTACGTCAAAATTTTTCTTTGCCTGAGAAAATACAAATAACATTGAGTTTTTTTGCCTTTTCTGAACCATATAGCAAGATACTAAACTAATGAACAGTTAGTCGAAGTACAATCAATTGATTCATCGACCTACTATAATTACACCAACACCAAATGCTATTGACATAAGGAGCAAGGAGATGCAACATACAAAATTGGAGACATTGGATATTGCAACGATTGGAACACTGTGATACAGCATAGATGTGCAATAAGCCAATGATTATTAAATTTTAACTCTAAAACATTAATTTCAGAATACAGAATAACTTATTGAAATGATTTTTTATTAAAGACACTGTCAAACGTAACTTAGTGGAATTCCTTCATGAGATGCTGACATAAAAGTCATATGATAAATTGAACATTGACGAAAATACACAACCTGTTTCATTTCCGAGAGAAATCTAAACATAATCCACAACGAAAAAAGCCGGAAAATTCCTACTTAATGACAAATTCATCCTGTCTTCTACGTGAATTCAACTTTGAGAGCATCGTTTTCTTACCCAAATGACAAACGATGTAGGAATCACCTAAATAGAGAGTACAAACTTCAGTGCTCACTATGCGAAGGGTGTATGTGAATTTCAAACGGAAATTCTCCACTTGGAAAGCAAAATTTACTGGTTGGATATTTTGCAAGAGGTAGAGTTTAGGGTAGCAAGGGGCAATCAATGAATATCTGTTTGTGTGTGCTTCCCCATCACTAGATATTCCTCAATTAACTTTCAACCGTTAATGATTTACATTGTAACCACCTTGTTTGCCTCCTCAGTCTTCCAACCTTCTTTCCCTCCTTCCTCTTTGAGAATTAACCCAATAGCAAGTATTGGATAATGCTTACTTAATTTTCAAACGATAATGCCTTACTTTGTAACCCCATTTTTTCCAAACTTCACAACCCTCTTTCCCCTCCCTTCCCTTCTCTCATGACAATTAACCTGACGGTAAGAGTTCAGTTCATGAAGTAAAAACATATCTTATTCCAAAATTATAAAGCTTTATGTTGATTTGATGCATCGATTCTGCTTCACAGCATTATCTCATTGGTATTACACAATTCACAGGTGTGTTATTTTGTATAGTAAAACATCGTCAATAGTGTAGTACTTATAATCAGCTTCATTTCATCATATTTTCCTCACTAGCATCTATTTAAGCAGTTAAATGGACGCAGAATCATAAAATTAAGATATTTTTGTTCATAAGGGTGACGTATGTGCAGTATTTTAAGAATTTTGAGGAACTACTATTGCTCAAAAGAGAGGTATTGCATAACTTTCATTATACCTTCATATTCTCGCTGATTTTCTTTCCCGATTCCTGCATTTCTAGATTCTTTATCAACCTCTCAGCTTTAGTCCTCGACATTTTGCGCTTTAATTCTCTCCCATTCATCCTTCATCCACCCGTTTCCTCTCGTTCTTTCGGCCCCGTACCCTTTCTTTCCCGCCCAACCTTTTCTGTATCAATTCCGCAACTGAGCACCGATCACATGGATTTCGTTTCCCTTACATTAATATTTACTTTGTTTTGTTTTTCCTGCCCTTTCCATCTTTCCCCCTTCTGCTTACGCTCTCTTTCCATGTGTCAGCTTCCCTTTTCTCTACCCCGCACCACGTCATATCCACCGAATCTCCTGTTTCATCCCCAACGTTCATTTGTTATTCCTTCCTGTTTTCTTTCCATTTGTTCCGTTCCCCCGCCATATCTGTTCGATTTCAATCACATTGTTTCCCCAAAATAAAAAATAAAAGAGTTCTCTTCTCGAATATACATTTCACGCGTCAAAAGGTCACTTCCGGCGAGATCTCGATTCCATTTGCGGCAGGGTTTTATTTCCGCTTTCGGAGTTTACTTCTGCGATAAGTGGGATGGGATACCGTGGTGATGCTACTTTTTTCTCTCGAGATATTAGCCAATCGATGTGACAGTAGAACGCGGAAGTGCGGTCGACGGCGAGAGAATCGGCGACTTCGGGGCGTATGACATGATTGGGATTCCTTGGAAAGGAAAACAATGGAGTCTGTTTTGGTGAGGTCCGGAGAAAAGCAGCTTTTATCGATTCACTTGTTTGTATTTTGAGGGTAGCAAATTTAAACTTTTAGGTTCGTATACCCCCATTTCGAGAAATAAATCAACCTTTTGTATTTGTAATAAGCTTCGTTAGTTCAATGTATAATTTAACCCATTTTTAACTATAATCATATTTAAATATTCGTTGAAATTCTTTTGCAAGATATATAAGAACGAATAGCACATATTTTAGTATAATGTCGGTTGAAAACAGCAAAAAACAAAAATATTGAAATTTACTGCTACAGTGATAATTCATTTCCCTTAATTCATTAAAATTCTGTCGAGATTTTAGGTATTGAGAATTTTTATATATTTACTTGCGGATTATGTCGGTTATGTGTATAATACATATCCGTCAAAAAGAGGAATGTTATACACTATAGCGCATAAATCCGAGCTTTAATTGGAGCTCATGAAATGCTTACATTTTCTGATTTATGTTCCAAATTTCAGAGCTAATATTCTAAGATGGTTTTGAAAATATGAATACTATTTCATTTTAATAGCTATGCTTATGAACAATTCCTATTACCATGCTTTTGGTTTCATTGAAAAATATGTACCTATTTGATTGATAATAGTAAATAATATTCTTTTATTACAATAAATAATGTTACTTTTATTTGTTTATTATTGACTAATATTCTCAATTACCTCACAAATATGAATTTATTGGAAAACTACAAAAAACTGTGAACAGTAACTGTAGTACAACACAGACAACCATTCCCTAACCAGAAATATCTGATTAGCCGAGACTCGAACACGAGACTTGGGGTTGGAGCGCCTTTATGATAACCACTCCACCACCGCGAACAGTATATATTAAATTACAGTATTATTACATATTATCGGAATTACATCATCATAAAAAAATGATTAGGGTGCAAAGAACGTAATATTTCGAGAATATCAGATTAGGTTTTTCTCCTAGGAAACTTTATATCGTTCTCCCAAACGACTTGAAAATTATACAGACTAGAAAAAAATCTATTCCTCTGCGTGCTGAATAATGCCAAAGATTCGTCTTTCCATTTTTAAATCAAAGAAGATGTATATTTTCCGCGTGCGTGAATACTTCAAAGAACACTTTCAAAGAAAGATGTTGCATGCACCCCCTGCCACACGCCGAAAGGCGGCTTGCAGGATATTTACATAGACGTAGGCTAAGATCAGCAGATTTTGTCACCCAGTCATCCCATGAATCGCCTACACGCCAAAAAAGGAACACTCTTTCGTCTAACACGAAGTACATTTACGGTGACGGGCAGAAACGAGCGAGCACTCAAAGGTGGAGAAGGATATAGCAAAGTGCTTTCCTTGGTCAAAAGCGAAGAACAGATCCAGACCAATGAGAGGGCGAAAGGGTTCTGCTTCCTTGACAACCACTCGAAAGGTGCTCACTCCAAGGATTCTCTTTAGGTCCATTGTTTACCTTGCAGCCATGAAAGTGATGTGCCCTTCCTATAATAATGGATCTTAGCGCTTTGCTCGTTACCCAAGAGAACTCTCGTGGTCTGATCGTCGAGTGACAACGATGATTAGAGAAGGAAACAAATTGCCCTATAACGCAACGGGTATCAACGTTATAAAGTGACACGGAACATAAAAATTTAAAAACTATTCATTTAACACTAAGCCTACTAATTTGTGAAATTAGATTTTCTAGATGTTTTTAATTTTTTTTAATTGGTGAACGATTCCTTTCCGGAATCTTCTTGATTCCAGCATTAAAATGGTGATAGATAAAGAGCACTTATTTAAAGCTGATATAATAATATTCAATGGTAAAAACTATTAGCAGCTAAAACCATTATTATTGTTTGTAACAACTTACTTTTCTGCAGCTACCAATATCTCTCCCCATTCAATATTGTAATGAAACTTGTTCCATAAGAAACGAATGCTCCCAACCCAATATGTATGGGTGAAAACAACAAAAGAGAAAAGTTGAACGTGGACAGAGCGTAAACTCATCTTCTTTTGCCGAGAGTTTTGATCTAAACCAGAGGAAGCAAACCGTTCATCATACCTTCTTAAATTAATTCGTTTTTTACTTAAGATGCGCCATAGAATTAGAATAATGCGTAATTGCGGATATATGTTGTATCTATAACTCAGAGGTAGTATGTGTTATGTGATCAAGTGTGCATATTTCCAATATGTAGGGCTCCCGGATAGCCAAGAGGGCAACGCGTTGTACATACTTCAGTGAAAGCGGTCCCGGGTTCGATTCCTAGTGGGAGCATACGTGCGAAATGACCCTATCTGTCGAAGCACTTTTAACAATACTACTACTACTTCAATATCAATATTTCAATATTATCAATTTAAATCTTGTTTATTGATGAGACAAGGTGTGCTACAAGGTGTGATATTGAAGTAGTAGTAGTTGTAGTGGGCCTAACCTCGCCAATAAATGGTCTATCTATCTACTGAGATTTCATTGAATATAGCACCGCTTCTACCCACGCAATCATGCACCCAAATAGAGAGAAATCACGAAATATCTAAGAAACAAAATATACGGTAACATAGATCGTAGCTTTCGTTACTTTTAGTAACCCTATAAGAATTCGGCATGCCAGACTTTGTTCATATATCATTCTATTTAAAGGCCTTATTTATGAAATTACGATATAAACCTTGCCCCACCATTGTCCTATCGAGCTAAATGTAACAACATTTATAAAATAAAAAATATCAGCGCATTATCATAGCTTCGCAATATTCTTCTTTTGTCAAAAATGTGACATCTTTATTGCTAGAACCTCACGGATGAGTACGTCCCATTCGTGATACAATATTCAGAATTCGTAGGATTTCTCTTGAAAGTTATATTTTGAAGAACCTCATAGATCAGATAAAATAAAATTGTACGATGAATGCTGATATTACCATCGCCTCACGAATCCCAGGATTCATATTAATAGAAGCAAGAAATGTAAAGGTGGGAAATGTAGCATTCATTCCGCAGCTGTCTTCAGCTTTTTGAGAAATCGAAATATTTCGTGACTGTGCTGCGCGAGGAAGACCTTTCGGGTTGACACAGAAATCGCACATAAACAAAAGCTTAGTGAAGAAATACAACGTGCAATTTCCTAGAAAACCATTTACTACTTCCGATGGACTTCCAAGAGATCGCACGGAATATTGACATTCTCTCCACGCAAAAAATTCTATATAGCGCGGAATTGCTGTCTATTTTAAGGTCCTTCTCGGAAGAGAAAATCCCTCAAACTTTTCCGTTAAAATGTTTCGAAAATTGGTTTGAATTGTGATACAACGTGATTGTGGCTCAAAATATATCCCCATCCTGACCCTTACTTTATCGCGTACAAAAAAAAGTCTTACATAGTCTCCTGTGGTCCATATATTCTAAAATTCTTTTACTTTTGAATTTTTACGACCGCTGGTCCTGGTGCTGATAAAAATTATGTAATATGTTAGAAATGCAGCACAACAACGTTGAAGGTTCCATAGAGAACATATATAAATGAATAATTTCGAAGCTTGTAAGCTGGTAGAAAGACCTAGAGGTCGAAATTTAAACGAGATTTCATTTTATTATGAAAGATTTAGTTACATTACAAACATAAAATAAGGTATTCATTTAACTATACTCTTTAAGGTATAGGTAGGGTCCTCATCATCTCTAATAATTGGTCACTTTCTCAGAAATTTGGTTTTTTTTTATAAAACCCTCTTTTTCTGTTTTTTTTTGGAATATGATGAACCTTATTTCATACAATTATATGATTCTAAAAATGTTGAAATGTATCATTCGTCTTAGGAAATTGCAATACAAGTTTATTCTTATGAGTAGAAAGTACATTTTCAGATAAACTCACTCAGGGTCTCAATATAACATATCTCGCAAATTTTAACTTCAAGTGTGTTTTGTCTACTAAATTCCAAAATTCATTATCAGTTACGTACCATATATAGAACGCTTTTTCGACTATGAAGCACGAAATTGAAAAGGAAACATAGAAACCTGTTTGGAATCGACAACTTAAACATCCCGATCTAGGAACTACACAGGATACTCTACGAGAGTTCGATCAGGAAAACGACTTCCAAGTCACAAAACGTTTCATCCTTTCAGGGCTACTTACAACTTCTTTCGATATTATCCGGTGGCGCATTACTCCGAGGAAGTTCAATTCCTTTAAAACTTCCCTGCTTTTTCCCTCGTGACACTCTAAAAACCGTTCGGAGTATTGCTCCTCCTAGTGTTTCTCCCTTGGCAATCCTCTTTCCGATTTTCCCGGTGCACAATTCTCCGAAGAATATCATTCTGCCTCTCACGAGAAATTTAACTGGACTGCGGCGGAGACTTTAACGAGGGAATAGCTTCTCTGCAATGCATTCCGGGTGAGGCCGTCGGGATCAGTGTGGAGGAAGTCGACGTAACAGAGTACGAAGGGCGCGATTCGCTGCCCATCCCTTACTTCCCCGCGGCGACCCTTATTATCTTGGGAAAATTGTCCGGGACACGGTCGAAAACGCGACGCCTTCTCCGTCTCGTTTTTCACTCACTCCCATATGCCCGAGTCTACTTCGGCGGTTATCCCTCGTACGAGACCGGCGGTCGTCCCCAAGCTCGGTCTCAACTCCTGCTAGGTTCCTCCCGTGAGGTAATTGTGAGTGATTAACCCAAATGCGGCGTCGGGTCGAGGAGCAGGGAAAGAAGACGCTAGAAGGGGGAGTTGAGCCGGAGCTTCTTTTCCTAAAGGAATTCCCTGGTTAAAGAATTACTGCAGGTGTCGTCGGTGGTGTGAACGTTTTTCTTGGATGTGGACACGAACTCTTTACGTGAAAGAACACGCAATAACGTTATTTTTTGATAATTGTTTTGCTTTTCCTTTATATATTAAATAAATAGACTTTTTCGATTTCGAGAATTAGGTCAAATAAGAAATTTAATTTATATTTCGCTAAAAATTTTGTTCGTTTCGTTTAGTTAAATAATGAATCATACGTAAATTATAATAACAATTCCAAGATAATAGTGTATCCCTATTTCCAAATTATCCTTGTATATACCTATTACTTGAATCTTAAATAAAACAATTGGCTGGTTCAGAAGATTTTTTCTCACCATCCTATTTTCGATTTCTGTGACGGTTAAGCATTCTTTTTCCTTAGCTTTTCCTATTTCATATATTTTTTAATACCAAATCCTAGCGCTACTCAGTGAACATTTAGATGTTTATTTACTTACTAATTAATATATAAATTTATAATTCAGTGTATCGCCTAACTCTAAAGGTTCCCAACTTAACTGTAGTGTTTAAACATTTTTGAAAATAAGTTATCCTTACTATCTTCAGTTGAAAGGTTGGTTGGGTTATCATCTACTCCACAATTATACACAAAAAACTCTGGAAAGAGGGAAAGAAGGAAGACAAGGCAGATAAGGAGTGAGGTAGTACATAAAGAAAGATAAATTGTCTTTTGGGCACCGAACTATTAATTAAAAATACTGTATATTAAAAATACGTTATAGTAACTGAAATTGGTAAAAATATGAAAACATAAATATAATTAAGGCAGTGTTGATTTTAATTTACTGAATCATTCTAAATATGCTATGTGAAGCCTTAGTGATCAGTAATTGAAATTTCGAACCCATCACAAGAACAAAATTATTAAATATTACTTTCTTCCTCGAACGAAAGTAAAATTTAATGAATTATTACAAAATCTATATATTAGCGACCTTTTTTGGCAGCGTTAACTCTCATTTTGACTTAGTTGTTGCTGTCAATATTTTGCTGTGCTCCTTAAGGGAAGAATTTCCTGACGTTGACAAGTCATGTAAATTTTAACCAACTAGTTTCGCCAAGAATCTGCAGACATTTCGTCCGCGAGAGGAATACGAATGCATGTTTCAGATCACTCGGAATGTATTATCATTATTAATATTATATCATTAACTATTTAGTCCTTATAATATTAATGTTGAGGAAAATGTTCTGGTAATGAGTGAAAAAAGAATTAGAATATGAAACCTTCATTTTATAATCTTTAATTTTACTAGTTATTGACACTTCTCAATTATAACAATGAATTTTCCTTACATCAACTTATGGTATGGCCCATATTTAAGAATCATTATAAATAATTGAAACCTTGTACTTTTACTAGAAGGTTATAATCATCTAAAAATAAAATAATATAATATTAAATCTTCAATGATATCAATTGGCGAAATTTAATAGAGGTAAAAAGGAATGAATAGTTGAGGAAACGTATTCGGTTGCATAAAAAATATTTCATGAGAAATTTATATACAATATGTTTGATTAAAGCATACTCTATGCAGGGAAAATAATGTACCTTCTCGTTGGATATATCTAAAAGAAAGTAATGTGCATGTATTTACTAAAGTGATTAATATGGAGTATTTGGGGCCGTCTTTGATTTAAGTCTAGTGAGAGATCAATAATATTAGAGAGTTGAAATGCTTCTGATACGCAAAGGAGTTAGAGATATGGCAAGCTGTCTCCCATAATCGATGATTTCTAGGAATAGAAAAAAACTTATTGCTCAGAATTCATGTATCTCATGTAATAATTTTAAATCATCCAACAGATCTCATTGCATACTTTACTATTTCTGAAAGTCAGAGTATTTGTGTGAACAAAATTGCATATTGCAGTGGATGGTGATTTCAGAATTCCGAATCCCAACAGGGTATGTCTTCCTTGACCCTCATGAGAGAATCAAACCATCGCCAATTTATGAATATGTCGATCCAAGATATGTTGATGTTTTTAAAGAAGAAATTCAAATCATAATAATCGAAATAATATACATTAAGCAAACAAATCTAAACAACTCTATGGAAAATAAGCATAACGAACTTTTTAAATTTACTTATTTTCTGGTGCCCTCACAAACATCCATTCGATGGGAAATTACAGGAGAAGCGTAAACACTAACAATAGAGGAGCACACACGACCTTACCTTCACTAGAGATATCCGATCTGCCGGGACTCGAACCCGAGACCTTCCGCCATCGCGGCCGGTAAAGTTGCCGTAGAGAAAAAGACGTTGAATATAAGGGCCCCATCACCTAACCTTAATGAACTACATGAATAATTTTGTCCCCCCATCTTTCATTTATAAAACGCAGTTCTATACTTCGACCATTCAAAATGCTCCACGTTGAAGACAATACATCATCTTGCACTATAGATACCCATCTCGGGGAGCTGCCCCTTTCGTCTATGAAGGAAGTGTCTTAGGAGAGATGGTCTTAAAACTTTCAGTGAGCATTATGGAAGGCGATAGTAGATGTAGATAATGAAGTACGCTTGGAGAAACCCTTAGTACCGGATCACGTGATGCTACGGACTATACGGGACGAAAACGAGAGAACCCGACACGAAACGCGACTTGAAAAGGCCGGTAGATTGCGTGGGTGTATCCAGGCGAGAAAGAGTCGGGGAGGAAAATGTTGGTTTGCTCTTATGAGAAAGAGTGAGGGAAAATAAGGATGTGGAGCGAACGGCAGCACGGAAACATGTCGTAAACGATGCAGGTCTGGGCGATCACGAGCGTCGCGTGTCAAAGTATAACGCATTTCTCTGACCATCACCGCAACTTTGCCGTCAACTGTTCTTTTCTTTATTAACTTCCGTCCAAAGTAGGACTCGGACCTTTGTCCATTAAAAACCAAGTGCATCTCGGCCAAGGAAACGGGAAAAGTCCACTAAAATGTGCTTTGTTTTTATACGGAAGTGCTAATTGCGGTGGTATTTTTTGTGGTCTTCTCCCCGACTTGTTTGGCATTGTTTCAACACGGAGTTTTTTGTAAACATTTGTTTACCTTCGGAAGAGAAGCCACCGCCTACGTCTGTGACCGTTTGTTTTAATTGCTAAACCAAACAGACTGCTATACCATAAATCTCGCGAGTTTAGAATCATTTACCTTTCTCTTGGGTAATACTGGTGTTAATATTCTTCCCATTTTTCCCGACGCACTTTCGTCGAGAATTGAACTTTTATTATCACACTTTTATAGTGATTAATTTGGACATTTCACCAATATATCCGACGTTTATCAAACAGACATCACTCACTGAAAATAAAGTGACTACCTCTTCCCGTTCGTAATTCTTTCCTTCTCTGACTTTGCTAAAATTTAAGTTTCAACTCCGAATTATTTTAAATGAGTTAATACGTTCTAAAATACAAATAGAACAATAAATTGCTCTTGTTAAGAGCTTTCGTTAATTTTTTCTTCGATATCAAATATTTAATTCTATTTTTATCTAGAGAGGATTATAAACATGATGCAGGTGCGAAAGAATTATTGCGTTTTTGAGCCAAAATACTTGCATGAATTAATAATCTTAATACGCGACCTATTGCTTGGTGTAATTTAGTTTTCAAAATATTAGCTGTAGACATGCTATGTTTCATTTTGGTGAATAGTAGAATTCCAGTACCTAATCCTGAAGTTTGCTAATCCTAAAGACACGTGAGAAATTTATCTTGTTAAAAACCAATACCATTTCAATACACAGTCGTCTTCATTGATTTTCGTAGCATGCTTCTATTCCATTCTGATTCCAATACTTGGAAATAGCAACACATAAATTTCCGATACCCTTATTTGAAAGTATTTTCTTTTTTCCTTTCCAGAAGGACATTTCCTATATATTGTACCGCCCATTCTGCCTATATCTGATTTCAGAAGTTTATTGCTACTCTGTCATATGAATAGGAATTTCGAAATAATTTCCTCGAAAAGAATTTCCCTTTTTAGAATGACCTCTGAATGTAGGTCTCACCCATCTGTTGATAAGCCACTACACAACATTCTCAATTTGAAATATCTAAATTTAGAATCTACTAATTCAGCCTCGACGTTGTGGTAGTTCTCCATTATAAATAATAAAGATAAAACACTTCTACCGATACCACCAAAACACAGCAAAGTTTTCTGGTGGTAACGGTAGAAGTGTTCTATCTTTCTTATTTATATCTAAATTTAATCAAATTACCTCACATTCGGCCTAATAATACGACGTGAATTCGGAAGATGAAAAAATCAGCTGATTAAAAATATTCTTTAAATGGTATTGGCATTACATATTAAATGGTTGGTAAAGGTATTATTTAAATGCAGTAATACCTCGATTAGGCGATTGGTGAAACCAGTAAAAATCGTGCATGTCGATTTCGCGTAAATTGAGGTACGAATTTGCATGTGCTAACAAAAATAGTTCTAAAAAACAATTAAAAACAAATTGTAGTTATTTATAAATATCAATACAAAATATTTTAGAACATTAATATGCTACGTAACACGGAATTATTTTGATGACGATAGATTCATAAATTAAAGACAAACTTGTCTTGTGATACGTATTCTTTTTTGCACGCAGATGATCCTCGTGCTAAGGCATAACATTTTCTATTACTTGTTTTGTTGCCATAACGCGTTCTTCCTTTAAGTCTATTTACCAATATTTGTAAACCTTTTCCATTATATCATTCAATTTAGCTTGAATGACTGTCCAGTAAGCAATTTCCAATTCTGAGGGAGAGTAAAATTAAGAAATGCATCAATCCTAGTTCACGTTATTCGGGGTATCACTATATTATGTTTCCTGATCTTCAAATTAGTAATAACTTAATGAGAGAAGTTCTCTTAGATTACAATGAGATCATTGTAAGTAGTGCCGGCTCAATCCAAAAACCTCGAGCTTTATCGTGAACGTAGACTCGACTCAAACAGGAGCTTTGAAAATAAAAAGGTCGAACTTCAAGCTGACATCTCCTGCAAAATATTTAATGTACAGAAGAATTCTCCACCGAGTTTGATAATAATACTTTATCTCTAATTATATTTTAAAATTCCACTTTAATTAAAAATATTATGATTCTCAAACTTTTCATAGAAAGTGTCTAAAATGATATTTTAGAAACTGCAATTGACTACACAATTTATATTTTTTATGAAAGTTATATTATTCTTATTCCGAATTATTATCGGATGGTTGATTTAAAATAGCTACTGCGTTGAAAAATACTAGTTTCTTTAGCAATATTAAGTTTAAAACTCCGATTTCATTAAGTGAAATGAAACACCTTGTCTGACTTAAAAATATTCAACCAATTTCAACAGAAAGTGAACGCACCTATAACAGGTAGTTAAATTTTGGGAAACTTCGAATTACCAAGCATAGGCGCAATGTTTTCAAATAAAGTCGTATATTGTAAAGTAAAGTCGTATGTTGTAAATATTAATTTAATAAATTGATTCCGTTGACACTATTGTATATTTATATTTCCACATTTATATTATAATTTCACAAAGGATTTTCTATACGCTGAAACTGCAATTACTCTAACTTATCCTTCCTTAAAATATGCGATTTTTTATCGTTACTAAAATGTAAGTTAAAACGTTTCGTTTCGTTCCATCACAATGAAAATTTCGTCTCTGTACCGGTTTCGCTCCGACAGCAACCGTTGAACCGGCTTAAACTATTTTTTTTCCACTGCGATAAAATACTCACTGTTTAAATTTTATGGAAACCTTAAATATAATCTATTGATTAAATTGTAGAGCAAAACTACTGTTATAAAACGTAATCATTGAGTAATTTCTGTTATTAAAATCTTAATTACCTTTAATGAGTAGCAAATCACCATTGCCTTTGCTTACTAAATATTACTACTGTTACATTTATGAGAGTGGAAACCGATAATAAGAAAGAAATAATTAAAATTTTCCGGTATCAGTTCAGGTGCAAAGATTTTCATTTTTCGGTTCGGAAAAATAACGTTTTTTTAGGTTTTCCCTTCTGTTCCGGTTCGATCAGTACTTATAACTTAGCGATAACCCACATTTCCCTATTATTTAATTGTTATTCATTTTGAATATAATTCCAGAGGTTTCCAGCCCTGGTCAAAAAAAGACCCAACGCTTTACAGCTCCGAGCCTCTCTCCTGTCTGGTTAATTTTCACCCTCACAACCTCTGACGCCCTCTCAACCTCTCCTAAAAACCACGAACCTACTTAACAAGAAACTACTCCTTGCGCCATAGATAAAGCCCTGTCGGCCGTATGGAAAATCGGTCGCCCTGGATGATGCTGAAGAGTACCCGTTTTGCATAATGGGATCTTACGCCGGAAATAACACTTGTCGAGAACCCCACACATCACGTTTCACGTTCGGCACTCATCTCAATTAATGCCGAGAGAAATTAATTCAATAGCCCTCCCGCCAGGGGATGCAGAACTTTACTTAATCTGGGATCTCGAAGAGTTAATTTCGTATCCGAAGATACTAAGGAAAACAGTGTCACGATTACGCTCCAAATGTAAATTACTTCATTAAGAACGCGACAAGTTTGCAATGCGAGGTAAACGACAAACTTGAAAAGAAAGGTCGTGTACGCAAATTGTGTGTTTCATACCTGTCCTACGTTCAAGATGCGCAGAAATTAGGTCACCTGCGTAAAGAAACGATTACAGCTACTCCACGCAAAGCTACTTGGTCATATTTTGTAAGCAGATTCATTTTAGCATGACCCAACAAGCGACTTCAACAGGGTCAAAATAGGGTCCATGTTTCATCCACTACATCATATCAACATTTCTTTCTAACATACTACCATATCTAACATACAATAATATTTGTCATTTCACCTTAAGACAGTCACACGGACTGGTCATCATTGCAAATTTTTTGCTTGATAATCACATTTTAATCTATAGCTGCCATGTTACGTTTATAAACGTAATCTTGAAGTTACGATTTAATCTCACTAGGCTTTGGTATGAAATAGTTGCATTACATTATGGCTTCTGTTAGTACCAGGAGTACCAGCGCCCCCTGAGGGTACGTGAAGCTTATCAAGGGGCACGGTGAACAAAGGTTAAATAGATGTATGAAGATATAAGAGTACTCTAAAAGTTTTTTTTTTGTTTCAGACACATTTTCAAACTATTTTTTGTCTTACTCTTACTTACTCTTTAAACATTTACTACGCTATACTATACTGCTATTGTGACTAAATTTAGAAAGTATTTCTATATTTGAGATTATTATTATTTATTATGAAAAATACGAAAATTATTATTCATTACAAAAACATGAAGTACGGGATAATTCACTTAAAATTGCAGACACCAAGAAGTTTGGGAACCCGTGCTCTAAAGAATGATTTGTGTATGTTTATCAACATATTGCTAATGGACTCAATGCATATGGTACGTCAGGCAAATTATTTACGTGTGATTCTTTATTCTCTCATTTTGCATCGCTAAAGATAGGTTCAATCCTTACGATAAATCTGGGATATACAGACTTGACTGCATTGACTGTAACATATCTTATATTGGTCAAACACGGAGGTGCATCTCCAAACGTGAGGTTGAGCGCAAGACGGTCTTGGTTATCTATTCAATTTAGTTATGATAATAATACTTTTAAATTACTCCAAAAGTGATTCATTTGTTTGTTGAAAAATTATGGTTTTCCATCGGTCTGTTCCAATACTATGCTAATATATATTGATTGACAGCAAATAATTTGAAGAAAATGCATGACATACCGTTTCCACTTTTTTAATGAATAATTTACAGAAGAAAGGATTGTAATTGCATTCAAACGGAGAAGCTAAACATTTTCCTAAATTAAAGCGGTGTAGATCAAAACGAGACTAAATGCATAATGAATTTGCGATTTAACCGAAATGAGATCTACATTTGGTGAGAAGAGACACCATTGGCTCTTTTTTGATCATAAAATGAATAAAGTGATTCTCTTAACCATAAAATGAATAAAGCAATCCCGTTAAGAAGTAATTTTAAAATCGATTCAATTACGCCTTTTCATTTTCCGGTTTGGAATTCATTACATGGAAATTAAATTACAGTGAAATTAAATCTCAGTTAAGGCCGCTGAATTCTATAACTTCAACGGATATAAACTTAGGCCTGCTGCATTCCATAAACCTGGTTTCCATTATATGCTTTTCAATCGCGCCTACGTACTCTGGAACAGGAGATTAAGCGCGGTCGAGTTACGATTGCAAAGAGGTGGTCTCTGGATAAAAAGTTTGGAATGGATGATTAAATGGTGGGAGGCTGTTAGTTCACTCGCAATTAAAATCTCTTTTTCGATTCATTTAGCTAATTGAATTTCTTGCTTAGTGAACAGAACTCTCCATTGAAGATAATCAGAATTATGATATTCATGCTTCACTTACATACACGCCACGTGTACTTTAATGTGGAAAACCAGGCCATATATTTCATGTGCATCCATTGATAATATCCTCAAAATGGACGGATTGACATCGATTTTCATTAATATATTTGCTTAAGTGATTTAGTGATGTAGCTGGTAACTGTCGCATATAATTCTACAACTTCAAAGGTCATCATCGTTGATATAATAAATATATTCTGACTCTTCGAAATTAGTTACTTTCATTGATTTTTATGTTTTTACAACAATAAAAGCTATCAAACGATTTTCACCCTGCCTTTATTTAATTAGTGAAATACCATTTCCAATGATTAGGTTTGACTACCATAGTCAATCAAATTCTAATTAAAATGAATTGGCACAAAATTATTTACAGCTCATATTAATGAATATTGTTTCAACGTAGGCGTAAATATTTACAAATTTGATTTATGAACAAGAAATAAGTAAGTGAGGTTTAATGAGAATGTTCCCTGGGGATAAACTTCGAGAACTAATACCACTTGAAATGAATTCAAACCAGCTATAAATTGACCTTTCTTGGAATTGGAATAAACAGTGAAGTAAAGAGATGGGCCTTACTAATCCAGTGCATGTATCACCTACCTCCTGATAGAATTCAACTTTATCGGTTACACTGTCCTCTAGTCTGATAATATATCTGTAATTGTTTTCATCGTTTTATGGTTTTGGGCATTTATTAGTCGTTTCCTAGCCTAAGTTTTTCAAAATATTTCTTTCTTGTAAGAGTCCTACGCAAGTGTAGCATACCCTTGCTTTTTCTATCCCTCCAGATCTAACAATGTAAATATTATATTTCTTTGTATCATTCGTTTATAAAGAAATAAATCAGGAACGTTAACAGTTTATTTGAAGAAGTTCTTAAGCACTTCCCAGTATGGAGTACATTATAATTATTATATAACTAACCGGTAACTAACTGAGAGATTAGGAGGATGAGTTGGTAGGGTAAAAAGGGACTGTTCACCCTAAGAAAGTAATGGTAGCCATCAAGGCCTATCAGGGGCCGTTAAAAGTCTTCAATGTAAATTATCATTTTATGCATTTATACAGTAAGCAGAGCGGTTACCTTTACAAATACCGAAGAAACCGGCGGGGGTTGCCGGTGGATCTCCCGAGTGCTGCTTCTCGTACCCCCACCCCCCGTTAGATTCGTCTAATATAAATCGCGCCAATTTGTAGATAATATGAGTTATAGCTTGCAAAATTACCTACCGGGAGCTTTATAACGAGACCAATTTCGCATTTTACGTCCGTTTATTCCTGAGAATAAGTTTTTTTACTTTTTACTAAGTTTTTTTTACCAACTTTCTTGGTGATGGTGAGCATCGGAAACTTTGTTTTTGAGTCCAAAACAAAATTGTTAGTACTGTTATAAAATTTTGTTTAGATGTTAGTAATCCGTTTTGGAAAAATTTTTAAAGGGAAAACTCCGTTAAACAGCGCGAAAAACTGGGCACTGTTAAATAACACCAACCACATAAAAGCAAAGCGAGATTTTTCATGATACTGCTACAACGCATTATGAAACATGCTGAAATATGGCGTGACTTTATTATATGCTGGATGCTTGGTACAATATTTATCCAACTTCAAACTCAAGTATCCATAATGGAGATATCAGAATGTAGCATCAATAATTAACCAATGCGTAATTCATAAACCATTCCAAACGATTAATAAAAAATCCATAACGACATGTATTTACTATAGTGGGCTACCGTATAGCCAATCGAGTAGTGGTACCGGGTTCAAACCTCGATATTTATCGGTGTTCGCCCAGCATCGTAGTGAATCCGAATTAAAAGGTAGCGGTGTGTAGTATACAAAAGCCAATACGGCGGCGTGGGAGCCGATACTAACCAGCCACGATGAAAGCCACCTGGTTAGGCCATGTCCCTTAAATGAATGTATGAAGCGCCACCAACGTTACTTTCTTACATGTGTTTGGTTTGAGTCTAGACCTATGAATATCGCTATAATGTTCATTTACTATATCTACCTCAATACCTTGCGAGCCGCCTTTCGGCGTGTGACAAGGGACTCCGAGCGTTCTCTTTACTTCTTTAGAGCTTTTTATTATCGCCTATCATTCGCGGGAAAAATGAGCCCTTAAAACCACTTGTCGTAGCATTTATTTCCCTCGTTTTATGCTCATGATATTTCCCCACAACACAAATTATGTGTTTAACGTATCTACATCTACTTTTAATATATTAGTCTCTATTTATTATATATGGATTCGTTAAGAGAATAGTCGGTAGAAGCGAAGAAAGAGTCCGTGAGCGAAGTTACGTTGCGTTGGTCAGGCCTCACCTGGAATATGCGTGTAGTGTATGGGACGCTGCAGAGAAAAGTTCTATTCGAGAATTAGAAAAAGTACAGCGAAAGACGATTCGTTTCGTAAAAAATTGTTACGAAAAATCAGTGAGCGTTACCCAAATGCTTCTGGACGCAGGATGTGTATTGTGTAAGAGATTCCTTCAAGAGTTTTTATTGGGCGAAAGAATGGGAATCTCTTGAAGATAGAAGATTTAAGCAAAGGATTCATTTAGTAAATAAGTTCAGAGTGGGTACCTTCATAGATGATGTAGCCGATATAATGCGTCCTCCTTTTATATAGGACGTTCTCATTCTGAGAGGAAAATCAGAGAGATAGACGCTAGAAGGAATCGATTCAAAAATTCATTTTTTCCGCGAACGATACGCGAAAGTAATCGATTAGGGAGATAGAGTCATGGTGCATGCGCCCCCTGCCACACGCCGAAAGGCGGCTTCCAGGGCACATATGCAGATGTTTATTTATTAACTAGACTCCCTGTTAGTTTGTGTCTAATGTTTGTACCAAATATCTCATATACATGTTTGTCGGTGTATTTAGATGTACTGATACAAGCTAGTCGCATTCAATTGTTTTTGTTATTAGTGTTCAATTCAATTGTTTTTATTATTATCATGTAATGTCTCGAAAGGTTAGGTTGAAAGAGGCAATTTTGATGTAACCTAATCGTAGAATAATAATAAGTGTAATAACAACACTCCTACAGATGTAATACTGTTTAATATTCAGTATCTCTTTCCACAGTATAAGTGACGGTCTCCAAAATTTTCTCCTTTTGCTAAAAATTAACTTTATGTAAATATATGTATCATTGATGTTATAAATAGGACATGTTTCGCTGAAAGAAGAATCTTTGATCAGATATAAACAAGAACATTTAGTGGAAACTACTTTAAGGAATCGCGAGCAATGCAATTCGCTTTCGAATCTAGACCATAAAAGGATAATCCATATTGTTCAAATAGTCCCTTATAACTTAAAAACAAGATTTTATGACCAATCATTAATGCACTACGTTGTCACATTAAGATGGCCGCGACCCTTTATTTTCCCTCGTGTTCTAATATAATCAAGCTCGAACTCGGTAAACTGTTTCCCTTTCTAATTTACCAAAATTGGTAATGTTGACAGAATACTCTATGTAAACATCTAGCAATAAAATGTACACGAGACAAGAATGTCGTATTCATGAAGGTGAAACGAAATCAAGAGCTAATATGGTGGTAAATTTATAATAATAACAATAAAATTGAACGTATTTATTTTAAGGGCATTAATTGGTTCATAATGTACCTAAGGTTATAGAGTTATACAATACTCACGAGAAAATTAAAATTTCAGAAATAATATATAATTTCTTAATGCTCTATGGGAATGCCAAAAAGAGCAAGACAAAATCTGCTCTCAACGGAAGACAGCAAAACGATGCAAAGTATGTTGCTTACAAAAACCATATTAAATACTCCAGAAATGGAAAATAGCGTAAATGCGTATAAAAGAAAGGTTGATATCAAGTGATAATTTACATTTATTTAATTTTAATGGCTAGAACCTCAAAGTGTTTTACAATAAAAATATATTAGATTGAATTTTCCATTTTTCATAAACAAATTTTATGCGGAAAATGGAATAGAAAATATCACTTGAAGAAATCAGTAAATTATTTGTAAAACACAATTCGTCTTTAGCCGCAAAAATTGCGGAATCCTTCATCATCGCGTTAGCAAGGCATAATCATAAAGGGGAATATCCGCGAACATTTATAACAGAACCATACATGGGAATAAAAACGTGCAGTAGGGTAATGGTACGGGCTATTTATCACAGACGCAAAAAACGCTAACCGCATGTTCAACCCAAGAGCCAGAAAAAGACTGGGACCTCCTTTAAGTAGCAAAAAATGGAAGCAACTTGCATTTACATATTCTATGGAATTAATGCTTCTCCGGAGTGTAATTTACATCTGGGAAACCACTTGAAAACATGAGAGAAGGGAGGATAATCATGCCCAAAACACAGAATCGTACAATTCACCCCAGTGATAATTAGTCAGATCTTTATAGTACAGAGAGTTAACAAACGTATTTCTCGGATGTAAATTAATTTATTAGCAGCAGAAGACACTCATACAGGAGTGTTTTTTTAGTCTCAGAGCAAAATTATAAATGATGAATACTAGAGGTTCTGCAAATGATCGTTACGTTTAGCCTTTCAACCCAACGTAGATGTTGAACTCCATTCTTGACGAATATTGCGATTCTAACGTGGGGTTATTAACAAATTTTGTGAAATTACGATCTAAAAAAGCGCGATATTTTAATCTGGCTAATTAATTCGTTTCACAATTCCCAAAATGATATAATTTTGTATATCTAATTGAGTTTTTGCTCACATATTTTACTGTTACTTCACAAACAACTGCTTTTACGTAGCTAAACTTTTCGAATTCACTGGTTTGCAGTTTATACATTCAATGAACGTTAACTTGTGATCATTTTCAACATGGCACACGATAAATAATCTCATCTATGAAACTCAAAGCGGGGGGTTTCGTTAGCAAGCATTTCAGTACACGAAATTTGGTTAAATCGAAATTTCTAGCTTGGTCCGTATCATCTTATGTGAAGCGATTTTCAGTACACGTTCATTTATTTCTTATGAATAAAAGTAACAAATAAAACATTGATGTAATCCTGAATTTGGAAAAAATCACCTGCGTACGTACGATATACCGCTAATTAACAGGCATACCGTATAAAATTTTATCTCGAAGGGATGGCTAAGAGAAATTAGATTATCCGATCACGAATGTATAGAATGATTAATTGTAATGATTAAATGAAAGTCGTCTTTTGGTGTTTCCAATTACAGAAACAAATATCATTTCAAGAACCTATATTCTATAGAAAGAATGCGGAATATCTTTACCACAGAGTTTGCTATGCTTTACAGAAATACTTTACATGCTGTATGTTATGCATTTCGGTGAATAAATTAGAAAGTGTTTAGTTGGATCCAAGTAGGAGTTTCTTAAGAGGAAATGAGTACAAGATTCGGGGAATAATTTTGTCAATATCCCATCGATGTTCAAATGAATGCCTTAGAATGGATTTCATGAGGAATACGATACAAACAGGAGAGAGAGAAAGACAGCGATGACATAGTAATGAATGAACGCGAACGGAAAGGAAAGTGGCGTGACCAACATGAAAGGAGTTTATTATATTATTATTCTGGTTAGGGAATTAGGAAAGTATGGATGGAAGCGTTATGACTGTACAGACAGGGGCAGACAGGATTATGACTCTGATGGTCCGTGTTAGCATTTGGAATGATGAGGGGCCGTAGGTAACCTATTTGAGTTTTATTCTAACTAAATTTACGTGGAATAGCGTTGCTCCTTCATTCAATTTATTGCGACAAAACTTATTATCAAAGCAGTATGACTCTATTTTGGATTGGATGTCTATAATGACATGCTCTTTTTGAATGTTAAATGCCACTGTGAAAAATTATATAAAGGATATGATTCTCGGAAGCAAGTGTCTCACAGATTACGGAACGCGGGTAGGCGATATGGTTACTAATTTAAGATTTCGTCGCCCGATATAGGGATTATTTCCTTCTATGAGTGAATTTTTCTGTTTCAGCGACATTTCGCACTTTTATCTGGTTATGTCACGTCAAATCTCCTTTGAAATCTCGTAACACACAGTTTGAATATGCATTGAAACAGCAACAGGATTTACCAATAAGATAATAAAAAAAAATCACAAAAGTCGAGCACCCATTCTGAAAATGGAAGTTCTGGCATCTAGCACCTGTCTTATCAAACTCCTCCGTTCATCCTTTGCGTAAAAACAATAACTTATACATTCCATTTACGCACTACACGAACTGATATCAATGAAAGTAACTTCAAGTCTATACATTTCTTTTTTTATTTAACAATAGTATACCAACGTTAAACTAATAGAATATTTGGCTACTTTTCCGGAAACATTTAGAGACATTAAAGGGAGAGAAAGACTGACAAATAACAGGTTGAATCCTGTGAAAGATTCTGATGACATTTACGTAGCTTAAAGTGTAAAAGGGAATGAACGAAAGGATGTACCAGAAGCAACAGAGGAATACAAATTTAGATAAAGCGTGGCCAACCCGCGGGCCGCATGCTGCCCTTTAAGTCCATTGCTACGGCCCGCGTCTCCTTGCCGGAATGCAAATGAACTGGTGAGCTATCTATCCTTTGAATGAAATAGTGGAGTAGAGAAGTGAAATTTCTTGGACAAATACTGCCAAAAAACGATTATTAATTTTGGCCTGCTGTAATTCTCATTCCGTTTCGATGTACAGTATCCGCAACGGATGCTGTTGCTGCCAAACACCTCAAGAATATTAAGTCTTGGTGGAAAACAGGCTCTCATCGAAAGTAAAATCTTAATATTAATTTTAAAGTTTGAGATTATTCGAATCACCTTTGTTTCACTATACTACACATAGCATACACCAGTTTTTTATTAAATTGTAGTCATAAATAAATATTTTCCTCCAAGGTGAAGAAAAAGTACAGAATTTTTTTAATTTTGCTTCCTCGGTAAAAGAATTGCCTACATCAAACGGTACCGTTCGTTGGCTCGTGCGCTTGAGAAAAACTTATAAAGTAGCCCCAAAAGTTAGGACACTCTCGATCTACATAAAGTATTATGAATTAACTAAGCAAATAGCCTGATTACCGAAAAGGGAAAAGTGTGAGCAATGCGAACATATGCATGTCCCAAATTTGAGACTCATCTGTATGTATAACTTTCTTCCACACGTTTCCCCACTTCACTCACTTTCCATTCCGTATAAAACTCCATCCCCTATTTCGTTCATTCCAATTCGAGCACCCAACCGCATAATTTCCCGCAGCGTCTCGCAGGAACGCGAATTTCGTTACCGAAAACGGCAGCTCTCCCTTGAAGAGTTGAAACCTCGCACTTAAACGTATGCGAGGGAGTTTACCGCGAATGAATCGATCTTCACCATTCGCAGTTCAAGGTTAGGGCGTCGCTTCAACCTCGGCAGCGGCGCGAATTTCTTTCCGGGCTGAGATTCGCAGATAAGACCGACGATAAAAGAGGATCTCCGCGAAAACTTGAGCGCCCACGCGCACTTATCCCTCTCTATTTGCGGTAATGAACAGTCTCCCGAAAGTTATTACTCTCCAGGTCGCCTTGTTGGCTCCAAGGAATTCCGTTCACCAGGGAGTAATTCCTTCGCTCTTTGCTTAGGACTTATTATTCGTTTTACCTCCACTACAGTAGAAATTTAGGTCACTGTCAACTGTGTACCTAGGGATTGTCTATTAGTTCCGAAGAAAAAGACCAAATTATCTATATTGCTTTGGAACGTGGAGACGATATCGGAGTGAACAGAATGACAAAGCGGGGCAATATAATGGTCACTGGGGTGCAAGGAATTCGTATCACCCTTTTCTTCAAACGATTGGTTTAGTTTGCGTATAGTTAAACACTTAAACCTACTAAGAAAATGTCAGCACCATTGAGTCAATGATATGCTACCCCAGTGCTTTCCAATTTAATATTCGTACGGAATCCTTGCCTCTTCAAACAGAAGTTGTGAAACTCTAAGCACTTATTTCATCCAATGGATTAATTAATGATTAACAGACTGAATTAAAGCGGAAATAAATGAAGATAATCATAAAATTGGTTTCAATAACCGTAATGCTGTTTGCGAAAAGTAGCCTGGAAACGACCAAGCAATGATTGACGAGCAAGAGTTTTCTCGGGAAACTTCTAAAAAAGTAAAGCGATGGATGTAAAATTCAGTCAAAGAATAAAACCTGATATATATTTCGATAGCCACGCTGACATCATGAGAGCTAAACCAGAATTCTTCCTTATACTGTTGTTTAATAGATGCAGACAATTTCATTTGAAATTTACTCTACGCGAAGACGGTTTAAATTTGCTTCTCAATCTTCTTTCAGAACTATTATTATGGGCAGGCCATCAGAGGGTAGTTGTTCGTTTCTTTTTACCTAAGGTTTCGACGGACTGCTCCACAGTTCCGCTCCTTGAATCAACTTCAGTAGTTACCATGTCAGTCGATAATATTTTTGATTATTCTTTTGTAACGTACTATCTCCATAGCAAGAACTCCTGCTGAACGTCACCAGTGAGCAAAGTCCTTACCCGGTAAGGTAAGGAATAACATTTGAAAGAAAAATTTCGGCTCCCTCAAGAGTGGGGGGGAGGGTGCTGCAGGCTATGAAGACTCGCTTTCATAGGCCATGTCATTGCTTTCAGTGTTTTCCCTACTTATTTCTGTGTAATTTGCTATGAAAATGCCTTATATCTAAGCTCGTATTATTTGCTGTCGGCATTCCTCCTAGTAGATTGGCTGCTTTGCTAATCGGTTAATTATTCCTCCATTCCTACTTCTCTTACTGGTGATATTTCTGGCAGCGGTACTCCAGATATTGTGGTTAAATGAAAGAAGAAATTGATCGATCAATTATTGATAATAGGTGAAGAAGATAGTGCTCATTTAGAAGTGCTTCGATAGCTTCATTTAGCACATATGCAATCCCACCGAGATCAAACCCGGGGACGCCTTTATCAAAGGCGAGTGCGGTACTTACCACTTGGCTATCCTGGATCAGTTGAAAAATACTTTGAAAGTAATAATATCTCGTTTCCCACATCGCAACCTTTTTCTTTTTCAGAAAAGTATTTCCAGATAATATTTCCAAAGGATCCATTAGAAAATGGTTTATTTTTTTCTTAAAGTAAAGATCTCCTTCGACCAATATACTGTATTATAAATTTTCTCCACTCTTGATTCCTTCCATTACGACAGGAACTTTGACACAAAATGATGAAATGAGAATAAAAATAGACTTACTTACATTCATAACTATTGAAAGAGAACTGCAATTTAGAATTTACTAAAATGTAACGAGGAGATAATTATTTGTTCGAATTTTTTTGATGGAAGGGAGCTGATTAAATGCTTCAGTATTTATATATATTGCATTTGTGCTCCTATTTCTCGAACGCGTCAGCCCTGGCAGAAAACCGTCGAGCTTATTCTNTAATTATTTGTTCGAATTTTTTTGATGGAAGGGAGCTGATTAAATGCTTCAGTATTTATATATATTGCATTTGTGCTCCTATTTCTCGAACGCGTCAGCCCTGGCAGAAAACCGTCGAGCTTATTCTTCTTTCAAGCCATTACGGATATTGAGAAAAAATTCTGTTAGGAGTATTTTCTATGAACGATACCATTACAGGTCATCCTCTACGGGATAAATTTAATCTGCTCTAATTCCTCTTGTGTATGATGAATTTAATAGTTAATTATCCTGCAAAGACGAACCGCCTCCTTTTATGAGCATCATAACGAGGATTGAATGACATCTTATAAAAAACCAAGTGAGTAACAAGGTTTTCCGTTTTAGGAACTATTTATGTCCAACACATCTCGAACACGTTGCGACATTCAGAAGTAAATTTTTAATGTGTTCCTTCACAATAACCCTTATCCCTACGAAAGGTTAACTTCAACTCGGACGTTGTGATTGAGCTATAAATCAGTCATTTATAAGAATTGTAATTCATCATTAACTGAATTTCTATAAGAAATAAGAGTGTGACAGATTCCAAATTAGCGTACAGGGGCGATTGAATATAATTATATAAAAAATAACCTTACTAACAACATTACGCACAAGTATGNAGGCTGCTGAAGTTATTTTTGGATACCAAATTACTTATCTTCCTGTAATTTCATTGCTTGTCTTACTAACGAAACCAAATGAAATCACGTTTTGAAAATCAATGACAAATTATGCAATTCTAGAACTGATATTATTTTTATAAAAGTGAATTTAAGTTTAAAAAGGTGTCACAGTATCCGGACTTAAACCCGAGTCTTCCGCTTCCCTGGCGACTTCTCTTCGTTTGAATTTAATTAACTTTCCAAATTATTAAAGTTGAAGTTACCTATTTTACCCATTTCGCCAATTGAAGTGTTACCTAAATTTCCATGTGCATGAGTTTGTGATCGACTTAGTTCATCATTTGTTCGCAATCGGCTATAGAACTAATATACATGAGCAAAAATAACATATAATTGCAATTTAGTATAAACAGTGAAAAACGAAAATGGGTAAGGGTGACTTTGCGCAATATGGTGCGCATCCAGGAAAACTCCCAAGGAAGAATGGACTTGAAAAAAGTATGACGGGACCGGGAATCGAACTCAGGTCTCCCAATTGCCGCTCGGGTGCTCTATCCGTTGAGCTATCCCGGCAGAACATTTCTCCAAGCCATTGGGGATACTTTGTGTGCAAGGACATTGCGAGTTCGTCCGCATGGCGCTATCGTTCGCGATCTAGCTTCATTGAAGTATCGGCCACACAAAGTGATGGAAAGGAAACCCTCTTCCCTCGTCTATAGAATGACCCTCCCTACGAATTTTTCGCTCAATGAAGATTTCCTCCGCTATCTCTAGGATTAAGAAAATAATACAGACTTGGCTACTGAAAGCACAGGAGGGCCTTCAGGTGAAAGAACACAGAAAATTCGCAAACGACCGAAGAAAAATTTCCACTTCATTTTCATTCTTCATAACATAAAATGGTAGTATCTACCAAGTTTTTCTTCGATTTTGGGAATGGACAAAAAGTTGAAACTGGAATAACGCTGAAAGACATAATATCGGAACGAATCACCTTCCTTTGCCGGGGTACCATTTTATTTTCAACAACTGTCTTTTGGATTTTATTGAACCTATCAGTTCGTGTCTAACCGTTCGACAGATCGATCCTGATTGATCAATCGATCACCCGAGGTCTGCAATATTCAATTCAATTCAATTCATTTATAAGTGCCCTGGAAAATTTTTCTCCATGTTTTATTCAGATGCCTAAAATATTCACAAACACCAAATATATACCTTTTCAGCCTTACGCCAATAAAATTAAGAACTTTCGCGAGCAAAATGGAGCCGCTATCTCTCGAGGGAGAAAATTTTGCGGGTCGTACGATCGAGTTCCACGCGAAGGAGGAAATAAGCCGCGTACTATTTTTTCCTCGTAATGTTGTGTACGCACGAGAGCGGAAGAACGAGCGGAAAACAAAAGTCGGGGATTAGAGACGTAGTTCGTTCCTTTATCCCTCGAGATTCCATCCGCGAGAGAAATGTAATGTTACGACCTACGCGAAGGAGCGGTTTTCAAAGAGAAAAGTAACAAAAGAAAACCGGCGAGCGCAACCTACAAGTGTGTTCGTGCCTTCGGCGTCACATTCCCGCCTTTAGATGCTTGTGAAAGCACATATATCAGCTCACTACTCGTACATTACCAGTGACCGTGAAAATAGGGATTATGTCACAGCAATGAAAACTACCGAAATCACGGAATTAATTAAAGTAGGTTAGATCTACGATAACGTAATGCACCGAGGCATGATCATGACAGATTCTCAGTGGCTCATTGGGGAATTTTCGAAAATTGAAAGCATGTACCATTCATCTCGCGATTAATTAAAGGCGATCGTTTTGTTAACCCAGCTGCATTGAATAGAATTCATGAATACAAGTCAACATAGGGTTCAGAAGTCGTTTCAGAGGCACCATTCCTTAATGCTGCCCTAACTTATCCAAAGATGGTTATGACTTAACCAAAATTTAGAGTGTAAGGTTTATACTGATTCAAGCTTTATTTGCAAAATGTACAATTAATCATTACCTAGTGATTCTGAAGATGAGCAGGTAAAACAAACCAATCCTCTATACGAGCTTTCCCCTTGATTTAACGCGAGCACTATTTTGAAATAAATTTAGACGACTCAATGCTGAAGTTTTTACCTCAATATAGATAAAAATAATTACACTTCTCTCCACAAAATGTATTTCACTTTCTACCTCTACTTTCACTCCGATTACGAATTGGTGGCAAATAGAGATAATTCTTCGATATTTTATGAACTCAGCGGTAGTAGAAATGTTATGATTTCTAATGAAAAACGGTCATGAAAATTTCCAATAAAAGCGAGATCTTCCGATCCTACTAAATGAACTATCTAGCCAGGGCATTCGTTCCTATTTTGTGGGACTTTGTGGGTTATTGTCAACAAAACAGTTAGTATAAATGTTCTTCCAAGATAGTTGTGTTCTATTAAATTCTTCCTCTCGGCTGAGGAACAGAAGCAAGAAAATTGACGTCTTTTATGGTACGGGGATGAAGACCAATAAAAATTAGTAGATTAAAGCGAAGTACCTTTAAACTTCGAGAAAATATCTTTATAGAGTTCTTCAAGAGTCTCTCTCAATTCTATGTTGCCAATTAAGATATGTTGCATTTATTTCTTTCTTAAGTACTCTATTAGTAATTTTTAATTAAAATTTTTCCTGCGGTCCTCAATTGACTCCAGAACATGAATCGATCCCAAACAATGTCATTTGGGACCCTCGTGGTATTGTTCGAAAATTGTGAGAAAAGCAATATATTAACCATGGTAACAGTTAAGAAAGACTTTCCACGGAATTCAAGAGAGATGATGAGCATTTTCGAGTTCAAGGATAAGCTCAATAATATAGTTACCCATCAATGACTAGCTTTAATCTTATCAACTTGGATTGGCCTTCCTTTCTGCTCCCTAGAATACGTAAATTTTCTTGCTACCCCCCCCTTAGCCGTGAAGTGAATATAAATTTGATAGACTTTAGATCAACCGTAAGCGGCAAGTAGTTGTCCCTGTCTTATTACACATTTTACTAATAAGGAAATGGGTTAGATGACTTGGCACGATAAAGTCGTGCATCTCGGAAAATTCCCAAGGAGAAACGGACATGAAAAAAGTCTGACGGAACCGGGACTCGAACCCGGGTCTCCCAATTGCCGGTCGGTTGCTCTATCCATTGAGCTATCCCGCCAGANGCGTACTATTTTTTCCTCGTAATGTTGTGTACGCACGAGAGCGGAAGAACGAGCGGAAAACAAAAGTCGGGGATTAGAGACGTAGTTCGTTCCTTTATCCCTCGAGATTCCATCCGCGAGAGAAATGTAATGTTACGACCTACGCGAAGGAGCGGTTTTCAAAGAGAAAAGTAACAAAAGAAAACCGGCGAGCGCAACCTACAAGTGTGTTCGTGCCTTCGGCGTCACATTCCCGCCTTTAGATGCTTGTGAAAGCACAGATATCAGCTCACTACTCGTACATTACCAGTGACCGTGAAAATAGGGATTATGTCACAGCAATGAAAACTACCGAAATCACGGAATTAATTAAAGTAGGTTAGATCTACGATAACGTAATGCACCGAGGCATGATCATGACAGATTCTCAGTGGCTCATTGGGGAATTTTCGAAAATTGAAAGCATGTACCATTCATCTCGCGATTAATTAAAGGCGATCGTTTTGTTAACCCAGCTGCATTGAATAGAATTCATGAATACAAGTCAACATAGGGTTCAGAAGTCGTTTCAGAGGCACCATTCCTTAATGCTGCCCTAACTTATCCAAAGATGGTTATGACTTAACCAAAATTTAGAGTGTAAGGTTTATACTGATTCAAGCATTATTTGCAAAATGTACAATTAATCATTACCTAGTGATTCTGAAGATGAGCAGGTAAAACAAACCAATCCTCTATACGAGCTTTCCCCTTGATTTAACGCGAGCACTATTTTGAAATAAATTTAGACGACTCAATGCTGAAGTTTTTACCTCAATATAGATAAAAATAATTACACTTCTCTCCACAAAATGTATTTCACTTTCTACCTCTACTTTCACTCCGATTACGAATTGGTGGCAAATAGAGATAATTCTTCGATATTTTATGAACTCAGCGGTAGTAGAAATGTTATGATTTCTAATGAAAAACGGTCATGAAAATTTCCAATAAAAGCGAGATCTTCCGATCCTACTAAATGAACTATCTATCCAGGGCATTCGTTCCTATTTTGTGGGACTTTGTGGGTTATTGTCAACAAAACAGTTAGTATAAATGTTCTTCCAAGATAGTTGTGTTCTATTAAATTCTTCCTCTCGGCTGAGGAACAGAAGCAAGAAAATTGACGTCTTTTATGGTACGGGGATGAAGACCAATAAAAATTAGTAGATTAAAGCGAAGTACCTTTAAACTTCGAGAAAATATCTTTATAGAGTTCTTCAAGAGTCTCTCTCAATTCTATGTTGCCAATTAAGATATGTTGCTTTTATTTCTTTCTTAAGTACTGTATTAGTAATTTTTAATTAAAATTTTTCCTGCGGTCCTCAATTGACTCCAGAACATGAATCGATCCCAAACAATGTCATTTGGGACCCTCGTGGTATTGTTCGAAAATTGTGAGAAAAGCAATATATTAACCATGGTAACAGTTAAGAAAGACTTTCCACGGAATTCAAGAGAGATGATGAGCATTTTCGAGTTCAAGGATAAGCTCAATAATATAGTTACCCATCAATGACTAGCTTTAATCTTATCAACTTGGATTGGCCTTCCTTTCTGCTCCCTAGAATACGTAAATTTTCTTGCTACCCCCCCGTTAGCCGTGAAGTGAATATAAATTTGATAGACTTTAGATCAACCGTAAGCGGCAAGTAGTTGTCCCTGTCTTATTACACATTTTACTAATGTTTTCCCTTGGTGGTTTTCCTAGGTGCAAACCTTTAGGCAAAAAGTAACCCTTCACACTTTTCCGAATATTTTGATGGATTATTGCGCACCTATGCATGCATAGAAAGTAAAACATTCTCACAACTTTAAAGATATCTATTAATTTCTATTAATTACGAAACATTTGCCTATATTCTAACACCGTTCACTTCCCTCACAGAATTTTGAAACTTACAAAAAGTAACACTATAACTTCGGAGTTTTTTCTTCTTCAGGTATCGCTGAATAGATATATTCATTACAGTATAACTAGTGTATTCTGTAAGTAATATGCCTCGAACGAGATAGAGAGATTAAAATACGAGGAAGACTGTTAAACTTTCGAGCTCTCCTCGTAAGCCTGTTCACGATGAAGGAAAACGACCTTAAACCAGAGACTTCCAGCAAAAACTGGCGACTTGGCACCCATATTTTCGTTTCGTGCGTGTCTTTGCATCTTTCGAGAACTTGAAGAGCGGCGGAAAGGAGATTTCTGGGAAGAATCTTCTTTGCCTCATCCTGGATTCCTGGAGAGGAATTTTCATAGCCTCCCCACTACTCGGCAAAACACCTGAGGTGGAAAAGACAAGGGAAGCAACTTTTGTCGCTTAATCCCATCCGGCGGCAATTATCATTAAGGATTGCGACTAATCCCAAGGTGGTTTTTACTGCGAGCGGAGGATCTTCTGTTGCGATTTTAGTCGTGGAAAATTTTCCCGACGAGTTCCTCTTCCTGGGATTGGTTAGCGAATAAACTTGATCGAGTGCGAGCATAGCGCGTCTCGCGATTAGACGCAACACAGACCATCGTTTCGCGGGTGAACGGAAGATAACTTCTCGATTTAAGTACCAAAATTTTGTAAAAAGGAGAGGTGTTCCGAAGGAGCGATATCCACCGCAGTTTCCGAAATGGCGATGGCATTTCTTTCTCGATTGTTTGATGGGAGTTTGCCAGTTTCGAAAACGGTAACGATTCTACTTTCGAATATTAAAAGGATGCCTCAACGGCAAAGAAAAATACTTGTTATATCCCTTTTGGTATCGTAAAGCAGGAGGAACTTGAACGAGAAAAGATCGTTTCTTGTTTTCAGGGAATTACCCCACAATATACATTCTATCTATTTCGGAATGGGGTCTACTTGTAGTAATGTGTGCGTTTCCTTTAACGTGGATAATATAAAATCATTGGATAAAATGGTATATTTGGGTAGTAAAATTTTTACCTATCACTCTTAGATATTATTAATGTTTAATTTTATAGAAAAACGAGACCGTGTATTTGGCGGGATACTTCACTGAGATATCTTCAGATGCAACTGTTAAAAATTAGGTTAAAAGGAGAACTAAAAATAAAAGTATAAATTAACTGTAAACGTAAGATATTTTATATGCACACAAAAAATTAATAATAAGATCAATGGGGTAGGTACTCATTAAATGTAAGTACAATAGGAAATGGAGATTTTTAATTTCATTCTGATAACTTCTGAAGAATGACAGCATCTGGGAAATTGTAAAGGTGACTTTGTACTTGAAGATGTGAGTTAATAAAAATCTANAATAATAAGATCAATGGGGTAGGTACTCATTAAATTTAAGTACAATAGGAAATGGAGATTTTTAATTTCATTCTGATAACTTCTGAAGAATGATAGCATCTGGGAAATGGTAAAGGTGACTTTGTACTTGAAGATGTGAGTTAATAAAAATCTAAAGGAAAACGGGTCATGAAAAAGTGACAATTTTAAGGGAGTGAGAAGTTTAATACACTTCTAGCAATCGTAATGCCAAGAGAAAACTCTGAAGCGAGTAAAGATGGAAAATTAACACTAATGCTTATTTGAATTCCTTTAAACTTGCTTGAGATCGTAAACTGGATTGAGGTTCAGTCTGAGACTTAGGTTAGTTTTATCATTTATTAAGTAAAATCGGTCATCACTTACATTAATTTTCGGCCATTTGTATTCTATAGGTTGCAAATAAATCGTGCTTCCGAATCCTAGAAATTTGAGGGTTACCATCTGAGATAAACCTAAAGAAACGCGGAGATCAAAGCTTGGGAGATGGAGTGATCAAATATTCTTTGTGAAATTGAGGACTACGTGATTTTCCTTTTGTGTACCCTACTGGAAGTTTGAAAGAAAGATTGAATGTTGTGAATCAGAAATAAAATACATGGCATGTGACGCTCAGAAACGTTGCAATATTTATTTTAATAAATACATCGAGGAACAAAGAAAACTGATTCACAAAGGATTACATAACTTATATATAGACAGACCAAGACTAATGGAATTAGTAACAGTTTGGAAACGGATGAAACATTTTATAATCTTTGTGATGATTAAGCTCATTAAAATTAATACATAATTTTAGGAATTCCTTGCAAGATTTTCGACACATCATTATATGGAATATCTATTACAAGAAGAGAGCTGGTATCACGAAGAAGCATGTCTGAAATCTCCTTACTCCTCCCGTTGAATAAATTTACATGCTGCCGTATTCCAGTAAATAGTGTAATTAAAATAACATTTAAATATAATTAAGTACGATTTCCACAATATTAAATTCTACTTACTCCTTACTTACTGCTGAATAACTCCTTAACAACATAGACGAATTCGCAGTCAGAAGATGCTATAAAATAAATTAGCATCCTCCTTTTGCATTGTATTCAAAGAATTTAGAAGACTATCAAATTCAAAGGTGATTTATTATTTATATATCTATGCCCAATAAATTGATAATGAGGAAAAGTTTTTAATCTGTAGAAGAGTGCGTGGTGAGATTGAATGATTTGTTGTTTGTTATGAACAGAATTAATAACTTGTTCACTATTTACGACGTAAATTTAGTATCACCTGCACGCGAAGACACCGAAAGCGAATCTACTCTAAGTATCATCTTTGATGAAACTATTTATTATGGGTTCTATCTGGTTAACTGAATAAATGTATTACTTATTATTTTTATAAATGATACGTTGCGACAGAAAGGCTCGGAAAAATCGTAAATGAAGGAGTATAAACTGCGCGATGACGAGGTCGATTAAAATTCACTTACCAGCGGAAAACTTTTGTTCATGGCTCCTGATTCAAGGTCTTATACACGGCTTTTTATTAAGCACTGTTAAGTTTGCTTATTTAATAAAGACCAGGGTTTATAGGATAGAATCTGGCTCGGATTAAAGTAGGAGAATATATTGCAAAAGAGACGCAAGTACCTCTAAAAATATACGACGTGATCTGTATGTATTCATATTGAATGCTATTCAAGCGTGAACATCATCGCTTTTAAGCTCCTATATAGGAATCTAAATTGAAACGACGATAGAAAGTCTGAATCCCTGAAGATAGAAAATCAGATTAATATAGGAAGAGTATCCAAATTTCTCTGGTTATTAAGAGAGCACAGCGACTGAAATCACGCACGCAGACAAAGCGCCTCTAATCTCGCACGAACCAGCAAAAAGAAGAGGACGTTAGAGCGCGAATGATTTTATACTGGGAAATCCCCTTTTCCTAATACAGGCGTGTATCAACTTGTGGAGTTAATCGCGCGCTGAAAGAGCGGAGCAATTTTGAACTTGGCTAGACCCAGTATGAAAGAGGAAAGAGATTGGATATTCTGGATGAGCTTGGAATCGGAGGATGTTTATTCTCCTGATCTTGTTTCAGTTAATGAGTTTCCTCCATCCCCGCCTTCCCATTCTTCGCTTATGCCAGCCTACTGCCCGTCGCCTAAAATTTAACCCAAGTCATCCGCCCGAAATCCCTCTGTTTATCCTCTTCCCACCTTACCTCTGCACTGATATCACGTTCTCCCGCTCTTATGAGCTATCAAAAGCCTCATACTCAGTTGATGATACGGATTTCGGAATTAAAACTACAGTCGAGCATGTTGTAATTAATTCAGATTTTCTGGTTAAATGGTAATTTTTTGCAAGCAGATGACATTATGCCAGTTTGCAGAAATCCACGATAAATGCAGCCATTCGTTGACAACTAAATATCGCCCGATTAAAGCACTTGTTAATTAAACGTACATGCCGAATGCATTTGTATGAAATAAGAAAGGTAAACCTTTCATAATGGCAGCAATTTTAAATCTGTGTTACATGAAATTGGCAGATGTCCCTTAAGCAATGATTCGCATTGAAAAACACGCGATAGAATAGTGTCGAGGAGAGGCACATTAATGAGAGATCCTTATTAATAATCTGACAGATAATGGTTAATAACACCGACTTACGAGATTCATCATTCAGGAGAAACCCGGCTAAAATTAATCTAGCATCGACGTTTAGAGATAAGTGATGAAATATCAGAAATATATTTGGATTCGATTTACAATTATTACAAAGTGACCTTTTCAACACATTGAAGAATGGCTAAAAAGTTACCCCTACTACTTCTATCAGTATTTCAGTCAATTTACAAGTATTATTACACCACAATGCGTTTCTCGCACTCAACCTTCCACCTTAGTCATCAATTGCGTCTGTATTGACTTCGATTTGTTCCCTTATTTTTTCATTTCTCATTTTGTCTATATTTACTAGACCGCAACTTCAGTTACCTTCAGTAACCCAACTCCATGGTTCTGAGTCTGCCTTTGATTCTTTCACTTTCCTCAGACTGCTCCATAGAATGCTATGCTTTCTACAACTGTTTTGTACAATTTTCTCTTCACGCTTTTAAGCTGTGTTTCTATTCCACTTAAGGGATTAATAAGGGACTAGATCTATTAAACTACTATACAAAAAAGAACCGATCCATAACAACCGAGAGCTCTTTATTTGAGAACAGTATTCGGTTTATCAGCAAAGAATAAAGTACCCTGTGCAGGGAGGAGTAAAAACTGAAAATGTGGATTAATTGACTAGCTAATGAGCAGACCAATGGACCAATATATGATTTGTTCGTTAATAAATGAAGTTTCAGATTTTCGATCAGATCAGAGGTTTCGCTATAAAGTTTCAGATTAATGTAGCATTAATAAAAATAAATTAAATGTATACTTAGTAATAAAATTATATTCAATGTGTGTTATTTAAACATTCCTCGACTTTGTAGAGTGAATAGTTAGGTAAAATACATATTAGCTCTAATTTTATCAAGCATACACTTTCAATTGGTGTGTTTGATTCTAAAGAGCAATTCTCTTTAATTTCAAGGGAAAAAGCATTATCCTAAAAGAAATATTAACGTTATTCCATATAAACACCGGCTTAAAAGCGAGCTTGCGAGCGTTAGATTTCCTAACAGCCTCTACCGAGAAACCTCTCTGGCGGAATTTAGGTTCCATGGAACTTTGTTCGACTCTTATAGCGAATCAAAACAGCCGCTCGGAAAGGAAAATACATTCGATCCTAAAGAAACATCGCCTTTGGAGAAGAGGGTCACCGTTAACCAAAACAGACCGTTCTTTCTGCCGTGAGCGCAAACCTGGCCATTTCCCCTTTCGGATACACACCCATCTTGCCTACTGAATTGGTGTTCCTTTAGGCGTTTCGATCGGCCATTTCTCGCACCCCTATTGTACTCCTTAAGAGGTAAATACTTAGGTAATAGAATTCATTTCTTGGATTGCTTTTCAAGTTACAAACAGGGACGATTGTAACCTAATGATAGGACTATGGTGTCTGAGGTTGTCCGATATCCATTTTCTGTTTTGCTGATGAGCTTACGCCGCTAACGCATTTAACGTCAAACATGAAAATGCCTTGGCCTCTCGGATAGCCAAGTGAGCTTCTAGTTCGCCTTTGGTGCAAGCGGTTCCAGGTTCAATTCCCGGTGGGAGCCCATATGTGCCAAATGACCTTTAGTAGTCGAAGTACTTTTAACAATAATACTACTACCCAACGTAGCCTTTTCTTTTTACCGCCATGAACGAAGCCTCAGAAGATTCACCTTGATTTCGACCCGTTGATATATATGTTTACGAAAATCTAATTAATGGATCAAAGGAATGATTCTATATTTTTTCTTATTGGCAATTAAATATGGAATCAAGATATCGGTCTCTTTAAATGGGATAGTACTGAAATAATTTAAAAGGTTCCTGGTTGACCAGATTCCGTCTCTCTTGAAAGCGGCCCCGGTAAGTATGATTTTCTTTTAATTTTAAATGCAGTCTAGCGGCAGGAAGGGCATCCGGCTGCAAAATTAGGGATAAAACGAATGTCATTCATCATTAACAATCACCAATAATCTCGACTGATTCCTTGAAAATTACGAAAAAACTAAAGAGGAAAAAAGAGCGTATGAAAAGTTAGAAAGTTCAGAATCAATTATTTTGGCCTCAGCTTTGTGGTTCATGATAAAAGAAGAATAAGATTTTTTTCTTCATGACAGAGGAATTTCTTATTAATCTTTCTTTATTACGAAGTTCGGGTTTTCCACTAGTTTTTGATCTACTTCATGAGTATGGAAGAGAAAATTAATAAAACAATGTTTAAGAGGGATGTAAGTGTGTGTGAAAATGGTTGTGGCAAAAAAAAATTATTCTAACCGGTTGGAAATTCGTAGAAAAAGCAAATCCGGAACTTCGACAGATAGGCTCATATCGCTCGTAGGACCCCAACCAGGAATCGAACCCGCGACGGCTTTTGTCAAAGACGAACTCGTTGCCCACTGGGCTATCTGAGAGCTCTCACGACATTGGGTTTTTACGTTGAACCGAAGGGAAAATAAGAACTAAAAAATCTTAAGGTTCGATGCCCTGTGCAACATTTCATATTTTATTGAGTACCTAAGTCTCGTATTATTTCCATTAGTGGAAATATATGCTGTGATCTTACTTTAAACTCTTTGGCCACCAAAGGTTCTAGATGCTGCGAATTCATTGTAATGTAAATCTAGACATCCAAATTTACTGCAAAGATAACGTTATAGCGTAGCCTCAGCATTGACCGCAAAAGCATACTTTTGTACTGCTATTTAAGTTAGATTTTGTATATGATTTCAGTTGAAGTTGCTGCTGTTGAAGGCTGTTGAAGGCTGCTGAAGTTATTTTTGGATACCAAATTACTTATCTTCCTGTAATTTCATTGCTTGTCTTACTAACGAAACCAAATGAAATCACGTTTTGAAAATCAATGACAAATTATGCAATTCTAGAACTGATATTATTTTTATAAAAGTGAATTTAAGTTTAAAAAGGTGTCACAGTATCCGGACTTAAACCCGAGTCTTCCGCTTCCCTCGCGGCTTCTCTAGCCGTTGAGCTATCTTACCAGAACGTTCAAATAAAGCCGTTATGGTAGACTACCAGCAAAATCACCTGTCATCCATTTCCTAGAATAGTATATATTTAAATGCTAGACGTAACGTGGAGAAGTTCGAATCAAACCGTTACGTACGTATTCAGCAAAAAAAAACATACCCAGCACCATCCCTTCCCACAGCACCACCTTGTTAGGCTACGAAATCCATTCATAATCCATACTCGTATCATTACGTATGCACATGATAAGCGTGCTGCGTATTTACTTGTACTTGTACATTTTTATCACTGTAAAAAGATTTTTACTGTATTTAGCATATCAAAGGCTGGAGAAACTTGTAGTATATTAAGGCAAAACGATCCACCGTTAGAGAGTGATAAATCACTATACATCATCCTATACATTTCACGGAATAAGGTCACAAAATCCCTTTGACCAGTCACGAAATTCATTGACCGCGCGGTGCTCACGCTATGCGTGCGTGGTCGGTGCGTGGAGACCGTGAGATTGCGTCGATGCTGCATCTGAGACCCAGAGTCGATCGACTTTGATGTCTTTAAAGTAAACCGACAGATCTCTGAACTCAAGCGTGGCTCTGTCCTCCATAAACTCTGGCGCATCCGTATCAAAACGGTCCTCATGTTACTTCTCACGCTGCACAAATTCTCCAAAAGAACTCAAATATTTGTAGCAACTGGTACGGCCTTAGATCTAATATCACATTTCACAAAGGATTGTATAAATAAGTAGGCGGAAAGCGAATAAAGAATTTCTGTACAAGTATATAAAAGCCGCAACATATATGTTATTACTTTTTAAAAGTGCCTCTATGTTTTTTTATAAATCTTCAAGAAAAAACAGCCGTATTAGAGTCTTGACAAAAATATTCGACGCGGCTTTCCTAGGAAGGGTAACTTAAAGTGATGTTTAGAAATGAGAAATAAATCTGCTTTATAAAGAGAGCAAAATTTACTTTCAAAAGCTATGAAGATGCCTTCAAATGAAGAAAAACTCCATCGTTACAATGTAACTAGCAAAGAAACATTGTTTTACCGTATTAAGTACGATATAATTTCATATTTTTACCGTGGTTCGATGTCTTTTCAGTGAAGAAAGATTCCAGCTTCAGGTTTTTTTAATTTTTACTCAATTCCATCATATACACGCGTACACAGTGCGTATAACGCTGGATGGGAATCTTTAAAGATAGAAGATTTAAACATAATCTTACTTCACTTACAAAATAATATTTAATAAAACTAATGTACGGAAAAAGTAGGTTTTTAGATGTAGCCGATATTAAGCGTTCTCCCTGTTACATAAGCCGTTCCGATACTCAGAATAATCTGGGAAATAGATTCTAGAACAAGTCGCCGCCAGAATTAATCTTTTCCTAAAAGGTATAGTAGTAGGTAGGATAATATAGTAGGGTAGATTAGGGTAATAGAGTCATAATGCATACACCCCCTATAGAATCCACATTTCGGCTTATGCCGAAAATGCTTATGCTTGCAGGGTATACATATAAATGTATAGCTCTTTCGCGTTAACTTGGCATACATTCAGGAACCTACTGCGTTGTGGGCCTAGACCAACTCAAAAATAGGAGACATCACTTACTAAGAGAGGAGCCATGGGCGAAAAGCACTCACCACGTAACGATTGGCGGGTAAATACCACTCAATTGTTCACTCACTCCACTCATTTCTTCGCTTGTGAGTTGTCAACGTTTTAGCTATAGATTATCAATTTTCATGAAGCACTGAATAATAGTAATATAACAATAATGAGGTATTATAAAATGTTGCATAAAGTACAGAATATAGTATTGGTAATTAAAAAGACTATAGTATTGTATATTGTGTATAACATAGTGAAGTAATATTGTTAAAATCACCAAAAGTACCAATTTGAAGTATCACCAAGTACACATTATGATTTTATCATTTACGTGATGAATTATAAAAGTAATCTCACCGCATTCCATAAAATGAAAATCGCATTGCATGAATAGCTGGCATTAATAAGATTTTTAGAGTGCAGATAATATCGAGACCATAGACGATGCAAATAATTATTTGCCTCGTCGTTAACTAACAAAACTTTTGAGTTTTTCTTATATCATTGTAAGAAGTCTGCTGTTTTAGAAACTCCAAACCTATCAACAAGTCGCTAAATTTTCCTAAAATGTACTGGCAGTGGAGATTTCTACGGCAGAAAGAATAAAAATAGCAGTTTGAAAAAAAGCGGACAGAAATATTTCCAGGCCAATGTGAAATTCGGCATTCTTTCGTTAACTTGATAATCTTCAGCGCTTATAACTATTCTAAACGGTAAAATAATAAAAAACTCCTTTATACATTAAATCAAATCTCAAACCTTTCTCCTTCATCTCTTCCAGTTCCACTTCAGAGTAGAAAATGATCATTAACGATTACTTCACTACAGATTCACCTGGTGTAGTAAATATCGATGGTTATTTCAAGCAATGGTATGGAATCGAACCTAATATTTTGAGTTTTCCTTTTCCCCGACAAGATCTTTACCTCGTATCTTATTTTAAGTCGTCTTTCTCACTACGAATTACATACATTGATCTTCCTTTGCTTCAAGTCGTATCTTTGAGGGTATGCTCTCTTTAATAGTGTACAGATGGCAACCGATTCATTCACTGATATATCTCCATACTACTGATAACTCTTAACTTCCTAATTTGTTCATCCATCAAATACTGTTAGTATCATTATCGGTAAGAATATATTCACTAGAGAACTTCACTCGCTCATAAAAGGTTATAATATTACAATGGTACAATGTACCTTGATATATGAGTGCCCCAACATACGAGTTTTGTTTTGTTACGAGCCGTCACTAGGCCTAGTTTTTGCCTTGAGTTACGAGCCAAAATTTGAGATACGAGCCAGTCTCGGTGACGTCACAGCCAGTTGGCGTAGCAAGCCACTGCTCAGATTTGCGAATCTTGAATTCACGCGTTTACCTCGCCGCAGAATTATTTTTGTCGTGTTGCTTTAATTTGGTGCTTTTTTGGTACTTAAAGTTATTAAGCAAACATTTATTTGAGATACGACAATTTTGACGTACGAGCTCGGTCACGGGACGAATTGAACTCTTATCTCAAGGAACATCTGTACTTTAGAAAGAATATGCTTTGCAATTTTTAAGGCACATTAAGGACTTTATATATTTGAGTACTGCAAGAATGTTTCGACATATATATACATAATGGTAAAACAGAAATTTTGTGAATTTTAATATTGGCGTCGGATTTTTTTTCAAACTTAAGTAAGGTGTTCTTGTTTCAATCTAATACCGAAGATCAAGGTGGCTTGATCCAAAAACAAGAAAAAAGTTCCGGATTTTTGCATTTCTCACTCACAAAAGTCGAGTATCCATTGGAGTAACTCAAGGTGGGGTAAAATCGCCTATTCTCTCCAGCTACTGCAACTAATGTTTTCATAAACTCATTCTTAGTTGGTTAAAAATTCATGAATTCTTTTCAGAATTCCATTAAAAACTCTTGCGAGTATTCAAAAAGAGGTAATTGAATTCCCTCCATACAGTAAGGCCCGGTAATATAATGTACACTTAATGTACTCTTAATGTTCACTAAACTAACATTCACTTTAGGGCACTTTAATTTCCCAAATTGAAATATGATGGATTAGCACGGTGATAAAATATAATCTCAATTTTAACTCTAACAAAACACCGCGACCTAAAGGGAACAACAGTTAAAGTTCATTTTAAATATACATTAGAATACCTGTTCTAAGAACAGTGCTTAATGTAAATGTTACTGTAATTTTTGTATTATTATTTCCCTTTGACATTTTTGCCTTAAGTAATTAGTGGCGTATATCTCTAATATTATAAATCCAATTTTTTTCTTATAGTATATATTTATGCTGTAAGATCATAAAACTTATTTTCAACTATACTGTGGGAGTCTCCCTAATCATAGCATATATTATTCTAAAATTTTAATTATATAATTTTATTGAATCATTATTATAAATATAAATAATTTTAAGACCCAAACTTTAAATCCGCCTAGGCTTGATTTATTGCTTCTGAAATGCCATTAAAAAGTAAAATTTGCTCTATCCGATTTTAAATAATTTAAACATTACGTACCAATGAAAATATAACGGAAATTCCGTAATTTCCCTTACACTTATGTTTTTATTTTGATTAGAAATATTTTCCAGAACCATGGTCGAAAATTACACTGGAACAGGACTGGAATCATTTCAAAGGGAAAATAAATAGAGGATGCCAAGTTCGAATTCGATAGTTGTTTACCCTTCGAGAAATGACGTATTTTCTGAAAACTTCCGAATTTATGACGCGGTTTTTGGAAAGACTCACTATTTATCATACGAATTGAGTTTTACGCTTGATATCTTTCTTGTCTTTCTAACCAAGAAATTTTTATAGAAACTCGGGCTTTGTGAAAATTCCAGCGTAGAGAGGATCGCACGAATTCTTGGAAATTAAAATGTCTTTTTCAACTGTCCAAATTATTTCAAACCCCTGGGGTATTTATTCCAACGAACATTTTTAAGCTCTTACAAATATGAAATGTTTCTAATGTGAGCGTTTTCCTCAAATATTTGTGCTTTTTTCAGTTTCCTTTCAGTACGGTTCCTTAGCGTGTCTTTCGACTAATTTCTCTAGATCCTCTTCCATCTCCTTTTTTCCTCTTTTTACCCCAATGGAAAACATTGATAACTACCAATTATCCCACTTTAATAAAAATCTAATTCTGCTAAATGGCCACCGTTAACCCATCTGTACGGTTCCATATTTTAAACACGAATAAAATCTCTTCAATTTATTAGCTCTGGGTTAGCGAGGCCGTTTGAATTTTTTTTTTAACCAAGGAAGAAGCCTCATTGCTTTCCAATACTGAATTTTGCGATGTATGGAATGGATGATAGATATGGCGTTCGGGAAAGGTAAAGAGGGAAATGAGAGTTCCAAAGTGAAAGTGTGCAAGGAAATGTTATTGATAAAAATATGGAAAGGCTTTTGATCTACCCAAGAGATTAGAGGTTGTAAGGGAAAATAAATAATGGCAAATACGAGAGTAAGATTTAACAATAAAAATTATAATCGGATGCAGCCCGTCTCATAATCTTTAAGTATTATCTCGGTGGCAAAGCGCATAATTTTAGTTCTAAATAAACCTCAAAGCAAATCAATGACGAAAGTACCAATTCTTTCTTACAGAAAGTTATCTAAACCGTCATTGTGTCCGTCGTTGAAACAAATGAAAGAAAGTAGCACTTCCTCTACTGGAAATTTTATTCGAAAGACATGTTTCAGCAATTCACAAGGTAAAAACGAAGTAAATCAAGCATATTTAAAGCAAAGTGAACCCCCAAACAACCTTTTCCTCCTACTTTAAATATGCCTCCTCTGTTTGGTTTTGTACCTGATGATGGCGATCTATCGCCGATACCAATCGTTCGAATAAAATTATCTGTAGAAAAACTCTATACCTACCCTTTTTATTAATTGAATTTAAGATGTCTGTTATCTCTCGCTAATTTTATACTTCAGTGAATACCTTTCCAAGCAATTACTCTATGAACATTTTAAACTTCCCCGTGCAAAATTTATAAAATATTTCCCCTGCCACTCGTCGAAAGGGGGCTTGAGGGTATTTACGAAGATGTAGATTATAAAAAAACACAAAACGTTTTAAAATGCAGATGAAAAGCGTGTGATAATTGCAAAGCGAAAAGAATTTTGTAATTTTTGTAATAAAAATGCGTATAGATTTATGGTAATCTTGCAATAAAAAACTACTGCTATTAATTAAATTAATTACTAGTATTTAATATTCCACGTCACTATTTAATAGCCTACAGAGATTTATGCAAAACACTTCCTAATGCAAATGGAAAATAGTTTAGGTTATGGAATGATACGTGAAAGAAGGGAGGAAGAGTCGTTTAGCTATAATAGAATCAAAGGAAAATAGATTGAGTGAAAACTGTATTTGAATTACGCATCACTTATCAACCTAAGACTGGAAAAGTTTCCGTTTTGAATTTGACCCACAGGTTGCAACTATGAGGTAAGGCGCAATCTCAAATGCATTCCTCGTACTTCATCCAAGAAAATGAAGAATGCTCTTTAGCTATTCGCCCATGTTTATCATATTTCAAAAGGTAAGTCATCGAGTTTGCCCGAAATCTTTAAAGGAGTTTAAGAATTAAACGAAGCGCGACAGAAAAAGATTAGAGTAATAGATTTAAATAAATTAATGACGTCTTTATTTTGGGCGAAATTGAGACTTTAAAGTCTCCTCTTCCGTTTAACCCATTGTCAATATTTGAAAAGTTAAAAATCAATAATAAAATTTAAGTCACATTAAGAAAAAATTGGAAATATTTAGTTAGTTAAAACACCCATATGAAAGGGGGGTGTGGAAAATCACAGATTTAAGATTCATGCATTCTCTGTCAGACATCCCTGTCCTTCAGGCATGTGTGGACGAAGAAATGTAGGTGAGTTACATCATGCAGTTAAAGCATACACTTGTATGAGATGCTTGCATTTCCTGTTAGGCTAAAAATTCTTATCTGTTAGGCAATTATAAGAACGATTGAAATAGGTTTCTTAATTTTACAGTAAATGCTTGGAGAAATTTTTCAAAATCCATTCAGTAAGAGTTGGGTAACCATTGGCACGCGTGTCAAACGTGGCAAGCCGATGCCTTTTTCCTGGTACGCAAAACAAGATCTTGCCAAATTTACTTTCAATTTCGAGGGAGATAAAATTACAGAAGAGAAAAAGCTTTTTACGCACGCTTTATTACTCTCGGCCATTTTCTTTACCGGAATAACAAGGAAGAAGGTAGTAGCTCGAGGAATGTTCACTTTTTAGTAAAAAAATATCATTATGTTTTTATTCCCTCACTCTTGAACGATTTACTTAATCACGTACAAAGCAAATATCAAATAATATATCCCTAATAAAATTGTGGTCGACACGCGGAAAAATTTTGTCTCAATGGTTTGCCTGATTTTGCAATATCGAAAATGTTGCCCACTGCTGCTCCAGGCAAATTTCAAACCTTCGATGTAAAATGTCAACTTGTAAATGATGAGAGGATTATGTCCAAATAGATAGCTCCTTAAACTAACTTCTTTCGTCAGTTTCGCTCGGATGGATCACTAGAAATCATCACAGGTAAACCGTCAGAATCACTTTGAAGAAGAAAAAATAGTAAATGATAGTAAAGCAAGCAATAATCTTCCTGAATATGCAATACATTGGTGATTATTTAAAGTGTAAAAGGATAAAATACTAAATTAGGGGTTGAAAGGCTACATGTAAATTTTGACATAGGTAAACATTATATTCATCGTCATGATATGATTATCATCATTCATCACAAGTAGATGTAGATCATTATATACGGGCCTCATAGTTTCTAAACATTACACTTGCTTTGAATGTACATACTAGAGCAGTAATTAAACTGTTTTCTACGATCGTTTTCCGCATTTTTATATGAAGTATGTTCGTACAGATAATTTTCATATAAAAATGAAGCAACTCATACGAATTTGTAGATGCTGAAGATATACTTTGACATTTTAAAACGTCGCGTCGTTTAGTTATTAATTGGCATTGTATTTACGATTTGACTATTAGTATATGTGAGCAAAACTATTTAAAAACTACAGTTCCAGTCTTCAAATCTCTGAAACATCGTTGAAAGTGAATGGATTCACAAACATAATAGCCCCCGCATTCATACAGAAACGTAGGCTGATGATGGATAACTTGGGATATATTTAAACCTGCCCTCAGGTAAGGCAGCGTTTTCGTATCTAATTTCTCTTCGCAAGTTAATCTCATCTGCACATTTTCAGCGAATAAAGCTGGGAGAAACAGCAGACGAGATCAAATAAAAGTGAATAAATAGAGCGCTGTAGAAGCCACTGAAGGAATGGAAAATGGAGATACGAGGAATAGCGGATGGGAAAGAGAATATTGTTTGCAGCGGAAAGGAAACAGTAGGTAGATAAATTAGGGCTAGAGAGAGGGGATTACCTGAAACAGGGAAGTTGACACCAGGAGGAAAATCAGTAGAACTGAGAGATTTCCCGATAGCAGAAAGATTTTTAGTAAGCTGGCCCGAAAACGTAATCGAAATCAAGGCCTCACAATCGAGAAAGTTCGAGGAATATTGAAGCTTAGCACAACCCCGAAGCTCAGAAAGAGATACGGATATGTTAGATGTTGGCAACGAGAAAATGGATGATTGTTTTGAAAACGGGATGTAAACTGGCATTTTCGCTGCACAAGAAAGCAGAACACGATCTGGATACAGTATTATCTGTATAAGTTCCCATGATTAGGCGATTTGAGAGGTACGAAAGAAGATCTCAAGAGTTCTACATTAAAACCGCAGAAATACTTCTTTTATTCGTTGAAATCATGAAGGGGAAAGAAGGAATAAAAAATGAAATGATGACACAAGTCTTACAGGAGCGGGACTTGAGCCCGGATCTTAGACACCGTGCGGTTGCTCTATCCAACCACCTTGCTAGAACATCGATCATGTCACAGGACGGCCTCCGGGGATACTAGGGATATTTATCTCTTTCCTTGAATGTTGTAATCAGGTCGTGATACAGAGGTAGGGTCCCGATATATTTGTAGCACTCTATTGGGAGGAATAAATACAGCTACTACATTAAAAAGAAATACTTAGTACTTTTCCAAGTAAAAGTACTAAGTATTTCTTTTTAATAATGTCTTTCCACCAAGTGACGCCTTCTACCATCGATTTCACAGCTACTACACTTTACCACAAATACGGGCCTCCTGATGAATATTAAAAGTTTTCAAATCTGTTGAAACGAAACATTTTTCTCTCTATAATATTTAATAACTATTTTACCGAATCCTTCGGTTTAATCGGATAAAGATAATAATTTTTGATTTCGCATACTACGAACATACTATTCACGACGAACGGGATTTGACATTGAGGTTAGCTATATAATAAACTATAGTTCTAGAAATGTATGAAATACAGGATTAATCACAATTCCGCCATCGATGGCTGTTGAAACCCGTTATATTATGGTTAAGTACAATCGAAGTTCCAACTAATTTCCCGATATCTAACATGAAAAGATGATATGCAAGCATTTAGTAGAGGGTAAAAAAAAGATTTCAATAAATTGAAAAATGTGCACTGTGGCGCAATGGAAATCTGTTGGGCCCATAGCCCAAAAATCCGTGGGTCAAAACTCCGCTCTGCTAGTTTTCTTTTATCCGCATGTATTCTTTAAAACATCTTATTCACGGTTTTGACAATTAACCATTTTCAAAATATTCACATAAATCGGCCATGGATCGAAACCACGCCCTGCTAATATTTTTCCATGTGGAGGCATTTATTTGTTTAGTCATTTAGTCACAAAGTTTCCTTCTGTGACAAATTACGACAACAATAGGCCTTAAGAATAATTTATTTTCAAGGAAACAAGAGGAATATTATTTTTTTCTTGTTTATTTGAGAGATTTGAATAAAAAGACGAGAATAAAATGAATATCAAATCTAAATTTGACAGCGTGAGGAGAAAGGAAAATGGGTGAGCTTCAAGTGAGGAAGACTGGAAATAGATTTAGAAAAGATAAGGTGGAGGTAACATGCGAAATACGTACATTCAAATTAATCAACGATGAAAATTTCGTGGAAGTGAAACGTTAATTTAATTTCCGAAATGGATCGTGGAAACTGTAAAGCTGTAGAAACTCGTTGGGCATGAAAATGAAGAGAAGATGAAGACAGATATTTTTACGGAAAGAAATTTCTTCTTTAGCTAAGAGTCGAGGTAGCGAAATCGGTTATGTATACCGTATTGCATAATGTAAAAATTACACTCATAAGTAGCGTAAGAAGCCAAAATACTTATTAACGCGTAAATAACCAACGTGATCATATGATCTAATGGGATATGGCGGATAGTTTAAGATTGAAAAAATAAAATACACGTCTACATAAATAATCTGCAAGCCGTCTTTCGGCGCGTGGCAGGGACATTAACCAAGAGTGCTCGAGCAAACTCGTTAGCTCATTGTGGCCGCGTATCGTTCACGGAAAGAATAAGGGCCTGAAACGACATGTCCTCGAAGCTATTTATCATATTCAACGCTCAATTTCGGATTAATTAATTTCGGATTCCGGCCGAGGTAGCAGGGGGTGGCACAACACGGATTACGTCTTCCGCAATTGTATTTTCTCTGAATTAATCAAGCAATCGCAGCCTAGCTTCTCGATTATTGAAAGGATTCCTGACCTGCATCTGAGAGCATTTTCGTAGCGCTTGCTTTATTATCATGGCAAGTTTTAACAAATCGTTTAGACTTGTGCTGCACTTTCTCTAGTTCTCGGGTACACGCTTCATTCAATGGATTCCATATACTCGCTGCACTTACAGATGGGGCCTGGCAAAAGCGAAGTAGTATAGTTATCTAATCTTTTCATCGCATCTGATAACAATGCGCGGTATGAAGCCGACGATTTTTGTTGTGTCACCGCAGTTTTAGTTGGATGTATGTACTTAAGTTTAACCCTTAGAGTGCGTTTGTCGACTATAGTCGACAATTTTTTTTCCTCTTATAAAAGTGGCATAGATCTTTTTTTCCTTGACGCACTTAAAGGGTTAAGTTATTTGTAAGAGTGATTCCGAGATCTTCAACTTATTTGACAACATTCATGTTTATTCCTCTACTTCTGATGCAATTTTTCCTTTCGAAGAAATTATTTACAGAGAACCTGCTTACATTAATATATATATTTTCTGTTTTTGACACTACCTTCGGTTATGAGCTAAATTATATTAAAGTTGTTTGATTATTGCAAAAATTATATAAAAATTAAATACAGTTTCAAACGAGGGAGAACGGGAATTATTGTTAATTCATCAAATGCTAAAGTTAATTAGAATATTTTATTTCCCTTTTTCCAAGTAAATGTAGCATATTCCGGCGCTGATTAGTATTCACAGAAACTAGACAATGTGACTATTACCTGATATTCATATTTTATCAATTGTGGACTGACATTTCCCTAAACTTAAGCAGTAACCTTGCTTAATTACTAATATTCTCCGATTAAAAGTATACAATTTTACGTGGGAAGACTTTCTCCACAGCCTACTACTATAAAAACGGACATCGGGCAACATATTAAGGAAGTTGAAATCTGCAAACCTCCTTAATAAAATATAGCTGCGAGAGTAATTACTGAGTACTTAATAATAACGAAGATTTAAAAAACTGACATAATCATGACCTAATTTAAAGAAATGGCAATATAAAATAAATGGAATAAAATAAGTAACATAGGTGAGAATAAAACTACAAAAATGTGTCGATATTAATGAGGCCGGTATCATGCTTAACAGCGCCGTAAACGAATGTAAATATAGAGACGTGAAGGCAGAAGGGAAATATTATAACAGAGGTCTTAGGTCAAAGAGCAAGCTTTATTTCATAATTGAGTGGATGGAGCTTAACGGTGTGTAGGTTGCGATAATGAAAAATGCTGTGAGTTGTAGACGTGGGATGTTTGCCTGAAAGCAGCTTTCGGTATTTCTTTAGAATGCGAGGGTTCCTCAACGACCTGAGCGGACCTCTACATTTTAATTTTGACGAGGATCTGTCGCTCAATTGAATGTCAAGCTGGAAGTATGAGCAAGTTTTCGTATATTCAAACAGATGAACTGAGGATCCCTTCCAAAATTTATGTCGAGTGAGTTACCTTCATTTTATTCTCATTTCATAAAAAATATACAAACAAAGTGTGGCAATTAAATGAGCATCTAAGACAGCCTGTCCACCTGAAACCAGGTTATCGCTTCATTCAAAAACTAAATCTTTACAGGATTATACGAATATATTAGGGGGAATTCTGCAAAATGTTTGTAATGTATATGGTGCAGTGGGGCAAAATCTTTCGTATTAAAACTGAAATAATCATCTTCTGTTATAGCTCATACTTAAATGTGAATAAATTCACCACTCACGAAAAGTAGATAATGAAACGGATTTTGTAATAGCTATCTTTCCAAAGCAAGGATATCATTATCTCATTCTTCAAATGAACAACTCCAACAGTTCAATTGACAAACTGACATTAATTCAGTTTCTTACCGAATTCACCTTAAATCCGGAGGCATTCGACTGGGAAAAGCTATTCTATTTGGTAATAAAAATATTTTCATTTCTAACAAATATTCTTACAACCAGCTAATTCCATGAATATTATTATTCTTACGGGAATGTTTATTAGAATTCCATATACATGATTTTATTATTCCTGAAAATTAATTTTATAGTGGAACATCTTAGCTTTAGCTATTTTAATTTTAACCGGTAAATAGTTGAAATTTCTTTCCGGCAATTAATTTTAAAAAGTTACTGGTAAAATTAAGGAAGGAATTGGTTACCATTCAAAGAATTCATTTCTATTTTATTCGAATGAACACTGTAACAAGCAACGGGAAAGTAGTCTGCGTCAAAGAATCATTGATTTCACTTGTGAACAACCTATTTAGCTTTTGTTTTACTAAATATTTTTAAAATTACTACACTCTTACGGCTTTTTGACTCTATGGATTCTCAATCAATCCGCTAGCGGACCATCTGATTTAGGCAGTTTTTTTACGACGAAAACTATTGCTATCTCTATGGCTTAGTGAGATACGGTAGAATATGTTGTAAAAATCAGAGAACTAGTATATTTAGCCGTTTCAATAAAATAAAGCCAGTATTAGAAAGTATGAAAGATAACCTCAGTTAAACTCTAGCGCTTTTTAAGTGATAATTTAGCAAATTATTAAAATTAACTTAATTCGATAACTCCAATTAATTCAAGATATATTCCACAAAATGCAGGAGAATAAGAGCTGTTTCATTTTCTAGAAATCTGCATAACCTTATCCTAATCCGTTGGCTCAGTCTTCTGAAAATTGATGAAATCGTTCTAGTATTGATTTAAATCCAATCTTGTTTCATTGTCGCGAACAAGTCTCCAAACATGAATAGAAATTGACTCTGAAGCCGATAAAAAGCGGCAAAGGGCTGAGAAAGACCACAAAAAACAATGATATTACGCATATTCTCTCGCTTGGTAAACTTTATCTCCCAACTAAATTTCTCAACATCTCCATTTTAGATGAATAAGGTTAAAATTATCCCTCGTATAAAAATGTTATGCAGAAGAACAAGAAAACTTGTGATTCTTATAGTAGTGTGAAGGATACGTCAGGAATAAAAAATCGCTACTCTGCAAGCTGTTCAAAAGTCCTGTGATTTTGAAAAAGAAAGTAGCGACTATTTACCACCATGAAGCAAAACAGAGAAAGAGCTGTAATTTTCACAAAAGCGAAAAATGTTTGAAATGTTTAACTAGACGAAAGCTATGAAAAAAATTATTATTCGTCAAAAAATAGACGGATAAGAAAATGAGGACATTTTCTGTTTAGAAAGAATGAGTATTAGATTTAAAATTCGGTCAAGGCCTCGAAATATTCTTTAAACTTTCACAGCTTTTGTTTACAAGCACATATTTGTTTGATAAGCTACCAAGTCAGTGTTGTTGCGTTTTTTCGCTGGCATACATTTCTTGAGAGAAGCAAAAACTGTTAATAGGAGAGACTAGGAAAACATTGAACAAACTTTCCCTTCCGACATGGCTAAAAGGTGACTTTAAGAAAACTATTCCAGTACTTTCAAACAAGATTAACAAACACAAATACAGATACAAACACGAAATTAGCGAGAGGGGATAGAGTAAGGGTATAAGGTTTTCTGTCTGGTATTCACCCTCGTAGGGAGGAAAAACCCTTTAGAATCTCCCAAAGACAGATCGTCGCACTTTCATAGACAAACATATTCCAAATACATTCATACAATCATATGTATTGGGCGAAATTGGAACTAGAGGGTCCCATGTTTCATTCAACGTTTTAATTCATACCAAGTCAAATTACTAACTATAACATTCCCAACATCCTTTTCACACCTTCCAATTCACAATAATTAATCGCTACCTTATTTTCATTACAAAATGGAAACAGAAAATAACAAGAGCAAAATAGCAGCGGGATAAGTCCTAAGCTAAACCCAGCATCCCTCAAAGGGATCTTGCACTAGGACTTTACTTTTAACATTTTCATTCCATAACTTATACATAAAAGTTCCTCTAAATGTATATAAAATTTACCTTTTTATTTTTCTCATTCCATTTATTGAGATACTGCGAGATTGAGGAAGAGGTTCGAGAACTTCTCACGTCAAATGTTCCATTCATTAATCGCCCTAACTTCATACTTACAATAAAAATAAAATGAAACATTTCGTTTAACTCTGAGATATGATTTCATAATCGCCCACACATAATGTTTACTACTTCATTAAACCTTTTATTTTTATTTAATTAAATCATAGATTAAGTGCCAGAGCGTTACTCAGCTGAGTATTCAATATAGTATTTTCATTTATTTTCTTGGTTTGATCTCATAAGACTGATTATTCTGGGAACGAAATCCGCGTGAACAGAGAGCAACCACTTATATATTGTTTTTAAATTTTTTGCTAAAGATGAGCTGATTTCACTACGCATTTAAAGACAGAAATTTCGTACCGTATTTTAATCCAAAGGGAAAAAATCTGTGAATGAAATGGACTTCCGTCGACCTCGTTAAATCTAATTATTCGGAAACACTATTTTTCCTGAAAGGGAAAAAGGAAGACATGGCTGACAAATCGAGACTGTGGTTGTCTTATGAGAGCACGTCCTGTGAGACAAAAAACTACCGTCGAGTTCTATCACTTCATTACCTTGGCAACGCAAACTCAGCGCCACCACCGAAAATAAAGCGGAAGAGAAAGAAAACTCTTTTCCTTCTTTTCAGGAAAACGCCTACTCCGCAAATGGCCTCCCTTTATCTGTCGCCTTCCCTCCTTTTCAATTTAAAGTTTCTATTTAACTTCCTTGGAGCCTTCTGCCAATTATCGATCTGAGATAGGTTCGTCCCCTCCTGTGCGGCGGTTAGAGCTCATCCAGGACGCGTGCTACGATAGAGACAATGGGAGGATGTAGACCGAGGCGAAAAGAAAGGGTTTAATTGACAAAAAGGATGTCTATTATACGGGAAGGGATGCTCCGTGCAGATGTAGCAACCGCCGCGGAAAATGGGTGGGATGGACTTCATCGGATTGCGGACGTTGTCAAATGGAGGGAGAAAATTGGATGACGGGTGTTAGAAAGAAATCATGTTTCAAGTAATGTTTTAGAGCCGGATTTTGTTAAGAATATATTCATGTAAAAGGGTGGAATAAAAATACTATTATTACTACTAACTAATTAGTTATATTAATGGGAAGATTAAATTGGAATCGACAACCGGAACTTTGTATTTTAATCGGAGAAATTTTAACCTAATCTCCGATTCAAAAAAAAAATCGAGAAGAGTAAAACTCAATTCTCAAATTCGGATGATTCCTTCGATTTATGATTATTCATGATAATTAGATATATAATTTTTAATTAAGCCAGCTGTAAAACTAATATTTATTGATATTGATAACGCCTAAATATTGCATTTAATGAGAATTTATTTTAATTGTTCTTGTGTAAACATGAAATCTTTGAATTTTTATCCATTCTCAAAATATCCACAAAGGCCATTAGTTCTACTTTCTTTCATTTTGGTTTAAAATAATCATTTTTAATCTCTTTTTAAGTAACTCTCATGAAACAGTAATTTAATAATTATCATAAAGCGTGTTAAAATAAAAGAGCTGATATTATTATTCTGAATTTTAAAACATAATTGTGATGGCTATGTGATTTAAATAAAGAAGTCGTAGCCCTCATTGTTCAACTTTACACATAATTTTTTTAATAAAGAATATCTTACTGTTTTATAAGCTTAAGTATTAATATTTCTACTAATTGTTTTTATACAGTTAGTTCATTGAGAATGTTTTTCCAAAACTAACAAATAACTACAAATAATGTATTAAAATCAATTCAGGAATCGGAAATTTTTAGAAAAACGTTTAATCGGAAACGGTTAAAATTTTGCCATCATCCATTCAGTAAGTACTAAGATTATTCTTAAACTATTTATTTTACACCAATAATGTAATCAAGCAAATGTTTAATCTAAAATCAAACAAAATTCGACATATGGATAAGGTGTAATTAAATTCGATGCTCTGGGGTTACTTTATTGGAGCGAAAAAAGCGATCAAGTACGAATAGAAATTAATTATGCCCTGAATTACACAGAAAGTTAATGTGAAATCAGTTACTCATCACATTTCACCATCGAATTTCCACGCTTATTTTTTGGATTTAGAGTCAGTGAAGAATGAAATGCATGAGTAGAAAAGCGACGCAACGGTTTGATGTAGAATGCCAGGGGACCTATGGCGTGAAATTACCAAGTGAGAAGAAAAATCTAGTTTTATGAGTGACTAATTTCAACATTTTTTCACGTTGTCGGAACTCCAAATTATATTTGAAATTTCATTGAACGAAAGTTTCTCTTGTGTGTAATATTGCCATGAATGCTCCGTTCATCCATCATTTTTCGCAATTAAAACATTTAGTAAAATAACTTATTAAATTTTCTTAACATTAACGGTATTTTTTCAAATTCAATGTATCCGCCTGAAATTAAAATATTCCATTAACGAATTAGAAATAATAACATTTCCATTAATAATATATGCTCTTCTTATGGGCCGATTCTTTTACATTAAATTCGTAAAAGCTTAAATTATAAACAGCAAACACAGAAAACGGAGGAAATGTATGACTAAGCAGAAAAAACAAATGGAAAAAAATACCTAGTTTTAAACTGGAATCATTTCTTTTACGCGATACGCGATACGACTACGTTTTGAAGGTTAGATATTTCAAAAAATGAGCTAACTTCTTTCTGTTTTCATATTAGATTATTTGCAAATATTTATCCATGTAGAGATCGGAACAAATTCTAAAAGAATTCTATATGATTTATATTGTATACCCCGAAATTCCAATTATATTTTGAGAGATATGGCAAAATATAAGCCCTGAGACGTAAATGCCAACGCAAAGTATGGGCACAATAGTGCGTCGCACGAGTTTCTCTGAAAATGCAGGAAAAAGTTGTATACCCGCTATCGTACTTCTGATCCGATAGGACGTACATACTAAAGGTTTATTTCTAGGCGGTATAGGTCACCATTGAAATTTTTGCTACCGTATCTCGTAAAATCACCACAATGAATAGAGACTGCCACTTCCCTCTTTTGGCCAGACAAAGAAAAACTCACGATCAGAGAGTGTTATCCAAATAATCCAATTCTAACAAGTGCAATATGCTGAATAAAGGAAGCGATTTTAGCCGGGATAAATTCCGCGTTTTTCGAGAGTGGAAAAGAATTCCCCGCCATTTTCCCAACAAAAGATATGCACAGCAGTTATCATGGCAGCGGTATAGAACGGTCAGGAAATGACTAAATTATTTTTTACAGAAAAGCGTTTTTTTTTGTGAGGATTCGGTTCTTACAAGGGACTAGAAAACAATGCACTGAGAAATGCAGTAAAAGCTGTGGTAATTTCTAGAGAAGATGGTGACACGATTTTGTATCAATTCTTGGGCTCAATGCTCTCGTCTTCCGTGATTGAAACGGCGGACCTTAGGTTCTTGCCACTGTTGGGAAATCACCTAGACTCGATTAGTCTGTGTTGGGGGATAAGGCGAAAGAGGCAATTGGACTTGATGGGGGGGAGCTCGTCTTCCTCATACTGCTCCTGATTCTCAATTTAACCCCTTTTTCCTGTTTGGTGCCTTATGGACTAGATATTTTGCTCCCAAATTTTTTCTTCCATTCACACATGGACCATTCCACGGAAAATTGGGCGGTATATGACCTCGTACACTACAATATATTAATAAAATTTTTCATCTTTAGACAATCTTGAGGAACTTTCAATGCAAAGTTGCATTTCTGTGTAGATTTTGCTGCTAAGTTTTAATAGTAAAATTTCCGTAATTTTGCGCAATTCGGCGAATAGAATGGATAATTTGTATTAACGTTTATGCAAAACATTTTGGAAGTCGGATTCTTTCATTTATTACAAATGATTGAATATGTCCTTTTGATTGTTTGTATGAAATCTCTCAAAGCTAGTCTTATACTATTTAGCTATAGGAAATAGCTACATAATAGAAATAAATGTCTAAAATATTTCAGCAATTATTGTGAATTATAGTATTCACCAAATATAAAGAGCCATACATAATTTTTTAACTTAATATTCTACCATATTTTATGAATATTCCTCTGTATTAGAATGTATGAGATTATTAAGTAAGTCCAAAACATGCGAAATTATTGATAATTAAATATTATTGAAATACTGAAAGTTAATGGCTTCGCCATAGTACCTCCGTAGCAACGAAGAAAATTACTTATTGTTCTATCCTAGTCGTAGATTAATAACGTATGAGGAATTCCTCTTTGTACTGTTATACAACTTATAGAAAAGGATACCATAACAATTTGTTCAAAAACTCAAAATAATCTCATTTGATTTTCACGAAATCAGAAGACACTTAATGTATAAATATTGTATGGAATAATTCCTGAGTGAAAATTATCTAGATGTCCGCGTCTGAAGAATTTGTTTCGTCTCTGGCTAATGTTTCAGTGTGCGTTCTTGTTATTACTTGTCAACTACCCCATAGTCTTGTTGTCTTCTTGTTCCTGCGATCTGATAACCGTGTTATTTTGCCCATTCAAAGGAGAGTTTTTGGATTCATAAGCATTTCTAATGAAATAATTACTATTGTACTATACGATCATGTTTGTGATCATCAGTGGTGCAAAAATAAGCATGCAAACGCAGCTATGCTGCGGTAATGGATTAGAAACATAGACAATAGCTGAGTGTATTCCTCCTAAATTTTAACATAGCTAATAACTTCATTGCATTATCCTTAATTATTAAAGTACCACAAAAATTTCCATACGTTGGATATTTGTGGTGTACTGTGGAAATAAATTATAAGAGTTAAAAAATGATCCTGGCCAAAAGAATGAAATGAAGAATGGTCCAAAAAAATGAAATGTACCCAGAACACCAAAAGACGGCTAGTTCTAGACACCAATCATATGAAAATGCCTGTTTCAAGGAATATAAAAGCAATTACAAAATTGCCGCATGATCTGAGAGTCTATGAAGCACTGCGTACCTTTTCACCACAATATTCCCCCAGAGGCGAGCGATTTCTTGGAGAAAGAAAGAAAGAACTGGAAGAGTGTATGCCAGCCGTATTTTATAGGCAGACGAGACATGAGCTATCTACAGAAACCATTCCCCCTCGAGGGATTATTAAGTTAGTTTCTTCACCCTTTCTTGCAGAGTAGAGATGGGAATACTCCCTCAGTTTTCTTGAAGTTCGTTTTCTTGCGTTTGATTTTGATACAGGGCAACTTTAGCGTAGGAAAAATGCAACTGAAGTGCGACGTTTTACTTGCGGTCTTATTGTTTCTCGAACGAGATTCCGGTCAATTGGCTTCACACCGCTTGGCCATGAGACACGTCTTTCTGTCGTTTTACCGTTTGTATTATGTACTGTCATTTATCGATGAAAATAGTCCTATATCGAACTTATAGGGACTGTTAAGCGCCTTTTGGCATTTATAAATGCATTTAATTTTCTTTTAAACAATGTTTTTGAGGCTGTGTAAAAGCGTCAAGATTAATTTAAATCAGATGGTGATACTAAAATCGATTAACGATTCATAATTTCAAAGTATTTACGCGGAATTCAGTCTTCAATAAGTCCCATCGATTTCATGAAAAATTTAAGCAAAGAATAATATCCTAATTTCCTCCAAACTAACCCATCACTACCCAGCTCAATAACAGACCATTCCTTGTTTTGGAACTACGCAACATTTACTGTATCATCAGGAATTGACCTTCTTCTAGGTTACGTTTAAATGATCTCGACATTACATTGCATGGAACTGAAAGAAAACATCTCCAAATTTTATGACTTGCATGTTAATAATATCATGTAATATAAATTCCTTAATAATTCGTGGCGACAGAACATCGTCGCCGAAAATTATCCCGCGGCGAAGTGGCGGCAGTGAAACGTCCCATTCCCTCTCGCACTGCCTTCGGATGAAAAAACGCTCCCTACCCAAGATTTAAATTACCTTTCTCATCCCTTTTGATCACTAAAAAAGTACCCCAAAGTAATTTTTTCTAACCTCAGACGGATTGTTTTTCCGACGTCACCCCTTAAATGAATTCTTCAGATGCTTTCCTTCCCTCTGTACAGAGGTGTCTAACGTAACCTAATAGCTCAGAACCCTTTGAGTCACGGTTGTTTTCCCCTCGCACTCCCATTCACTCTCAGGGATTCCCATACTTTCCGTAGTTCACATCACAGAAACCACAAGACGGAAAATGTTTCGTCTTCGCTGCTCCGCCGACGGCTCTTTTTTTATTTTGAATTCTAGTGGCGTCTACCACGCGGCGGGAAGTGAAAGAAAATTGTGCATGAAAACTGAATGAGAAGAGACGTTGACTTGAGTTTCGCAAGAACTGGCGATAAATTTGTGCAGCGTTGGGAGGAACTCTTAGGCTCAAAATGACGAGGGTAATTGTTCGTTTCCTCTAAGCTTGTGATGTTTTGATGGCTGCTGCTCATGGGAATTACGGACAAATAAAGGTCTGTCAATAAGGGAAGGCACTTTACACAGAGGCCATTAGACCAACTCACAGAGGAATATTTAATACTAATAATAAATAACGAAGTGAATTTGCAGATGGAATGCAACATTGGTAATGGTAATCGTAGGTTATTAGAAGGATATTTTTGCTAAATAGTTACTCATAGCAACTGTGACAATTTGATGTTGGTTATTTCCCCTTTTGATAGCTAACGAAGACGTAGAATTAAGATTATGGATGTGTCTTCCTTTGGAAATGTACAAGCTACAACGATAACTGTAATTATTAATTTACAGTTGTTACGTATTTTCAACATTATTTAGATTTAATTAATGGCATAAATATAAAGCTGTAATGTTAGTGAATGAGAGTTGTTTTTAACACAGTGCATACAAGGCTTTTATTGTAGATTTAAAGTAATGATTTAATTTTAAGGCATTTTATGTAGCTTCAGTGATCTAAAGCTTAAATAACTCCGGTCTATTCTCGAAAAAAAAATATACAGAAATACTCAGTACAAACTAGGAGTTGTCTGTTCCCGAACCGATCCGCTACTATGCTAAAGTGTTTACGTACGCAGCAGTTAAAGCCTTTTTAGAAATTAAACTTCGGGTCGATTTCTCCTCCCAATTGTTTGCTTTTGGCGATTAGATTTTTTGATAATATCCGTCGATATTTTAATCGATCCCATATTCAAGGGAAGAAAACTTTTTTCGACTATTATGTTACACTTTTTCAAATTTTTCCTACGACGGAGAACTTAAAAAAATCCAAAAAAGTTACTTAACGCCTAGGTATACTTTATAAGATTGGTAGATGTGAATAATAAACGGTAATCAAGTTAAAGGAGTTCAGCAAGCGAAAAATCTATACTAGCAAAGTTTGGAGAAGCTCCGAAATTCGAAGACGAATCGATTTATAGCAGAATTCAAAATAATGCGAGGTTCATATTAAATTTCGTGATGTTTCATGGAAAATGTAAATACCCTCTGCAGAACAACTCTGCTTATTAAAAAGGAAAGAAAGAAAGTTAGACTATCGTAATCAATTTATAGTTGCTCAATCGTACTTAGCATAGTAGCAGATTTACTGGATCTACGGTGTACATGTGGCAGCATAAACTCTGCATAACGGCTCCAGGAATATTTAAATCTTTAACTTAAGTAACAGCTACATTAATTTTTTCTTTTTTACCTCATCATGAGGTTGAAAATTTCTGCTTTTGATACACCTTCTGATGAGACCCTCGGTCATATTTTTGCCGTTATTATGGTATAAAACGATTCAAAGACATCTTATATTTTGCCTGAATTATATTGAATTCACTATCTCATGATTGTCTCCAAGAGAGAGGGCGTGATTTACAGAGTTGTGGAAAATATTGGCGAATCATCAGTGCTCTCGTAACTACGAATTCAGAATCGTTATCGGTATTTTTTCACCGAAAGCTGAATTTGCCATTCCAGGTGCAGTTTCGGAGGAAGTAGGTGACACTAATGCCAGAGGACAGGTTTTCATTACCCTTTGGTTCGGAATTCATGTCAAAACTCATCGCGCAGTCCCGTCACGTGGTTCCGCAAAACAGAAACTTTGGCTGACTTCGAAAAGGCGCACTTCGGCAACCATTACATGATGGCAATGTCGGCCACCGTGAATTCAAGGAAGAGGCATGAGGATGGATGGGTGATTAAAGAATGAGATATTTCAAATGCCAGTGATTCACCAAGGTACTTTCAGTGTAGCAAAAGTGTGTACATATATTCGTGGAGGATTGTTTAATATGGAAAGGAAAAATCAATAAATAATTTCTTTACATAAATATTTAAACATTTTCTTAAAGTATATCTGCCCAAAAATTATCTTTTGAACATAACATTAAGAAGACAGGAGATGATCTTTTCAGTTGGTGATATTTACGTAAAAGTATAGCAAATGGTATTTCGGTAATTTTGAACGGTGATTAAGTATGGAAAATCTTAATTTTTATTTAGTCAAAATCCCAGCGGGCTTTCCTAAACATCATTGGGTATTTCACAGAAGTACATAGAACGAGGAACGAGTTTTTAATATTTCATATTGATACGGATCTCTATGAAAAACTCCACTCGGCTGAAGTACATTTTCTTACATTTTTTCTCTCAGTAGAATGCTTTTCATTTTATCCTAATTTACGTCTTTGATTTTGACATGAAGTGGACGGAATCAAATTTATAATAATGTAACTCCTTGTCACTTAATGGCTTAGAAATAACGAAAATAATCAGAATTTTCGTCAAATTAATTTTTTCATTTCAGGCAATTAGCAACAAAGGAAAACACATCCATCAAGCCCGTAGACACCTGCAAATTCTGACACAACGCATTTCAGCTGCCTTCGTTGTCACTAAAAATTGATTTAATCTGTTTTTCTTTTTCCGACATTTTTACATCGACAAGGAGAGATACATAAGAGACATTTCGTCTCAAACACATGAGTCTCCAGATTAACGATAAATATCAGTTATTTTTAACTAAGACGACTCGTAAAGAAGAGTTTTGAGAACTACTACTACGTTTGAGGTGCTTACCTTAGACAATTGAGTCATATTCAACTATTACTTCCGACATCTAAAAGGTCTTCGTTGAAGGTTAAGGTACCTGAAAAAAAAAGAAATATTTAGCTTCCACATTTATTTTCAAAAAGTTATAGTAATTAAGCATTGATATAATTACCTTTGCGCAATGCTCCTCTTATTCAAGTGATCCTGAAGAAACTTGAAAATCAAGCCTTTTGTGGGAAAATATTGTTTAACCTTCATAATAATTGTTAGTAGCATGTTAGTGTAGTACTAAGTTATAACATATTAAGGGGAAACGTTTTAACATTACGCTCCTTAAACGGCCTACATTTATACTTAGCAAACCCATACGCCTGATACGCTGAGAAAATCCGACCTGTTATTCATGTTTCCAAAAAATAAAACGACCTTCACCTATCGCTTACTTAATTACTCCGGTAACCGGTTTATATCCTAATCGGGAATATACCTAAGAATAAAAAAAATAGAATTAAGAGTAATTCTAAACTAACTAAGAAAAGTTATCACATATTGCTGTCATCACAGGTTGAAATTTTGAGTCAACATGAATCTAAAATTATGATTCAATTATGCCCCAGTTTAAAATTGTGACATTTACCGACCGAGTATTGAAAAACGAGAATGAATTTAACCCTCAATGAAAAGGGTTTACGTGACAATAAGGCGTGCACCTTATAAGGAGAAACGGATATGAAAAAAAGTCTGACGGGACCGGGACTCGAACCCGGGTCTACCAATCCCAGAGCAACCAACTAGCAATTGGGAGACCTGGGTTTCGCATCCCGGTCCCATCAGACGTTTTTCATGTCTGTTTCTCCTTGGAAATTAAAACTATTTATTAAGGAGTTAATATGCAAGATTAGATGAAACGTTTGTGGGAAAATAATGAAGTAATTATGCTCCGCAGAGTACATAGCTGCAGTATGAGATTGTGAAAGTGTTATACAAACTTGAAATCGCTATAAATGATATGTATCATCATCAGCCATTTTCATCCGACGTCGGATGTAAGCCTCCCCTAGCGTTTTAGGATTTTCCCTAATCTGAGTTTCTTGCTGCCACTTTACCCCTTGGTTCTTAATGATATTTCTGCTGCATCGGTCCTTTGACCTATTTCTTGGTCTCTTCTCATCTCTTAGTATCCAGTTGGGAACTGCTGATGTCCCTCGGTTGTCGTTTGTTCTCGCAACATGGCCTGCCCACATCCATTTCAGTGATCTTACCTTATCTATGATATCTGTCTCTCATGCCATATTCCTAACCCAGGTGTTGCGTTTCCTGTCTCTTCTTATGATTCCAAGCATGCACCATTCCATACTTATTTATGGAGTCTGAAGTCCTTTGGTCTTCTTCTTGAACTCTTCGCATCTCTTAGTGTCCGGTTGAGAACTGTTGACATCCATTTCATCAACTTGCCTTATCTATGATGTCTATCGGTCCTAGCATCATTATCACCAAGTTATAGCTTTTATTTTCTCTTTTTTTGATTCCAAGCATACACCGTTTCATACTTCTTTACGTTGTCGGTTATCGCTGTGTTATTGCTGCATTCAACACCCAAGCTTTATTTCTAGATGTCAAGTCAGGTAAATGCATTGGTGAGAGACCTTTCTCTACAATGATATTGGAATTTTCCACTTCCGAATATTAGCATTACTTCCGAAGGTACTCCAGTCAAGTTAAATTCTTCTGTTCACTTCATCATTCTGCTGTTCTCTCCTGTTGTTACCAGCTGCCTTAGGTATATGTATTCTGAGAAGATATCCATCGTCATTTCATCCAGTTTTATTGATTCTTGACCTGCAAAAGAATTATACATTACCTTTGTTTTTAAGTTCATCTTGAGTCTTATCTTTTGTTAGTTTAGTTCTTAGAGTTAGTTCTTGCCGAGTTTAGTTCTTGAAGTCTTGAAGTTAGATTTTCTGTGCTGGATGTGAAAAGTACTATATCATCAGAAAAATAAAGGTGACTGGTGTACTCCCCATATATCCTTAGGCACTTATTTTCCCACTCTAAGGTTTAAAATAATTCTTCTAGACTATTATGAATAAGATTGCTGCTAAGCAATTCTCGCACTCTCTCATATATCTTGAATTCAACCGTTTCTTCTTGCAGGATTACAGGGGCTGTGGCGTCCTTGTAGATGCTGAGTAAGAGCTGGTTTGACTTAGCATCTATCCTTTGTTTCGCAGGAGCTTCCAGAGTAGAGGTGGTAGTTACCGAGCCTCCGAATATTACCTATGAGGCTTGATCATAGTCTACGAAGCTGAGTTTGAAAGATATCTCATACTCATTTGTTCTGCTGATGATTTCATGCAGCGTGTGGTTGCAGTCAATGGTGCTGAATCCCATGCGGAATCTTGCTTGTTCTCTGTGCTTGGCATCATCCAGGGTCGTCTTCAGTCATTCAGCTATTACCCTCAGGAATGTTTTGTGAACAACATTAAGGAGACTGATGGGGTATTAATTCTTAAAATCTTCCTTGCTTGCTTTATTGTTAAAAAGGACGATTTTGCATGACCCCAGTCCTTGGGATTTCTCTCGTCTCAGGCAATTTGTAAGTAATTGCGCTAATAGTGGCGCAACATCTGTCAATTTTCCAACCAATTTTCAGATATTCCACCAATACTCCATCTGCTTCTCCTGGCTTTCCTTTCTTCATCTTTTCGATTGCCTCCATTACTTCTTCTGGGAGAAGAGAGGGGGCATGTGAGTTTCGTCTTTCTTCTTGGTTCTCCTCTTCAACATTTTCCATCTTTCTGTATAAGTTGGAGAAATTTTCTGCTACTGTCCTCAGTATTGCTTGTCTGTTGCAAATTGTTGTGCCGCCTTCTTTTTGTATGGCTAAGTCTGTTTCTTTCCCATTTCCTGGCTTTGTATGGTCTTTTTCATGCTGTTTTGTATGCTGTTCTATAGCCTCTTGCAGAATACTTTCATTGAAATTCCTGGTGTCCTCCTCAATGGGCCCTTCTGATAGGCTTGCAGAGTTCGGCGTATTCGATGTTATTCCTCTGTGTGCCTGAATTCTTCAATTCCTCTCGGTGTTCGTTAAGGGAGATTTCAGATTTGACAGCAGTGCTTCGGCAATGATAGAATCCCTCGGATGGAACTCGCTTAGTGATAGAAGACTTGAATACCGTAGGAAGCTTTTCGATAAGTTTGTCACTACGGATCTCGGGGAGGAGATAGTTGATTTTCTCATCCCAGATAGTAACGCACGTAATCTTCGAAAGAAAACAAAAAAACGATACAGGGAAATAGTCGCCAGGACGGATAGATATTTTTGGTCATTTTTCCCGCGAAGTATCAGAGAAGCTAATAGCTATCCAGGGTAGTTAGGGATATAGGTGTTTTACACCCTGCCACGCGCCTTTGGCGGTTTGCAGGGCTTAAATGTAAATGTAAATGTGTCTTCATTTGCCGAGTTTTCTTACAGAACTTTCCGTCCTTAGGTTTTCAGATGTACGTAATCAGAGGGAGGGGCGGGATAACTCTTTACAGTGTTGCAACATGTTCCGCTGAAGGAGTTCTTAAGCGTATCCTGAATCTTATGTTACCCGCACCTTTTAAATGCATTTTCGCTCGTGGCTGTACTTGTCACTTCGTCAGCTATTCCCTTTACTACTTTCATAACTTTGCTTTTCAGTTTTTCTTCGCTAAGCGCTAAAAATCTATTTCTTATTTCTAGTTGGAAGTACTGATTTAATTCCGATTTCCTAATACTTACTTCATATTTCCTGCAAGATATGAACTTCTTACGTTCTACTCGCGGTTAATCTTCATTCTGCATCTTGTTATTCTGTGGTAACTTCCTGTGCTAAAGTTGTTCAGTACCTCGCAGTCAGCGACTGTGTAGAGTTTGTTTACCAATATATATAGTCTATTTAATTTTTTACTCTATTGGAATCTCTCCACGTCCAATTCTGTGGAAGATTCTTCTTGATGTACGTATTTGTTACCTACATATTGGTAAATTCAGAAATCTCTACCAGACGACACCCTCGTTCATTTCTCTGACCCAGCCCGTATATTCCTACAAAAGCCTCTTTAGATTCTTGGTTACCTACACGGGCGTTCAAATCGCCCATGATGATTTTATAGTAGTCTTCCTCCTCATCATGTTCAGAGCCAAGAGTCTGATAGAAGTTCCCAATTTCCTTTTTGTTGCTTAACGCTGCTGGTGTGTAAGCCTGGGCGATCTGAAAAACACGCTAATTTATCTTAATAGTAAACTTACATATTCTGTCAGACTTTCTTTCTATTCTCTATACATTATTTTTCAACTTTATGTTGATTAAGAAGACAACGCCTGTAAGTCTTCCGTCCTTTGTATGTACCCCTGTAATAGAATAAATGCCATTCCTTGAGAGACATCAGGTCTTCCGATTTTCTTATGACTCTGTTGAGTCCGATGTCACCCAATTTTATCTTCTCTGCTTCGTTCCCTTGTTCCAGGAGTCGATCTTCTGTCTTCAAGGTGTGTCAGTCGTAGTCTGCGAAGTGCAGGGTGGTAGGTATTTTCTTCATGATTGGCCTCCGTAATGTCATCACCTCCCAGAAATCTGGGTGGGCGCTGCTTTCCGATTCCCGATTACCTTTGAGGTAGGGTTCTCTCTTGAGACGAGAGCTGTAAATTGATCTTAGAATAAGAATACCAATTGTCAATGAAGCCTTTATAAAGAGGAAGAAGCTGATGACATAGTGTCTTGAGAAAGATACCGGTATAGTATTTGTAAAACCATTGGTCTGGAAATTTTTCCTGCGATGAAGTGAACCGAAGACCCAAGGAAAGAAGGATTGTATACTTTTGAGATGTTAATGTGAATTAAGATGGAAAAATCAAATTGGTTTGATTAGAAAACAAGGACGAATTATTAGATATAGTAGTAGAACTAAGGCGGAGGTTGAATAAAAGTGTCATACATGGAGAGAGTTATTTAAAATAGGACGCATAAGTAATACGCACAAAAATAATGCAGGATGATGCATAAGGAGAAATTAACTGTCAAAATTAATAGGAGGGAATGTTGAAAATTGAATTTTAACGTGAAAATCATGAAATATGTGACACACAAACACATTTATACAAACATAAGCATGTACGAAAGTGATGACAACAAAAGGTGACATACGGTTGGGTATTAGTGGAAGAAGTTAGCTTTAAAAGTTCTCTTCTCCTACCTTCTGGTGCGGAAAGCAGGAATTCTTCGTCCCTCCGCTGGGAGCGCCATCTGCGAGGAGTTTAACTGACCTTACGATTAATTAATCCCTCGGCGATCCTCTTGTATCCAGCATTTTCTTGCCTGGTATGATCAATGCTCCATTCCGCCATCGGATTCTTCTCCCTCTCCTTGATATATTCGTACCGATGTTCCAAAGGGCATTCGGAATATATCTCTTCGCGAGTCCTTCTAAAGGAAAGATAGAAATATTAAAATCAAAGCAGGTGGAGCGAGAGATGGAACATGAGCTGCTCTGTCAAGAGCAAGTTCGGCGAGGAGTATGATTTCCAGCTTTATCTCCTCTCAACTAATTTAGGTACTCATCGGCTGTACTGATATTCTACCTGTTTTTCTACTGTTTACATCCGTAAGAAAATTCAAACTCTTTGTGAGAAGATTGCTTTACTTCATAAGTACAAAGGACTTTGTCAATGTGGAGTCAAACCATAGACTGCAATGCTCACATCGCCTATTTTATTACGTCAGCGGTAAAAATGTGTAAATAACATTAAGATATGAATTGATGAAGTACATCATTAGATATCACGCGTGTCCAAATTAGCACCCGTGTCATAGGTTTGCCACGCATAGTGTACCTTTACTTGGTTGAATTCCATTATATGGCAAATATTTTTATTCGATAAAATATAAATAATTAGCATAGGTACCATAACCGGTTTTGAATTACTTAAGTGAACTGATGTATCTAACGATGTTATTCGTTACCGATACTGAGTGAAATGACTCTAGTTATTTAAAATTTCACTCAGATCTCCACATTCCTACATGAAAGAGAGTAGATATCCTTTTTTCACTGTACTCCTATTCGAGTTTCGACCGCAATTTTCTATTCATCCCATCACGCACTCCCTCACCGAATGCCTTTGGGATGTGAAAAGGAGGCGTGGAACTGAGTTCCCTTTAGAAACAACGGCATTTTGCGTGGGCCCTGACAGCTTGACCACATTTCGGAGCTTTGAGAAATCCACTTCAGCGGAATTGGCACGAGTCAACATCTGGTGTACGAGCCGTGTCACGGTCAAATTCTTTTCTGGCAGAAAAACTCTATAGAATGGCCAGAGAAAGGAGTAATTCCAGTAAGGGGAACCAAAGGTCAGCTTATCGACGAGTTTCCTAGGTATCTCAAGAATGCAACCCCTTGGTTCCCTCTCTCTGGAAAAATTTAGTCGTGGTAGAATATTGAGGGCGGGAACAAAGAGAGGGAGGAAATTACTTTGGAGACAGCTGAATTCGGATTGATCGACAGAAGCGATTTTAAAACATCTGTGCATTGGATGCCAGCCTTTACAACGCAGAAAGTGGAAGGTATTGCCCGCGATCAGAATACGTACGCTAGAAATAAAATCAAAATGAGAACTTTAAAGATTAAACAAAGACACATTTCTTTAGTCTTTTCTGCCAGAGATAAATTGTGAATGGAAATTCATAATTAATATCGTCCTATTGATCAAAGAATGGCATTCTCTCTTGGATTGAAAATCAATTTCACATTACGAACAATGATTTCCAATAGCATAACAAATCTCTGATGAAATGCTTACAATTCGTCTTTCGATCGTTATTTTGTAACCAAGAGTTGTCTTCAGGATTCTATTCGAATATTAACTCTCACAATGAGCAAAAGTGTAACCATTGTTCGTAAGACATTGATTCATAGTGAGCTCAAGCAATTTCGGGAGTAAGGTGCAAAATATTTATTCACATTTGAGACAGAATTAAAAAAATGTTTAAGATTCGAAAATTAGAATTAAATCGCTCGTTTGAACCGTTTTGCCTTTGAATACGACCGAATAAACATTCTATATCTTGAAGCTTCACAAAATCAAATACGAAAACCAAAAAGAAAGAAAAAACAAAGATAAAATATCAGAAATCACTTCATGGAATAGGGAAATAATTGAAGCAGAAAGAAATATTATGGTTTTAAAATCAGAAAATAATATTTTGCTTTGAAACGATGACGAAGGAACTTACTTTTGAGAGGATTTTGACATTTTCACTAGAAAACGATATATCGAAAAGTATTCCTCTGTGCGTGGAATATTTTTCGATATATCGTTTTCTATGGTTATCTTATCGTAGTCGTTGGAACGGGTATGTATTTCTAGAAATCGGCAAACAATTTGAAGAAGATAACTTGCGATTCCACGTCGACCAAAAGGTAAGCTCGTAGAATAACCATCAGAAATAATTATGAATTGTAAAGTTTTAAGTGTGTCAAATTTGTATTTAAAATATCAACTTTTGTTAGGGTAATTATGAAGGTATTTCACAGAACTCAAAATATAACGTAGTTTTGCTGCATTACGCGAGAGATAATACTTATCGAGTATAAATTCATAAAATAAAATATTTTTAAATGAGATGTCTGGGGTATCTGGGTGTATCTGGAGGATTTTTAAATGTAGGATTCAGATTACAGTTTACAAAAGAGTAACATACTAATTACTTGTTGTTAAGAGTGATAAAGTTAATAAGATTTTTAATATACATTGCCGGCCATGAAAAATCATTACGTGCAAACAGACAACAAATGAAGACAAGTAAATTCACATACATATGAAATTTTATGAAAATAATGTGATTTTGCGACTTTGAAAAGTAAACAATTGCAAAAATGCTAAATTTTGGCTGCTAATTACATGATATCTTCTCCCTCAGCAAAGAAATTACGTCATCATTACTATTTTAGCATAGGAAAACTTCGAGAAACCTAGAGAAAAGTTATATGTGTAAGAAATATTATTAATGCACATTACTCAGTATTGCGGCTATATATGTGAAATTGCGAACTGACGCGAATTTACTCCTTTTGGAAAGAGCGTAATCCGAAGAACGATATTCTCGTAAAAAAACGATCGCTCGAAAGTCAGGTCTTAGAATAATCCAGCATTCAGAGTTCACGTTTAAGAGCTGTGATTTAGGATAGCTAATGATCTACCTCAAAAGCTATTCCATTCTTCCGCTAACACATCAATTAAATCTGACTTTCCTCTGTAGAAATATTCGCCCGAAGATTTACCTTGGCATACTAAAGAACGATCTGCGCAATAGAACCTGCTATTAAACCACCTTCCTTAACAGGCATCCGAGCGACTTTTCTGATCAATTATTCGCCACTCCCTCAAGTGGAGAAATGGGCGCCAAATGTATACCAATTCTCCGCAACACCTTTTTTACCATACCGCCGTAGTATTGAGATCGTAAGATTTCATTATGGCCGCAAAAACTTTCTCCAATCCCGCAGTCATGTAACGTGTATTTAACCCATTTTACTCGAGTTACCGATCAATGAAAACCGATATTCATGAGGGACCTCGATAAGATTCAATTGATACCTAAAGACCGTTAAACGTTGTTGCTTTGAACTTGAAAATAAGCAGCCTCAAGTCAATCATATGATAATATGTTCAAGAGCTGAATAGCGAGTGAATGACCCGTAAAACAAAATGATCGACTTTCCCAGAATAAATTCTGCTCAAGATTTAGTGAATATTAAAAAATGCCTTGAGCGGCGTGGGAACTTTTACTCATTGTTATTGCTTAAATTCAGCTGGTACAACTACAAAATAAAAATATATGAATGCCCCGAATAAATTTACTACTAGTCTCCATTTCATTTTCGTTTTACTTCGCTGGATTAGCAAACTAAATTATTTAGGAGCGTGCATTTTTTTGAGAAAGTGACGAAGATACCGCGGGTTATCTCTGATATAGGTGAATGCAATATATTATTTTATTCTCTACAGATTATAAAGATAACATGTTATTTTAATTGGATTGAAAATAATGAAGGCAACAATCGCATTGGCTATGATTCATATATGATTTACAGCTTTTAGGGTAAGTTAGCCGATATTTCAATTCGTGTTTATGATAATTTTTGGTAAGATTTTTCTAAAGCTAAAATTATAAAACTTGTAATCACAAGGTATAGTCACATTTACCATTTAAAGATCTATTTATGATAATTAATGTAGTTATTTTCTGATTCAAATCACAATTAACTGTATAGGATCAATAACCGATATCACAAAATCTTCAAATACCTATTTAAGATTTCAGGAGGCTCACTCGCCTCCTGCAGCTTCAACGCTAAGAATAATTACATTTGGTAACAAGGTAGACACCTTATTTTCAGAGCTAGGGATGAGAACACTGATCAATTGTTACAGCCTAGCTGTAAGCTTTTGTAAAGCACAGGAAAGTGGAATTACGTATGTCTATGACTGATATCATAGCTCTGGAAAATACTTTTGAGATATGAGAATCGTTTTATATAATTATGTTGCATAAATTTCACGTGTGTCAGTTAATAAATTAACAAGATCGCTACATCTAAAACAAATTTAATGAATAAGTTTGCTTTATGTGCAGCGTAACGTGATAGATGGATTAGATGGAGACCTAGATTTGCATAATAGCAATAAGCAAAGGAATATGTATAGATGAAGGTGTAGGAACAAAAAGAAATCTGTTATCGGAAAAATACATTAACCCAAACTATGAAAGCAAACCTATAGAACACACGAAAATAGTAAGTATTAGCTTTAATAACTCATTGGCGTGCAAAAGTTCTTAGTTTCATTAGGGAGATTAGGTTGGCATTGGGGAACCCTCAAGAGGGTCACAACGTAAAACGTATATATAGCTGAATGAGCTCTTGAGTGGCTTTCATAATGGGAAAGGGACCATTTTATAGGAGATGAGATTCCCGAGAAGAGATTATTAGACCATACGGTGGGAACTGGTGCAAAAAGTTGAATTTTAGGTAGGAATACATTTAATTAATGTGGGTTTGGAATTGATCAACATTTTGGAAAGGCATACGCTGAAACCGCAAAAGAATGGCTGGACAAAAGACTTCGATGGAAAAAAATCCAAAATTTACAGTAGAAATACTGAAAGGGGATGGATTGTTGATGAGAATGATAGTGTAGGATGCTGAATAAAAGATAAAGAGAAACTGAGACTCACTGTCTTGGGTGAGTTTTGGGAGTAGTCGATCAGTAAGAGGATAAAGGGGTCAATGGCACTAATTAGAGACCTACCTATCAACCCAAACAAAAATTTAGAGCAATGGAAAATATTAAACCTGTATCTTCTTAAGGTTGCTACCATAACTCAATAAAAGTCTTCGTCTACATACCGCCTTTCGGCCTGTGGCGGGGGTTGCATACACGATGTCTATTTCCATGATCTCTCACTGTCGTTCGCGAAAAAAAAAGTTAAATACATTTTCGAAACGAGTATTTTTTCTGATTCTTTTTGCAGCATATTCTAAATATTCTTATTCTTCGTTCTGTAGCGTATGGGTAACGCTTAATGATTCTTCGTGATGATTCTCAACAACACGAATCACCTTTCGCTGTATTTTTTTCTAACTCTCGAATTCAAAGCGTTTCTGCATTGTCCCACTCTCCGTATACGTACTCAAGGAGGGAATCTAATGCTGTGATCGCCTTCGACATCGATCATTTTACAGTTTTCAACAATATAGTAAGATTGAGATATTCTTGAGATTTAGTTGGCAAAAATGATTTGTAATCGTACTCAATTATTTTTAGTTCTATTTTACATCTATGTTACATCTATTTAATTTGAACTCGCTCGTCAATGTATGCAAAGTTGTACCATAACATATAATCACAAACGTTTCATGTTACTGTAACTCGTGCTGTACCTCAGATTCATTTCGCTTGCCATTTGCAGAATATCCCAAAGAGTTCATTTATAGTACTCGGAATGCGATGCAATGCCGAGCTGACTGATGACGCGCGATTATAAGCTGAAGTCCCGTAGAAAGGAGCTGTCGTTGATTTCTCAAGCAACTGTGGGGACTTGTTTATATTGAGGAGATTGATTATAGAGATTGAGATTATAGAGGAACCGAGCGATTCCGAGCCATGAGATTAATGCAACTGCAAATTATTTTATGTTATGAACGATCTTGACCCACTGTTCTTAGATTTTCGAAGTTTTTATTTATAATGGCTGTTGGAACATTAAATAATAATGTCCGTGAACGGCCTATCAACGTCTTTAAACAAATTCTAAAACAATCCCCAATCAACCATCTCTCAGGTTGTGGCACAGATGATGAAATTCGCCCAATGATCTATCTCCTCGTTGAGTTGACGATTTCGTCGAATTAGAGCACATTTTTCGTGAAGGAATAAATTTACCGGGTTTATAAGGAAATACGTAATGCTAGGGACGACTAGAACATACTACCCGCTTTTCGCATTGCATGCAGTTGAAACACTCGATCGAAGCGCGCCGTTTTTAAATTTGACTCTAATCAGATCGCATCACATCGCATTATGGACAGTATAAACGGGGTCTTGGAAATCGACAGCTCGATCGCGATTCACCAGTTTCTTAGCCTTCGCATGGCAGTTATTCGATCAGCTTTGGCGGTTGAAATATTTTGGAAAAAAGAAATGATCACGAGGAGGAATGAATTGCGAAAAGGAGAGCTAGCATTTGTATTCTTCACTCGAGCGCATGACCTCACAAGTTGCGGTAAACAAGTTCGCAAAACCCTCCACCATCTGGCCCACTTCGGAATGCTGCACCATCAACGTTTCCTCTCGAATTCTTCATACATAATCCAAGGGATCGAGAAATTTCCCCCACGCGTCGGAAATCTCACCAAAAAATACACCACGACTCATAAAAATACGAGAATGACCGGATGTGATCCAGCCGGAACGGCAGTATTTCAGCCGAACCTTCCCCGAAATCCAGACAAACTTCCCGGCCATCAACTTCTCCTCACCATTTTGTACGCTGGCATATTCGCATCGGGCGGCCATTATAAGAAATTTGGCCTAACAACCAGGACAGCCTCGCCTCTTGACCGAAATTCCACCCGGCAGAATTGCGACGTGGTCAAAACGTATACTTCGAATACACTCTCCGAGTGCTTGAAAAAAAGGAGCGTCGCGCATAAGCGTTCTCTCATCCTACCGCTTTGCTGGGTGCTCTTCGTGTGCCAGAGTCAGAACAGGATTTGCAGCCGCTTTTTTGCCCCTTTTTCTCTTATTTTTCTTAAAAAGACTGAAGAGCCTTGACCGTCGGCAACTCCTCGCGCACTCTGGAAGTATGAGGTTTGGATTGCAGGAGACTGGTCCGGAGGAGCGAAACAAAAAATAAAGTATATTTTCCGGCTTGCGAGACTCCGTACCCCAATGCCGCAGGTGGGACGGCACTAACTGGAAAGATTTATCTCTCACTCTCTCTCCTGTACGTCCCTTGTCCGGACCGGCCAATAAACTTCGCGTGGGCACGGGGAAATTATGTGTACCTGTGGGACCAGAGGATCCAAGTATGCAAGGAGTATAGCAAGGCTGAGACGGTGCACGATAAGAACTTCGGGCGGCTCTTGAGGAATGCAAAATTTTTTCCTAGAATCCAACTTTCATACGCAAGTTATGTCGAATCTGTAAACGAAAAAATCTAAAAATTTTATATTTAGTTTGAAGTAATACGCCTCTTTCAGAAACTTAGTTTTGTGGATCGTCATGATAATGGTTCTCCTACGATGTTCAAACAGATGGCTGGCTGTAAATTATAAATGATTAACACTATAAATTACGTATTATAAAATCTATTGCTACGTCAGTGAATAATTAGCAAAAATACATAAAAATATATTCTGAACTTTACAATGTAAACTCGAATGATAAATAATCTGCGATATTATTAATAATGAAATAAAATGTTCAGATAAATTTGAAACGCTTTAAATGAATATGCACTCCTATCAAATATTATATTTGCTACTATTACTTAGGAAGTGAACAATCATACCTCATTAACTTGGTGTTAACGGAGTGTCTTCGGGTAATCGAACGAATTGTTAGTTAATGCTACAACATAAAGAATAGATGGATTTCATATGAATGATACCTTTATTTTACAATGAAATATAATTTTTAAACTAAAAGAATTCATAAATTGCATATTTCATTCTCTCGCCACTTGTAAATTATTTTAATAGATTTATGAAGTAAAGTCTAATGTGAGTTAAATGCACCGCATCTTTTTATTGTAAGGAATTAACAAATGAAACTTTTCGCTGTCGAAGATAAAAAACATGAGCCGTTGAATGCTAACTAGAGTGGGACGAGGTAAACAACTAAGAACCTCCCGTTTTGTAAAGATATTACAATGGATTTTATTCATATTCATCGTTAAAACTCTTAAAGAATGAGAAAAACTACCTTTTACGCGGTAGTAGTATTTTTAAAAGTGCTTCGACAGCTAAGGTCATTTCGCACATGAGCCTCCACCGGGAATCGAACCAGGGACCACTTTCGCGGAAGTCGAACGCGTTGCCCACTTGGCTATCCAGTTACCCCACGTTATATGTGCTAAGATTCTGATGCATCGACTAAAGAACTTGTTAAATTTGTTTTGAAAGTGCAAATCGCTACACCGAAACGAATGAGAGGGAACCAGAAAACCTTTCCCCTCCCTCCGTATTCTCGTTAGGTACTGATAAATTATTCATGTTTGAAAAAATTCAGATTTTTCAAAACAAAAATATTCTTGCCTGACCGTCAATGAATGATTAATGGATTCCAATTTCAATAAATTTAAAGGTCAGTGAATAACGTAAATAACGTATGGGAAACGTATTTACAACTCATTCTTTCAACTGAGGCAGAACCCATGCGTTAATAAATATGTAGCACTGGACTTAAATAAAGCTTGAGAAGTACTCATCTGCTCCGTTGTTCCAGAGATCAGATGTGGGAATGCATACACTCCTGTGTACACGATTTAACGTTTATGAAAGTCGTCTTTCATGTTACTTAACAATAATACTTTAACCAACCGGGATTAAGATAGGAAAGGTATACAAAAGTATTTCGTGGCCGTTTACGAGAATGCATGCAATTATAAGTGGGCGATAGGAATAGAAAACATCATTACTTTCTTCCAAGATTATTTTTGAGTCTCCGAAAGCTGTTTTATCAAACTATTCAGAAAGCTGTAAACTAAAGTATACGTAATAAAAACTTAATCCATGCCTTTAGTGAAGAAGGTAATGATATGCATGTTAAAATCCAAATTTAGTTAGGCTGAAAATGACCATGACGAGCCGAAACTATTTGCCATTTTATTTTCTTGGGGTAAATTAAATGTTATATACTCAATGGTTTTCATGACTTTCCATAATTCTTGAATGTAAACAATTGACAGAATGGCAAAAAACGGCAATCCAGTCTACTGAAATTTCCATAGATATTCGAGGTATTCCTTCGTTAGTCTTCCCTATAGTCTTCCCTAATAATGAGCCCCTTAGTACTTTCTTTGTGTCTTTTCCTTTGCTCTTACTCTTGGTTAAAATTTACTTGATGGATCGATCAAAGTGCAAACGAGCCTCGCCTAGGCTATATTTTCACGCAGATAAAATTTACTATAAATTTCGTCTACGCTGCTATATGTCTACTTTAAAATTTGTTCACTTCCTACTCTACCGAATGATTCATCTTTCCTGAAATTTTCGCACGTTGTTCAGCTTTTATTTACTTGCAAACCACTTAACAGAGCACTCAAGGGGAAGGCTAATTATTCTATTTAACCCATTTTGACTTTATTCAAATCTACAAGTCACAATATCGCATCGTTGCTCTTTCCAAAGCCGTTTAACTTGCGGCCTATGGTGAGATTGGCATTGACTTCCGCCTTCTGAAGGCGGTCGACGTCTTAAGAGATAAAGAGCGATGGAGCGGCAGATAAGACAGGTTCCAGACCGGAGAGGAACTTCGGAATTGGGGCGAGGGTTCCTTGATGAGGAATAGGCCCGACCATAGGAAGAAAACATTTTCACTGATGAGCAGTTTAGCAGTAATGGAGGAGAGACAAACTTAGGAGGGAACGCCCAGAAATTTAGAGTATGTTTTCAATTGCAATTACATCCATTTATAACATTAAACAACCATTTTACAGTCCAATACTGATGATAATGAAATTGTTACAAAAATGGAACTATAATCGTCTTTAGCAGAAATTATAAGGCAGAAAATAAACGGAATTCCAGACATTTAAAAAGAATCGAAACATGTTGTCAAATCGACAAAAGATCAACTTTGCCTCCCATTTCAATTAAAAGTGAATCAAGGGAGCTGCCAAGGGTTAGATTGGGGAAGTAAAAGGGGCGAATAAGAAAAAATAGGTAGAAGGTGAGCAGAAGAAATAAACTCAACGCACTTAACCCATTTAAATTCAGCAGGTCGTGTCAACATGTTTAACACAGGAAAATCCAACTCTCACTTCAATCAATTTTAATATTAGCCAACATCTGCTCTTGCTAAAACTCGAACAACAAAGACAATGAACTGGGTTAACCAAATTGACAGTGTGCCTCAAAAATGACATATTGATCGAGACATTTATGATGCTACGACTAATAACGAAATTTCTTTTCAAAACAGACATAACTAGCAAACAAGAAACACATATTGAATAATACTAGCGTTTGGTGGCGTTTGGACAACCTTAAATCACACAAAAGACAGGTCGGTTAAGCTATTTGTAAGGTTTTAAAGTCACAAAGTAATGCGAATTTTCAAATTTTATTTTCTATGAGGAATATCATATAAATGCGATCTTGAAGTTTTATGTGGCACCAAACATTGCAACAAAGAATTATTCATTAAATTTAAAATTATTAATGACGAATAGTAATAAATATTAAACATTTTATTTGTCCTATCATCAGCTCTGGAAATGTTTAAAAGCACGCGCCCAAATATTTCAATAAATCATAAGGAGAAAAACACTTCTTTTTCAAGAAATGACGACAGCTGATACACTCAAATGCATTTTCTACGACTTAGATTGATGGTTTTCAAAGCAATTCTCCATTCTTCACTGCATTCATTTCCGCATTCTTTTTCTAAGAGTATAAATAAATGTAAAATTTACTGTTGTGTTTTAACGGAATTTCATAGTGTTTAAGGTTTCTTGATGAAGTATTAAAGCTACATTAGGAAGACCCAGTCAAACCGTTATATGCATTTTTAGAAGAAAAACTCTAAAAGCCCAAACATAGAGGTGAGATTTCTATTTCAGACTCACATTTGACACAGTTCCCGCTACGAGTTAACGAACTCTAACTTTACGACGGTCCGTTTTAACAGCGACTCTTTTAAAAGACCCGAATCGAAACTGATCGTTAAATTTGCGTACATTTTTCTATCTACACCATATTTCAAGTGCTTGTACATACAGCAATGAAAATCGACTCGCGCAAGCTATAAAAGTAACCTGATTACCATGTCATAAATTGTGATTTTTATGTGATGATAAATATGTAAAGGAGAAGAATTGGAAGCAATTTTAGTGTATCTTTTCGAACTTTCGAGTAACTCCTAAAAGATCTTGCTTACATCCATTACAGTATATTTTTATTTTTGAATTGAGGAGCAACATGCTCCTGGCTTAATATATGCTTAAATATTGCCTACTTCGGAAAATGAAAGTGTTCTTCGATTATTCATTCCTCAAATATATCTCTACGAAAATAATTTCCCTCCTTATTTCTAAGATGCTATCTTACTAATTCAATTGATTGTGCTCAAATCTAAATAGAAAATGATAAAAATGTAAGTAAGTAAGAGCTGGTTAAAATAAAATAGTACGTAATGCTTACTTATTCGCAAATCTTAATTTTACTATAGAAAACGCTGCAGAGAGGAGCAGGAGTGGGTGGGAGGGTCGCACTCGGTGCAGCATTGAAAAATATGTAAATATATGATGTTACAATATTATGCTTATGAAGTCACACTTAAAATTCATAGCTGCACCAATACCTAAAGCTAATTGCCAATTTTAAGAGCAAAGAAAATGCTTATTATATATACGGTCTCTGTTTTTTGTTTATTTTATACAATCCTTTATCTCCATTTCCTAAGCGTATGTGAAACCTTGGTCTGGCTATCCCCATCATTTGAAATAAACATATGAATCATAAATGTATAAAATATACGAATATATGTAAATAGCCTGTAAACAGTAGGCGAAAATTTGCAGTGATGTTTTGTAACCTCCTTAGGCTTGCGTAATTTCGTTTCCGCTGTCTCAAATTCGCCAGTAAGGCTACCGAAAACCTTCTGCTGACTAATTTCAAACCAAGGCAAGCAGTGAACATGGAACAGAACGGCATCTCAGAGCAGATCATTCATTATCTTGAAGCTTAGCCATTAACCTTCCCCACGACTAAGAGCGAATTGGGATCGTCCACCTGCAGCTCGCTGTGGTCCAACGATTAATTGATTCTTTTTTTAATCCTTCTTTTTTTCCAGAGTTCATTTGTGCCTCAACTGAGGAGTTTTTTTTCTCCGTCCACCGTTTAAAGTCTCCTTCCATAGAACATGGGCCCTCTTGCCGAGAAGCATTCCAATTCTTTACATAAATTCGAGAAACCATGCAAGATACTTCGCGAGAGAGGTAAATGTTTTACTCTTACAGAAAGGTTGGGTCTAAATGGCCTCCCTTCCAACTATATTCCAACAGAGATAACTTAAACACAAAGATAATAAATATTTTTACCATATCTGAGTGTGTAACTTACTGGCCAAACTTAAAAATCCAAACAATCAAATGGGGGATACTTAAAAATCTAAAATTTAGGAAAAACATTATCAATATCCATGTAGTTATTCCATATTTAAATTTGAAAATTGTGGACCCCTAAAATTAATTTTTCTGGATGTTTCCCTAAAACTGAGACAAGATTAAACACAAAATAAAACAAACACTACATTCTTATTTAAAGGAACAAAAAGCACAACTCAATCTCTACTGATTCGCCATATTACACGGCATGTAATAGCAGTTCCCAGAAAGAAGTATGCAACCTGATAATAGGAATCTGAAAGGGATGTTTACCTTCCCCTGACAATGTATGAACAAATTTAGTGCGAGGTCGTGGTAGAGTGAGATTCAAGCCGTAAAACCAGTAAAAATTTGTTTGCTTAGTTTTATCTGATGACAAGAACATTTTAGGAAGGAGAGTATCTTAAGAATGAGAGCTTCAACTTATATTAGTTAGATATCGCTTCTTCGTTGAAAGATTTTCAAACAAAGAGTAAAAATAAACTGTATTTCATATCAAACTGGCTGACATACAACATATTTAGACACACACATTGTATGATATTATAAGTACTCACAAATATGTTATTTCGTCATGACGAGGGGTGTTGCACTGGTAGATATGCAGTTTTGTGAAGAAAGTTTTCTTTCTTTTGTTATTTCAAAACTGATAAATAACTGTCTGGAAAGTTGAAAAATAATAGAGATTAGATAAATAGTTTGGAATTTCTTCATGGAAAGTTGCCATTTCATTTCAGCTACTGCAATCCAATGTAATCGATGCTAATGGATACATCGTTTCAGCCTTTTGAAAGATTTTTGCAGTAAGTTCCAGTACAAGTACAAGTATAAGCTTAACTGATTTAACTTCCCCAATATTCCCACTTTTTTTCCGAGGTATAATCAAAGAAGAATGAGGAAGGAAAAAGTGATAAAATTCTATTCAGGAAAATATGCTTTTCAACCACTTTTTCATCATCAAAACCCTTAAAATTATATTGCATCTTTCAATCCAAACGCCTGCTCATTCCACAGTTCTCACAACGGAATCTCCGCGCGATTCTGCGTTTACTCAAAATCATCGCGCTCTCGTAACTCTCCTCGAGACTCTTTTCATTCGTCACGCGAAGCTTTCGGAAAATGCCAACAGGGGTCTGATTCTGTAAGTGGGCGGCGCGGGCTAAGAGGACGTCGAGAGCAGAAGAAAAAATTGATGGCCAGGCTTCGGAAGACTGTTGGGAGCAACGGAATGTTCCAACCGTCACAACAAGGCAGACGGAAGACGATAAGTAACGGAGAGTTTAATTAGAGCCTGGAAAGCGTTTTATAGATTTACGGATGGGAAAGAGAAGCTTTTCCTTCAGTCTTAATAAACTGCGGCGATGTGTTTTTATTCGAAAAAACTAATACGGTGGTCACTAGATTAACGGGTTTCATCCGCAGAATCGGCAGTTCAATAGGATGAGACTAAGAGAATTAAAGAAAGCACTTCGTAGTTTCCACACTAAATGTTTTATTTAAACACGACCGGTTTCGGCTAACGCCATCATCAGGATTTAAATATGTAGTGTGGAAAATACGAAGTGCCTTTTTTAATTCTCATTATGGCTTTCCACGAAGTCCGGCCTAATACTATAGCATTTAGGATGAGAGTAATGATAAACGATTTATGAATTTCTCTTGGGAGACGTCAGTTAAAAGCTAAAAATATTTTGAAATGAAATTTTACGTAGGTAAATAATTACGTGTAATGTGACGCCCGTTTAGGTTAAATATTATTACGTACTTACTAGTCGTTGCGACAATGAGAGTTGCTTTATGCAACGTTTTTTTCAGTAAAAACTGAGAATCGGTAGTTATTTTGTCATACGGATTACATGTATACACTTTGTAGTAATTAGTTAACAGTAAAAATGATCTATCGTAAGTTTTGTGTTGTTAATTCGGGGAAAATGTTTCGATACGTGCATATATCAGGAAATGTTACCTCCTAGGGAACTGTCTTTTCTTATCTGAAGGTTTTATGTAATTTGAGAAGTTTCGTGAAACAATGCATGTAAAAAGTCAGAGCCTGTTGGCAATCTTTCAACATTATTAAACTTTTTCCTTAACTATTATAAATTATTACGGTTGTGTCAATTAAATTTTATATTTCGTTGTTCTAGAAATTTTTGTGAAATTCGCCTGATACTTAATACTTAAGGTCGTTGCTAGAATCATCATAAAGAAATCATAGTAGTTACGTAATGATTTAGAGAATAGGTTACCGATAGGATGTTGGAAAGGAAATAACTCATCGCAGAAAAGCCGCGAAGCTGAATCCCAAGGATAAATAAGAGTGAAAAATAGCGGCATGACTGGTACACGAACCCAGGTCTCCCACTTTCCGGGCAGGTGTTCCGTAAGAATATTTTTCACCACTGTTTATCCTTAGGTTATCAATATTTGAGTTCTTAATGTCTGTTTTTTCCATTCTCGATGCGCTACAAAAAGTTTAGGTAATATTTTAGTAAAAACGTTTCCCCTTACATTATTAAATTACATTCCGTTTCTTTATTTCAATACAACATATTTCCTCGATTTATTATATTACGTCCAATTTTTCATGTACTGTCTTTCAATATTATAATAATTTTGCAGACTGCTATTATGGCCTCAACAACAGTGGGATATGAACTAAAGCAAAAAGACGAGAATAATAATCTTTGATATTACTCTTTTCTGTACGGCGTATCTCAACTTCGACTGTTAAAAATAGGTAAATTCGAACTCTCTCTCTCTTTCTCCACGAAATAGCGAAATTACATCCAGCAGAATTTTCTCAAATTCACAAATGTTTTTATACGATTCGCAAAACTCTCCCCATAGAGAATAAATTATTTCAATGAATATCGAAGGTTGATTTTCGGGTAATAGGAGCATTTTTCAGAGGCATTTTACATAAAGATCTTCAAAAGAACCTCCTGAGGGCAAGATAACTTGGTCAATATTGCAGACCACACCGTTTTAGTACTATTTCTAGTATTATTTTATGTTGATACAGAGAGATAGGAATTGATTCTCTTCCAGACAGCAGAAACCACTTCTTGATTGAAAATTGACAGAAATAACTTAGACAGAAAAGTGGTCTAAGAGACCTAAGATCAAAAAGGGGATCCGAGGAAATTTCCGGGAATAATGCGGTATCATTTCCATTCCTCCGTATACCTTTCTTCGAACAACATGGAATTCGGTATTTCCACTTCCGGAACATTTTTTTCATCTATCTCTTCCCTGGAAATCACTCACGTCTAGCCTTTACAAGGAAAGATATCCGGTTTTTTCCTCTCAAATTGACCGCGAAAACGTGGTTAGTCCGTCCTCGAATACCATTGGAAGAGCACCTGCTACTCCCTCAGCTTCGTTTCTAGGTCGCCTTTGCCACATTAATCATTCCTATAACAACCTATTCCTGTTAATTGACCGGTGGTTCGGCTCACTTGGCTAGCTCACCGGCATCGCTTCTAAAAAAAGACGTAATTAATTTGATGGATGATGCTGAAGATGTTGGAGATTTGTAGCATAGGTTTGTATTCATAAATTGTATGGCCGAGCTGATAGCAGAAAGCAATCAATGGCCGAATCGAAGAAATAGTTCAATTAACTAGATTTAAATATAGCAGTCCCACAAAATTATCCACGTTTTATTAATGATAAAGTCAATGAATATAATTGTTTAACTAGTGTTTCCTTTGCAATTAGCCAACCAATTTCCCCTAAATACTATATACTAATTAAGCAACCCATTGTACGAGTTAATTCGTATTCATAAACCTACTAGAATAATTAATCTTAACTACAAAATTTGAAATTTCTGAAAGTTAAATGATGCATGATATCATTTCATCATCCATTGTAACCAGTCGAATGAGACTGAAGCTCTGGAGAATCCTAAATGTTTACAATTTAAATGTACATATTTAATTTTATTTTTAACTGATTTTCCGAATATAATAATCAAATAGATCTCAACCGCTTTTTCATTATATATGACGCAAGAATAGATAAGACTTAAAATTTTACTATAACTTCCATTTTGAAGTAGTTAATACATAATTTCAATTCAACAATTTAAAACACTATTTTGGAAACTTAAAAAAATTAATTGAAATCAACATTATTAAACACTTTGAATGCAATATCTTATTTAAATGTTCACTTTAAAAATATAAGTAAAAAAGCAATCGCCCAATGAAAAATTAAATGATTAAACCAAAAAGCTCCAGAATCCTATACAAGAAACCCTTTTAAAGCTATAATATGTTCAGAAATTCATTAACATATTCTGCTTAATTTGTTCATCATGGTTTGGAGTTACATTTTATATATCATAAATCAAAACATTCCGGCATTTAACCCCCTTTCAATTGAAGCTGTTTTGTTTTATTTTGTTTGTATCAGATTATACATACTTTCACAATGACACGAATCAGTTCGACTAGTGAGTGAATTATCTCTTCTTTATTACTTCTATTATTTTTTGGGTGTTTGACTGATCATTAAGAATGTGTCTAAAATGTAACTTTTAACTTAAAGCATCAGCTTTCTAATATCAGGATTCTAATAGTTTCACAGTCTCTTCTTATTTGGTATTTTACATTTTTCTCTACTTTAAATTAGTTTATGACTGAAATATCGCTAACTAAATTAAGACGACGGGTTATCTGTAAGAAAGGTCTGACTTATACCAGTCATTCCTAATAGAAACCTAATTGAGGTTAATCCTATGACTGCATTAAATGCAATATTATTAATCGAGTAATAGCAGCCCCATCTAAGTGGCGAAAAACATCGATCCTTCCCTTACACAATTTTATGCTGCATGCAACATACCATACCTACAGTAAAGTCTAAGTATTTTGCAGCTACGCAACCCCCGTAAGAAATTTCCCGATAGCACAATTGCGATAATTGCTCCAATATCGTTCCCAGCTTCTTAATTACGACGTAATTCTGCTGTCCACGCTAATGGTAAGAAAACACGGCAATTGCCCGTAGACTAATAGCACTTAAATTTCTTCCGAAATTCCTAACGCGTTTACGATGAACGTTTTGGAGCTCTCAAATAAAATCTTATAACTAAGAAGTGAAAGGATTAGTCCGAATAAATCGTCTCCGCGAATTATCGGGAAATTCGTTTGGATTTTAATGATGATGGCAGCTCATTCCGGTGAATTAATAGAACCCTTTCTAATGGCCTTAGAGGTTAAGGTCTCGTAGGGCGTAATCATTTATCACCAAACATGTCTACCGTGGTTCCTTGGCTCTTATGTACTCCCAAGGAAATTATTAATAAAAAGACAGGGGAATTAACAGGAAAGTTGATTACTTTCACAGTTTTATACCCCAGAAAATTTCCATTCATAGACTCCAATGAATATAAATGAAAAGAGGGCGAAAGTGATGTGATCCGAATATTAAATATCGCTGACTGATATCAAAATAGCCGCAATCAAGGAATGAGTTCTGAAAAAGCAATTAATAAAGCTTTCATCATCCAAAATTCTAATGGGTTCTTTTTAATTGTATTTTTTTAACTTTCAAAAGGAATGATTTATACATACCCTAGACAAATATTAGACATTCCGCTAAAAGTTATAATTATATCTGTAATACACAATCATGAAATTATTCAAATTTGGATTAAACTTAATTTAGTCGTGGACAATTCATTAACTTGGCGTGTGATGGTCTCAAATTGGGCAGAAAGTAAAACTATCGTTTTCTTT